>CM076575.1:705854793-706280914 GCA_034641835.2 Pinus albicaulis | reverse complement strand
AATGGAATGAGTTGGTGATGAGGTGTTTGTATAATGGATGGTGAAATTTTGATATTTAATCTATTGCTTGATAAATACAAATAACTCTAAACTAACCCGGGTATTTAAATATGAACACGATTTAAGAATAATTTCAATTAAACAAACAATCATAAAGATGACTTATTTATTTAAAAGAAAGATGAGATTTCATATGATGATAACTCTGTTTAAGAAGCTAAACAGAGTTATAATAACGTATCGTATTCACAGATTTATATTTCTATATTGTCTATACATACTATGAAAGATAACATTTCTATATTTTCATAAATGATATAACAAATAAATGTTTTAGAAACATATATATATATATATATATATATATATATATATATATATATATATATATATATATATATATATATATATATATATATATATATATATATATATATATATATATATATATATATATATATTAGAAATTTTAATAGGAATATTTCATCGCATAAGAAAATTGAAACAAAAATGATAGAAATACCAAATACATTTAGAATTCTCTGATGCAATTGATACTCCGATCCTGTTCTTTGACTTAGAACTATCTCCAAGTCGCAAAAGTGCAGACTCTTAAAAATAATTCCTCAGAAAATCACAGAATGTGATCCATCATAAAAATAATATATTTAGAAGTACAAAAGTGTATCTTCCAAGTCAAAAATTATTACAAATTCAGGACCCTTTTCTAAATACATGAAAGGGGTTTACATAGTACTAAAAATTCTAACAAACTATCCTAAACATCGCTTAGATGTTTTTGTGAATACCAAATCATGAAAGTTGGGGATGAGATTTTATAAAAATAGATTGGCGGTTCCCATCATAATAGATCTAAGATACCTCCTACGTATCCGATGTGTGAAACTGGCATATCGATAACATATCTTTGACTTCTGGCGGATGACTCAGATGAGAATGTAGTTGATCGGTGTAGGTGGCATCAGAAAATTCTGGAAGCATATTAGCAATAGCATGGGAGAGGCATTTCATAGTCAATTGCTGGCTGTGTGTTTTGACTAGATATGACCAGAATGTATTTCATGTTAGCTCTTGTATTGCATCAATTTGTTGGTACCTGATTTTCAATTCTTGCTCCCATTGTTTTTACTATTTGACCTTCGAAAGTTGTCCTGGAATGTGATCAGAGATTAAGTTAGCAGTATGTAGGTTATCATTGATTAAATATACCACATTTTTCATTAAAACTCTCGCCCTGGAAATGGCTCTCTCTTTTTTAATTAATTGTGCCTCCCATTTTGCAAACAGAATTTATTTATGTCCTTCTTGAATTTTAGGCAAATTAGCTGCAATTCCTTGATTTGTTTCTTGCCATGTGAGAAATTATGAGATTTTATCATCGGCATTTTCAAATTCAAGTCTTGAGTTTGTTGTTTTCTCTGAAAGCGACATGGTTATTTCACATAAAGGATAAACCATTGTTATCTTCTGAGATAAAATGTCAAGCTGTAGTGATAACGTTTTATTTGATTCAAGGGCTTCCTTCTTAAATTTATTTACCTCAGGATAATCTTTAAATATTTGCAGTTTTGCTTGCAGTATTGCATTATGTTCCTCCTTGGCCACTTTTTCTCTTTGAAGCAATGTCTGTAATTCATTTACCTCTTGGGATAGTTGTTGTTGTTTTTGTATAGCTTGCTGGTCAAGATTTTGTCTTTCAGAATTTAACTATTCTTTAAGTTCTTCATTCTGTTGTTTTTCTTCAACTAATTGCTACTCTAGTTGCACTATTAATTGGTCTTTTTCCTTTATTAACGAATTTACCTCGGAATATTTATCGATGGTTGTTGCTGTATAGGCTCCTGCATACTGAGATAGTTTGTTAAGTCCTCTGAAGGATCAATTTTGGAGTTTTTCCAAACAACATCCATCAATTCAGCCTGGGAAGATGATAATAGATTGTGGTCAAGTTTTTTTTTTTTTCTTTGCCTCTTAAGCACAGCTCTATCTTTGGACTATAGAAAATGGGTGGTATATCTTCAACTTTTAACACAATCTCCTCAGATGGATTCTCAGGAATAATTTCAACATCTGGAGTGTTCATATTACCGACTGTCTCTTTAGCTGTGATGATAGATTTATGTGTTGTATTCAGCTTCTGGAAATCATTTTGTCCTTTGATCTACTGATCGAACTATTCACATTCTTTTGAATTAACATGTATATCAATATCAGAGGAGCTGCCAGCCTTGTTTCTTGTGTTTACTTGTTCAGTTTGAGTATCAATCGTTTTTCCATTTTCTTCTTTTTGTTCTTCTTGGGATAGCAGAGGAATTGTCAGTAACCTCTTGTTTCTGTAAAGCGTGAATTTCTCCATATCACTTGTTTCTAGTTTTGAACTTGCTTATTGTTGAACCTGTGCAAAAACTTCAGCTGGGACAAATAGGTCATCGAAACTATCATCTTCATGTTCAAACTTGGCAATTTGTACTGTAGATGTAACATTAAGGGCGATTTTCTTCGGGTCATATTGCCTTGGGGCGATGAATGCTAGTTTAAGTTCTTTAATTTTCAAGGCTTCTTTCTCTACATGCTTGAAATCATGGAGAGTGTAAGATCCAATTTTGAGAGGAAATATAGGCCACATTTGTTTCTTGGAGGTCTTAAGATTCTTGGACAAACCTTTCTCTGTAATCTGATAGGTAATTTCCTAAGCTAGTAATTTATCAGGAATGTATAGAGGCAAAACATGAGGGTTGGTTACACTTCCAAATATTCGGATGTAAGTGAAATTCTCCTCTCCAAACTAGTTTCCAGTTAGAGTTAGGTCAAGGTTGGCCTTATCTGATAGCTGCGGAGGGGGCTTGTTAAAAGTGGAATGATGAATGGGTAGTATAAATCCATGGCACATCTTATATACATGGTTTCTGTAATGGGATTTCCACATATATTTATGATAGATATGGATAGGAGTGGGGTCCTAAGGAGTCCATTTACATCCTAAAATGGGAAACTGGGAATTGAAGCATATGGCATCTATAATGTAAGCACACATATGAAATGGGGTGTCATTCTGGTAGACATATGCCTATTCCTTCTATAATCAAGAATTTTATTTGCTATCTTATCAGATAGGATGACTGACCAATCCATAATATAAGAATTCATGGTAGCATCAATCAGAGGTACCATTTCAATAGAAAACCTTGCAGAATTGGCAATCCCAAAAGTCTGCATATCATGGCAGCAGCGTAGCAATAGGGAGGTGCTAGAGATTCTACAGTGTACTTACCCGAGGATTCATGCTTGTGTTTCTCTGGAGCTTGCCTCCATTATCTAATAGGGTCTAACTCTATTTCATTTTTTGTAGCGAAATCCTCTAGAAATGCTTTGTTGTAGAACTTCTGAAGCTCAGGTAGATGATACATTGCCTTGATATCGTCTGATTTAAAGGATCTGAACATCTTCCCACGAGCTGTGAAAATGCTCTGTCTGTGATCTTTATGCCCTCTATTACCCATCGTATTAAATCATAGTACAGAAGTACATTTTCTCGAGCCTCTACTCTATGAAGATAAGAGTCTGGTAGTTCTTTGATGGTATTATCTAATTCTGAGTCCTCATCTGGCACTGTCGCTTTTTCTTCTATCACAGTGGGATTTTTAGCTTCAAGCAGATTATAAACCCCTTCCCAAGAATTCTTTCCAATACCAAGGCATGTAGTATCGATTATTAACTTAAATTTTGCCATCTTTTCCTTTGGGATGGTGGTAACCTTTGCTTTCTTAAGCTTCTTCGACATTTTCTCTAACTAGAAGTATTTTAACAGGTCTACAAATAAGAAGAATAGTTGTTTTATAGATCTGTAAATAAGTGGGAAATGATGAAAAATTCTCTTAGAATAGGGAGGAAAACAACGAAGAATAAACAACGTCAAGTAAAAGGAAATCATTTTAAAGGAATGCTATATTATTGAAAAAAAACAAACTGCAAAGTATTTCGTTCATGAATCTAACTTAATGATCTCCATCTTAAAAATTAAATGCCATTATGGAAAGTCACATTGCGCATTAAAATTTGAGTTTATGTCATGAATTATCTATTTTTTGATCAATGATGATTGTACATCGGGGATTGGCAATCTCAAAGTCTCGTTTTAAAGATTACCATTTGAAGCTTCTGATTGCGATCGTCGATGAGTGATGTGATTTGGAGCGATGAACGATGAGCGTTTGTTTTTAATTTATCACATCAGAACTTTTGAAATGAATGCATAAGGATGCATTACGTTTTCCTCCGATTCACGATTTCGATTGGACTTATCACATCGAAGCTTTTCAAAAAGGGCTAATTGTGATATAATTTTTCTGATTTGCGATTGTGATAAGACTTCATCACATTGGAATGATGGAGAAAGCTTTTGAATTTATTCCTATGTGATATGGGATTTAGCGATTCACTTTATCGCATCGGAACTTTTGGGCAAATGACATATTGAGCTTTTCCTTTCATACTTTGTGAAATTCGATAAAGGCTTATGTTTAGGCTTTTCTTTGTTTTATGATTCATTGATTTCCTTTTAATATTTACATATATACAAAGGTCTTTCTTTAATTTTTTTGCAATAAGCGAAGTGAGGAAAAATTATTGAATCTAAAAAGAAAAAGAAAAAAGGGACCCTTTTCTTATAAAATTAATATAAAAAAAAATTGAAATGGGGAGGGTTGTTGCACAGTACAACAATTGGTAATTCATTGGGAGAAACAGTTATCTCTAAAAAATAAAATGAACACTACATCTCTTGTAGGTAAATGTTTTTAAAGATAAAGAAAACTATTTCAAAAAAATTTAAATAAAATTTAACTCTGAATGTAAATAAGAATCATTTACAATTTCTTTTTAATCCCTTTAAAAATAAAAACATTTTTGGTTTAATCAAGCTTTGATTGGTTGATAAAGATAAAGTAGGGGGCTTTTCCAACTTAGCTTTGTAATTTACTCTTTTGTCAGAGGTAGTGCCTCTGCAGCCCGCAGACGTTTATAGTCTCGACAGGGTTACGTTTTAACCATTAATCATCCATTATCCCATCCATCTAAGAGTATAAATTTTTAAAAGATAAATTCATAAATATATTCTATCTTTTGTTTATTTTATTCTTTTAACTTAAAATCCATTGTCGTGGTTTGGGAGCCAGCTGATAACAATGCAATTCACTGGTTGTAACTAAACTGAACAAGCTCACTCATGATGAGACCCCTTGTCTTATGATTATAAGCCATTACCTTGTTTTGGTATGGAATAGTGGTAATGTCAGTTTGACTACTTCCCTATGATCATGGTAAGCAGGCTCGTGATGAGACCTCTTATATTTTATCTTAGACACACAATGTTTTAGAATTACACTCTAAAAAATCATAACCTTAGTGGATGGGGTGAATGATTCTCTCCTTAAGAGTCAATGGATGACCTTTTAGAGTTTTAAGTGCCAAAATTTGGAAAAAGTCTTTACTTCTTATAAATAACCTCTCTCTACTTTATAAAATTTCAAATGATTTACAATATTTTCAAGGTTTCGAAAGATTTTGAAAATATTAAAATAAGTTTTCAGAGTTTCAAATTTTATTTTAACTTTCCAAAACTGTAATCACTTTCTTAAAAATTTCTATCTACATAAAAAAGTATTCACAGTATTTTCTCAAAGATCTTTTCAATAGTAAAAGGTCAATGGAAGAATATTAACATTACTTGTAAAACAAACAAATTTGCATAATGAATATATACAAGTAAGCAGGGGTTGCCTTCTTGGGAAAATAATTTTTTCAAAATAAGCCCATTCACAGGAAGAGAATCTCTCTTTCCTGTTAGATCTTGTTATATGAATGTTGATGAGCCTATCTTTTCAATGATTTGGAATGTTCCAAGCCACATATTTTGAAATTTAGTATGTTTTCCTTTATCTTCATGTGCTTTGTCCCATTTCAAAACAAGATCACCAATTTGTAACATTTTAGATCCAGTAGATTTTGCATCAAAAGAAGATTTTATAAGTTGTTGATGTTTATCATGAGTGATTTTGGCTTTTTCCCTTTCTTCATCTAATTTGAGGATTTGATCAAATCTTAGTTAGACATAAGATGAAGTATTTTCTTCAATAAATTGTACTAGGGCTAGAGATGGGAATGCTAGGTTTGAAGGTATTTCAACTTCTTTCCCATACACAATATTGAAAGGTGAAGTACCGATTGAATATTTCTGAGTTATACGATCATCCCATAGTGCAAAAATCAAAGACATGCAAATTCCTTTGATTTTGATCTACCGTTATTTTGATGATTTTAATGAGATTTTTATTAATTTATTCTGCCAAACCATTACCTTGGGGGTAATAATTAGCAGAATATTTTAATTTGAAACCTCTTTTGAGAGCGAATTCCATTATACTATTTCTAGAAAAATAATATGCATTATCAAAAACAAGGGCATAAGGTACACCAAACCTGGTAATGATGAATTGATCAATGAATTCAATGATTGCATCAGAATTGGCTACCTTTAAAGGAATTTCTTCTACCCATTTTTTCAAGTAATCCATTGCTGTAAGGATATATCTGTGTTGCTTGGAAGAATGTGGAATGATTTCTCCAATAATATCAAGTCCCCATTGTTCAAATGGTTGCTCAATGTTTACTCATTGTAAAGGAAAAGATGGTTTTCGTTGTCTCCCACTGATAGTTTGGAAAGTCTCACATTTCCTTACATAGTCATGGGCATCTTTAAACAAAGTAGGCCAATAATATCCAGCATGAATTATCTTGTGAGCTGTAGTATCTCCTCCAAAATGTCCACCTGCTGGTCCATCATGTAATTCCTGCAAAACCTTGTGTGCTTCAGTTTTCTCTAGACATCTTAGAAAAATGGAATCATAATTTATTTTGAATAACACATCATCAATGATTTCAAAGTGTTTAGCTTTTAATCTTAAATCACGCTTACTTTTATAGTTGAGATTAGGAGGAGTATATCCATTTTTTAAGTAAAAGATCAGATCAGCATATTGAGATTCATAATTTATGATACTTATCACATTTAATTGAACAATATTATCTTGATCTTGACGTTCTGGAATATTGGAAGCTCTTGCTAATAACCTGAAAAAACCTTTTCCCTTAACAATTTTAGCTGGTTTAATTTCAATATCATATTCCTGTAATGTTGTTACCCAATTGGCCCTTTTTTCTCATACTTCTCTTTGTACTAGCAATTGTCTCACTGCAGAAAATGGGACAATGACTTTTGTATGCATTTTTAGGAGAAATGGCCTAAAATGTTTGATAGATTTAAATACAGCAAAAGCTTGTTTTTCTACTTCTAAATAGTTAAGTTCAGCTCCTTTCAGATTTGAACTAAAAAAGGATATAGGTGCTTCAATCTGCTGATCATTGAGTTGTGTCAAAATGACAGCATAAAATGTTTCAGTGGCTAGAGTGTACAAAATAAAATGATTAGAAAAATTAGGAGTATTCAATGTTGGAGCATTAATAATTGCCTATTTAATTGAACCAAAGGCTTCTTTTTCTTTATGTCCCCACTTGAAAACCGAATTTTTCTTAATCATAGTTTGCAAAGGTAAAACTATATGAGAAAAATCAGGAACAAATATTTTTACAAAATTTATCTGTCCTAAAAATGACTGCATGGATTTCTCATTATGTGGCAAAGGGATATCAAAAATCTCCTTTATTCTGTTAGGGTCAATATATATGCCATATTTAGAAACAATAAATCCTAAGATTTTCCCTTCATGAAGAGCAAAGAATGATTTTTTTTTATTCAAAGATATGCCATACCTTTTACATCGTTCAAAGATCTGTTTTAAATCATGTAGATGGTTAGTTCTTTTCTTTGAATAGACAGATATGTCATCTAGGTAGACAACAACTGACCTATTAATCAAACCTTTGAAAGCTATATCCATGGCTCTTTGGAAGGTAGCTCCAGCATTTATCAAACCAAAAGGCATTTTTTGGTAGGCATATGTTCCCCATTTAGTTCTGAATATATTTTTCAGTCTATCATCGGGATGCACCAGTACCTAATTATATCCTGAAAAACCATCAAGAAAAGACATTAATTCAGAACCTGGTATTGCTTGAAGTATTTGTTCCATTGTAGGTAATGGGAAATTATCCTTTTGACACGCCTTATTGAGATTTCTAAAATCTATACAAATCCTAATATCTCCATTTTTTTTCCTAACGGGTACCAAATTTGAAACCCAATTCGAATGTCTAACAGGGAAGATAATTTTGGCTTTCAAGAGTTTATTCAACTCTATTTTAATTTGACTTTCTAAGTTGGGATGAATCTTCCTTAACTTTTGTTGAACTGGTTTTACATCGAAGATCATTGGAATTGTATGATGGATGATGGAAGTATCATAAGTTCTCAAATCTTCGTAATTCCAAGAAAAAACACTTTTGTATTTGTTTAGAAGTTTGATGAAAGAAAAAATTTCCTCTTGGGTTAGCCCGAGTCCTAGATTGACATTTTGTGGTTTAGATTCAGTACCAAGATTTATTAACTCAAACTTTAAAGCAGAACTTTGAAGTTTGGTATTAGTGACATTTTTTAATCTATCTTCGATATCATGGAGATCTTCAAGCTTAACCACAGATTTCGGAATGGAATTTTCATTATTTTTTTATTTTATTTGAAGATCATGATCACTTTCATCAACTATTTGATCATCATAATATTTCTCCGAGGTTAAGAAGTTTAGGATATATTCATAATGATTGAACACTCACCAGTTGGTAACATTATCAGGGACAGATGGTCGAAATATTAATTCAAATGAAAACCTATTTGGAGTATAATCCTCATCTGGAAGGAGCTTAGAAGCAACATTAGCTAATAAATCAGATGTTGAATTCTGAGATCTAGGAAGAGGGGAAATATTGAATGCTAGAAAATGAGTTTTAAGATCTTGAACAAGGGTTTGGTAATGTTTAAGATGACCTGAAAGACAATGAATATTATTGCTTACTTGCCTGATGACAATTTCAGAATCACCATATACCTTCAGATATTTGACATTTAACCCTATTGCTTTTTAAAGTCCTTGAATCAAGGCTTCATATTCTGCAATGTTATTTGTACACTCAAATTCTAGTCTGCATGACAACATATTTTTTCCCCTTCTGGATTAACTAAAATACATCATGCTCCTGCACCATCATTGGACTTTGATCCATCAAAATAAAAAGACCAAAATAAAGACTTATCTACAGATTTATTTACAGATTGATCAGCAATATTAATACATCTTGAAGTATCAGTACGTGAGAAATTTTCAACTTGTGAAGTGAAACTATTTATAGAGAAATGTGATTGTTGGGCATTAAAATTTCCAAAGAATGATTCAACTATATAATTTCCGAGAATGTTATTATTGAAAGCTACAGGTTGATTTTCTTGTTCAAATTTTGTTACTGTATGGGTCATATGTTTCTCCCGCTCAATCTTAATTTGATTAGGTTTCCATTTATAGGGAAGCCACATGTGAGACCAATCGTTAGAAATGTATCCATGGATTTTTTCGAACCAATCCCTGCTTAAAATTAAACCATAAAACTCAAGGATGTCTGCAATCAATATATCAATTCTCTGAACTATTCTAGGATTAGCTGCTAGTCTGATAGTGACTAAATTAATTTCTCCTAACACTTGTACTTTAGTCCGATCTAATTGGACAATATGAACTGTAGATTTCTGGGGTTCAATGTTTAATTTAGATCATACTAAAGCTGGAATTATGTTTGATGATGCCCCTCAATCTATCAAACAGTTATGTAAATTCCTATTACAGATATCGTACGTTAAGAGGAAACGAGGTGTCTATGAATTAGATCTATCTCCAATTAAAACAGTATCGATAGCATCTACTTTATCGGGTGGCTTACCTGATCCTTTGGCTACTTTGGATATTACACCATTTGGGAGAGGAGAAGCAGGCACTGCATTCAATTCTTTTAACAACAGCTTTTGTTGATGTTTGAGCTTGCTGAGTTCATGCAAAGAAATATTTTCTCTGGTCTTCTTCATATCTTCTATAATGTTATAATCCATAGAATCAGACACTACTAGCATTTTAGATGTTGATGATGGAGAATTAGAAGATGCTGATTTATTTTGGGTAGGTGAAGGAGAAGCTTTATTTACAAGAGTTTTATCTTTAGTAATCAAGGTTGAATTTTTCTTCTTGGGAGATGTTTGAATAGGTTCTGCTGCACTCTTACTCCTTGTACTCACTGGGAGAGCTTCTTGTTCATTTTTGTTATCTGAGTTAGGCAAAATAAAATCCCACATCCCATGGCATTCAACTAATTCTTCTTCTTCATTTTCTTCTGATGATAGAAGTGTATCTTTTTCTTCTTCCTCCTCTAAATCTGACTCTGCATTAGATATTGCATTAGGTGGTTTAGATTCAGTTTTCTAATTTCTTTTAAAATTCCTAAAGGGCCTTTTAGTGGATGCTTGTTTTTTAATTTCAACCATTTCGTTGGACATAGTCTTTAGGACTTTTTTGTAATCCTTCCATATCATATGGATCTTTAGGTGCTTTCTTCTTTGAATCATCTTTGAAACTAACTTTTTTGGATTTTCTCCCCTCATTAGCATTCTTTTTATCTAAAGCAATGATACATCTTTCTACTGCGATTGCTTCTTTCATGTTTTCAGCTAGTGTAGGTTTAGCAGTTCTATCTACAAAGATAGCTATATTTGAAGGCAAAGCTGATATATACTATTCACTTCAGATTTTCTCACTAGGTTTTGATGCTGTAGGAATTTTATTCAACAACTTGTTAAATCGAGAGTTGAATTCTGTGATGAGTTCTTTCAATTCTTCTCTAAAATTGGAGAGATCATTAATCAGAGTTGCTATTGACCTATCATCTCCGAACTTGGTTAAGAATTTTTCTTGAAAAATATCCCAACTAGTAATGGATCCTGATGGTAATGAAAAATACTAAGATCCCGTTGCTCCTTGCAAAGTGTATGGAAATAGTCTGACCACAGCATCTTCTTGTGTTACTCCATTTAAATTTATAGACAACACGAAGTTTTTAATGTGTTCTTCAGCTAGTATGCCAAGGTCGGGACTAAACTCTGGTAACTATTTTTCAGGATTAGCTAGTAACTGACTCAAAGGTGCATGCATTGTAACAGCTCCTGTATTAGTCCATGGTCCCTATTCCATTGTAGTACTAATGGTAGAGGAAGTTGGAGGAACAGTTGAAATTGTTTGAGTAGGTGTAGGTGGCATCAGAAAATTCTGGAAGCATATTAGCAATAGCATGGGACACATTCTGGTCATATCTAGTCAAACCACACAGCTAGCAATTGACTATGAAATGCCTCTATCATGCTATTGCTAATATGCTTCCAGAATTTTCTGATGCCACCTACACTAGCCAACTACATTCTCTTCTGAGTCATCCGCCAAAATTCAAAGATATGTTATCAATATGCCAGTTGCACACATCAGATACGTAAGAAGTATCTTAGATCTATTCTGATGGAAACCGCTAATCTATTTTTGTAAAATATCATCCCCAGCTTTCATGATTTGGTGCTATTTAAACCCCTTTCATGTATTTAGAAAAGGGTCTTGAATTTGTAATAATTTTTTACTTGGAAGATGCACTTTTGTACTTCTAAATTTATTATTTTTATGATGGATTGCATTCTGTGATTTTCTGAGGAATCATTTTTAAGAGTCTGCACTTTTGCGTCTTTGTGACAGTTCTAAGTGAAAGAACAGGATCAGAGTATCAATTGCATCAGAGAATTTTAAATGTATCTAGTATTTCTATCATTTATGTTTCAGTTTTCTTATGCGATGAAATATTCCTATTAAAATTTCTATTGTTTATATATATGTGTGTGTGTTTGTGTGTGTGTGTGTGTGTGTGTGTGTGTGTGTGTTTCTAAAAAAATTATTTGTTCTATCATTTATGAAAATATAGAAATGTTATCTTTCATAGTATGTATAGACAATATAAACAGAGTTATCATCATATGAAATCTCATCTTTCTTTTAAATAAATAAGTCATCTTTATGATTGTTTGTTTAATTGAAATTATTCTTAAATCATGTTCATCTTTAAATACCTGGGTTAGTTTAGTGTTATTTGTATTTATCAAGCACTAGATTAAATATCAAAATTTCACCATCCATTATACAAACACCTCATCACAAACTCATTCCATTTATTATTTGGAAACTGGTCCCATATTATCCAGTCAGAGCCACTATCACAAACGGAAAAGGAGTTGTACCAAGGTCTGGACCGGATGGTTTCCCTAATGTTTGAAGCTAGGATTTTAGGGGCTTCAATGGAAGGCTAAAGTGTATTGGTTTCGATATTTACCATAGAACACAATAAATAATTTGTTCAGTATATTTAAAAAATAGAAGAAACTTAATCAGTTGTTGCAGTCGGATTCTGGTTAATGGAATTCTCACAGATGCAGACAGCTTCAATTTGTATGCCATAGAACCAGTATTTTTCAACACCTTGTAAGGAACACAGTACTTGGGTGATAATGTATTATCCTTATTAGGTTTCTTGAGGGAAATTTGTTTTTATGGTTGTAGCCGTAAAAATACACATTCGCCTACATCAAAACTTCTTTCACTGCGATGTTGATTTGCCTATTGTTTCATTCAATTTTGCACCAGAGTGAGGTTATCATTTCAGAATCGAAGAACTTGTTGTTGATGTCGATGTGATATTCCATTTCTTGAACCTTATAATTTTCTCTTAAATATGATGTGATGGATGATGGATGATATCCATAAAGTTCCATAAATGGGGTCATTTTTGTTGCATTATGGAAGGAATTGGTATATGACCATTAAGATAGAGGTAACCACTTGACCCATTGTGTTTGTTTATTGGATACAAAGCAACAAATATATCCTTCCAAACATTTGTTCACTATCCCAGTTTTCTCGTTAGATTGAGGATGATAAGATGAGTTATGAGCTAATTGAGTATCAAGACAAGAAAATAATTATGTCAAAAAAATTCCAGTGAAAATGGGATCTCTATTACTTACAATAATCTTTGGGTTTCCATGTATCTTTTGAATTGTTTCCATAAATGTAGTAGCGACCGTACTAGCTTTAAAAGGATGAGATAATGCACAAAAATGTGCATACTTGGTAAGTCTATCAACTACCACCATGATGACACTCTTTCCTTCAAACTTGGGTAAACCTATGATAAAATCCATTGAGACCTCCTATCTAGTTTGACTTGGAATGGCTACATGTTATAACAGACTCGAGATCTTAATTGTCTCAACTTTATTTTGTTGGAAAACCAAATATTCTGCCACAAACTTCTAAATATCATATTTAAGGTCATCCCAAAAAAAATTATTCTTGACCCTATGGTGATTTTTTAAAAATCCTGAGTGCCATCCTAAGGGAGAGCTGTGAAATTCCAAAAGAATATTTTTCTTAAGTTGGGAATTCTTACAAATATATATGCGATATTTTTACCATAATGAATCATTTTTCTAGATAAATGTATCAAATGTACCAGGATATTGCTACAAATTTTGAATGAGTGTCCACACCTCTTCTTCATTCCTCCATTCATCCCTTGCTTCGATTATCCAATCAAGTTGGATAGTAAAAATAGAAAAAAATAATGCTTCCACATCCTCATCCTTTCTTGAGAGTGCATCTTCAAGATGATTTCAAATTCATAACCCAAGATCTTTGTGACCCATTTTTTCTTCTCTTTTGAAGATAATACTCGTTCCAAAAAGTATTTAAGATTATCATGATCTGTATTTTCCTTGAAATGTCTTCCCATTAGGTCAAGTATTCATTGCTTTAGTTCATGTAGTATTTCCAACATTTCCTTCTCATAAATAGGTTTGTGTAAATACTTTCCTTTGATTGGACGACTTTCAAAAGAAACAGGTCTTCCTTCTTGCATTAAAACAACACCAATTCCATTTATTGAGGAATCACATTCCATAATAAAGGTTTTTTTGAAGTCAAGTGTAGCTAAGACCGGTGCTTGGCACATTTCATCTTTAAGATGTTCAAAGGCATTAGTTTCTTCTAGAGTCCAAGAAAATGTATCTTTCTTCAGTAATGTTGTTATATGTGTTGTTATTCTCCCATAATTAGTAAGAAACTTGCGATAATCCCTTGTCAACTCGAGAAATCCTTAAATATGCTTTATGGTTGTGGGTATTTTCCATTCCTTAATGGCTTTAATTTTGTTAGGGTCTACCTTAACACCATCATGAGATACAATACGACCCAAATATTACACCTCTTGCTCCAAAGAAACATTTGGAGGTTTTTTCATATTTGTTTCTCCTCCAATAGTTTGAGCACCCTATCAACATACTGAACATTATCCTTCCAAGACTTGTTGTAGATTAGTATATCATCAAAAAATAATAACACAAATATTCTAAAGAATGGTTTGAAAATGGAATTCATCAAACCTTGAAATGTTAAAAGTGCACTAGTAAGGCCAAAAGGCATGATAAAAAATTCATAATTAACCTCATGAGTTATGAATTTTGTTTTCGGAATGTCTTCAATCTTCATTCTAATTTGACGATATCATGAATTAAGATCAACTTGGTAAAGTAAATTTCTCCAAGTAATTCATCCAAAAATTCATCATGACCGAAATGGGAAATTTATCTTTAATAGTGATCCTTTTAAGCTCCCTATAATCCGGAAACATACGACATGATCCATCCTTTTTGTGCACCAATACTATTGGAGCAAAGAAAAAACTTTGACTAGGTTGAATTATACCAACCTCTAGCATTTATGCAACCATACGTTCAATTTCCCTCTTTTGGGCATAGGGATATCTGTAAGGTATGATGTTTGGAGGAACACTTCCTAAAATCAAATGAATAGCATGATCATGATAATGAATAGTTGGGAGACATTTTTTAGTCTCAATAACTTATAATGATTGTCTAAGGCTTTCTAGATATTTGGAGAAATAGATAATTTTGATGTTTGAACCTCTAATGAGCATAATTGCCCCGTTGTTATTTCTTCAGAATTTTTGTCATACCATTATGTTTTATTATCTTTCCTAGTTTCCTTGTGATACCCCTTAATTCAACTTCATTTCCATCCCAAAAAAAATTCAAGAAAATTTCTTGAAATTAAAATCTATCGTCCCCAAATATTGTGACCATTGGACTCCCAGTACAACATCAACACCACACATTAGAATGGAAATCACTATACCATTTAATGCATATTCCCCCATGGTTAGCTTGATATTATGTCACTTTCCATAGCAATTTATAGTTCCTCCATTTGCAACCATCACTTGACACTCGGGTGTTGGATGAAGCAATACAATTCCTTGGTTATCTTACAATGAATAAAACTATGAGTGATACTTAAATAAATCAACACTATTACCTTTTTATTCTTGATATATCATTCTATCTTGACCGTTTGAGGAGTGGTAATACCCACCAATGCATTTCAATATATGGTCAGATTCATTTCTTCTTTCTCTACAGTTAGTTCCTGGTGCATATCCTCCTCTTTTGACAATTCTTGTTCTTTTTCTTCCTCCTCTTCACAATCTCTGTAGAATAATTTCTTCTCAACACACTTGTGACCTTTATTGTATTTGTTATCAAAACTGTAACAAATCCTTTTTTATTTTTTTTCCTCCAATTGTTATGGAATAAACCTTGTAGGTTGTGGAAGGCTAGGTGCAGAATCACTTCCATCTTTATAGTTCTGAGTGGTAGACTTCCTTGTTTCCATAATGTTGCTTTCAAATTTTCTTGCCACCCTGAATTCCTTCTCCAATGAATCAGGTTCCCAAAGGAAAACCTCATGTTGGATATTTTCCTTCAAAATCCCTATGAATACATCAATCCTATACTCCTCTATAATATCAGTTACTGTGATATTTAATTTTTTTAAGTCCTCAATGTGCTCCACCATTGAACCCTTTTGTTTGAGATTTATCAGTTGGCTAAAGAAGATATTTCTCTTTGTATCCTCATAATGTACAATAATTTACTCCATAAAAATTGACCAAGTGACAAGTTTTTTACGAGAAAAAATCCATCGATGCCATACAAACTGATTGGGTTCTAAATATAAAGTTGGATTGTGTACCTTTTGTGTGTGTTTCACATCATGGAGATCAAAATATTGCTCCATCAATAGTATCCAAGTTCCCAGATCCTTTCCATCAAACTTCCTCATATCAATATTTATAATGTGGTGGTTCTTAAACCCAATGTTGGATTCTCTAAAATTGTATTTCATATTCTTTTTGTCTTCATCCTAATTTTCATGGAGTACCTTGTCACCACTGGGAAGTATTTCTTACAACAACTTTATCAAACATTCCATGTCTGCTTTCAAGTCATCCATCTTAACTTCCATGTTTGATTTAAAACCCTCCATCTATATTTTTAAACCATCTATGTTCCCTTTTAATCCATCTATGTCCCCTTTTAGTTCATCTTTGGTTTCTCTTTGTGAGAGAGAAATTTGTTGCACTTGGTCCCGTAATTTTGATATATCATGTTGCAATTATTCCTCTTCATGTGTCATAGTATAGATTTTTGAGGGCTTAAGTAGGGGGGAAATATTTTTTTTGGGACGAATTTTGGAACCCAATACTTAAATATATGCTTCAATATACCCTTGGAATCACTTCAAACTGATTTTTCAAACAAAATTTATGCAATTTTAAAAACAAAATACACACTTTTTCCTTTCTTTTAGGAGCTAGATCTTGAAATGGTTGTAACTCTATAATTTCATATCTCCAAGATCTGAAAATGTGTCTTATGGTATCCCTCTGAGTCTTCTTTCCAATGCCACAAGTCAAACCAAAATTGGATTCTTCAAGATAATGTTATGCTCAATCTCCCACGATGAATTTGTTATGTATTGGTTCAGTAGAGAGAACTTGTATGGAATTCCATGTGTCATTTTTTTTACCTTCGTATATAAAAATGATACAACAAAAACTACAGCCTGTTCACTTTCAGTCAATTTTTACAAAATTCAAATATGGTTCTTAGAGAGAAAGTTATGATTATTTTCCCTCGGTCACCTATTTAATATTGAATTATGGAGTCTGAAAAAACCCTAATGTCCTCAAATCATATCTCTGAAAATATAGTGAACCAAGATCCGAAATTTGTACATGATCCTCATCAAGATTTATTCTCCACGTGGTCATAATTTAAGCATCTTAATCCTCATTGAAAAAAAGTTATAGTGAAAATTCCAAGATGTCGTGTTTGAAGAAGCAAAACCCTAGAATCCAAAGCTCGAATACCAAATGTTATGCAACCATCTTAAAGAGAAGAATAAAAGATAGATCAATGACTTAAAAATTGTCCTCTTCAAGGGGGAAACCTCATTTACATTATATAAATGAAAAAATATTGTATGATACAAATTATAAGACCTCCTTCGTATATATAGGATTCAAAGGGGTCACAATATAATTAGAGCCTACATAACAATAATAATGTAAGGGAATAACAATAACAATAGTGGGATTTTATGGGGCACAACAATAACAACATGGGGGATACATGGGAAAAACAATAACAATAGGGGGCTACACTAACAATAAAAATAATGGGAATACACTAGTATTATATGGACCTAACATCGTTGATCTAAATTTTTTTATTTTTGATATCGGTACATAACATTTTCTATCAAAGCTCTTGATCCTAGGGTTTTACTGCTTCAAATATACCATGGTGGTATTTTTTCTATACTTTTTCTTGTGATACGTTTCAAAACTTTAAATTGATACTGCTTGAAGGAGAAATATCGATGAACATAAGGTTACAATTTCATACCTTGGTTCACTACATTTTTGGACATATGGTCCAAGGAAGTTAAGGTGTATGCATGCTCCATAATTCAATCTCAAACAGTTGTTCCGGGGAAAATAAACATAACTTTATCTTCGACAATTGGATTTGAATTTTATAATATATAACTAAAATTGCATGGAATTTGGTTTCTTGGGTATTATTTTCATGGTCGAAGGATTAAAAAATGACACGTGGCATCTCATACAAGTTTGATCTACTCAAACAATTCAGAATTAGGTCATTGTGGGAGAATTGGCATAACTTTAAATTTTAGAATTCAATGTTGGTATAACTATTGGGGTTAGAAAAAGGACATATAGAGCTACCTCAAAAAAAAAATTCAGACCTTGGGAAGCCAAAATGATTGAGATACAATAGTTTCAAGATCAAACTTACGAACAAGCTCAAAATCAAGCTCTAAAAGGTGTGTATTTTTAAATTTGCATAAATTTTGTTTGAAAAATAATTTTTAAGTGATTCAAATGGCATAGTGGAGCATATATATCATTAATTGATTCCAAAGTTCCTCCCAAACAAAAAAAAATAATCTACACTCATTAATTCCTTATAAATCTTTACTATGAGGCATGAAGAAGAGGAAGAAATGCAACATGATATATCAAAATTACAGGACCATGTGCAACAAATTACACTCTCACAAAGAACAAGAAAAAATGAATTAGAAAAGATGATGAATGAAAAAAATAAAGGGATAAAAAAGCATATGAATGAAAATAAGGAAGAAATAGAAGAAAATACATATGGTTTAAAGAAGACATGGAAGGTTTGAAAGAAGGTTTCTCAAAGGATTGCTACAAGAAAGGATTCCTAGTGGTGACAAGTTATTCCATGACACCCACAATGAGAACAAAAGGAATGTGAATCATGATTTCATAGAATACAAATTTGGGTTTAATACCAACCACATTCTAAAGATTTATATGTGGAATTTATATGGCAAGGGTCTGGTAACACTGATATTATTTATGGAGAAATTATTTGATCTTCATGATGTGAAACACATACAAAAGGTGTGCATTGCATCTTTATATTTAGAACCCAATCAATTTCTGTGGTATTGATGGATTTTTTCTAGTAAATAAATTGTCACTTGGATAATTTTTACAAAGGAATTGATAGCACATTATGAGGATAGAAAGAGAAATATCTTCTTTATCCAATTGATAAATCTCAAACAAAAGGGTGTCAATGATAGAGCACATTGAGGACTTCCAATTATTGAATATAAAGGTAACTGATATTCCAAAGGAGCATATGATTGATGTATTCATAGGGAGTTTAAAAGATAAAATCCAACATCAGGTTCACCTTTGGGAACCTAATTCATTGGATAATGCATTCAAGGTGGCAAGAATAGTTGAAAGCAAAACTATGGAAACTAGGAGGTATACCACTCACAACTATAAAAAAGGAAGTGTTATACCACCATTCTGCCAGAGGTAACCACTTGACCCATTGTGTTTTTTTATCAGATACAAAGCAACTAATATATCCTTTCAAACATTTGTTCACAATCTCAGTTTTCCCATATGATTGACGATGAAAAGATGATTTGTGAGCTAATTGAGTACCAAGACAATAAAATAATTTTGTCCAAAAATTTCTAGTGAAAATGGGATCTCTTTTACTTACAATAATCTATGGGTTTCCATGTATCTTTTTCATTTTTTCCATAAATGCAGTAGCGATTGTACTAGATTTGAAAGGAATAGATAATGCACAAAAGTGTGCATACTTGGTAAATCTATCAACTACCACCATAATGACACTCTTTCCTTTGGACTTGGGTAAACATGTGATAAAATCGATTAAGACCTCCTCCCAATGTTGACTTGGAATGGATAATGGTTGTAATAGACCTTGAGTCTTAATTGCCTCAACTTTATTTTGCTGGCAAACCAAACATTCTGCCACAAAATTTTAAATATCAGATTTAAGGTCATCCAAAAAAAAATCCTTCTTTACTCTATGGTAAGTTTTTAAAAATCTTTAGTGTCCTCCTATAGGAGAGGTGTGCAATTCCAAAAGAACCTCCCTCCTCCCACAACCTAGAAGCTTGAAACCACAAACACAAGATGAAAAAATAGAAAAATGTGTTTGTTACAGTTGTGATAGAAAATACACTAAAAGTCATAAGTGTGCTGATAAGAAACTATTTTACACAGATTGTGAAGAGGAGGAAGAAAAGGAACAAGAAACATCAAAATATGAAGATATACACTAGGAACCAAACCCAAAGGTCTAAAAATAAGAAATGAATATGACCATATCTTGTAATGCATTAGTGGGAATTACCACCCCTCAAAATCTCAAGATAGAAGGATATATATAGAAGAAAAAAGTAATAGAAATGATTAATTCGGGTAGTACCCATAATTGTATTCATTACAAGATAGCTAAGGATTTGATATGCTTTCTATATCCAGCACTAGTGTTTCAATTAATGGATGCAAATGGAGAAACTATAAATTTCTTCTCGTCCCTATGATAAATCACTATAGGTGGAAGTGTCATAATATCAATTTAACCATTGGGAAATATGTATTAAATATTACAATGCTTACCATTCCAATGGGTGGTGTTGATGTTGTATTAGGAGTCCAATGCTTACAATATTTGGGGATGATAGCTTTTGATTTTCAAGAAATTTTCTTGGAATTTTTTTGGGAAGGAAAGGAAATTGGATTAACGGTTATCACAGGGAAACCTGGGAAGATAATCATATCTAATGGCATGAAAAAAAATTTGAAGAAGGAATAGCGAGGGGTAATTGAAAATTTATGTGAGCACTAGATGTTTAAACTTCTAAGTCATCCATTTATCCATATCTCCAAAGAGTCCTTGAAAATAATTTCAAGGTATTTGAGACTCCCAAAGGTATCCCACCTATTCGCAATCATAATCATGTTATTCATTTGATTCTAGGAAGTGTTCCTCCAAACATCAGATCTTACAGATATCCCTATGCCCAGAGGAATGAAATTGAATGTATGATTGCATAAATGTTATAGGTGGGTATAATTCAAACTAGCTAAAGTTATTTCTCCTTTCCAATAGTATTAGTGTGAAAGAATGATGGATCATGGAATATGTATCTAGATTATAGAGATATCAACAAGCTGACTATTAAAGATAAATTTCCTATTTCGGAAATTGGTGAATAGTTCGATGAACTACATGGAGAAATTTACTTCACCAAGCTAGATGTTAGTTTAATATATCATCAAATTAGAATGAAGACAAAATACATTCTAACAAAATCATTCAGAACTCATGAAGGTCATTATGAATTTTTGTTCATGCATTTTCTCCTTACTAATGCACCTTCCACATTTAAGGGCTTGATGAATTCCAATTACAAACCCTTCCTTAGAAAATTTGTGTTATTATTTTTTTATGATATGCTAATATACAAGTCTTGGAAAGATAATGTTTAAAATGTTGAAAAGGCGCTCAAACTATTGGAGGAGAAACAATTGTACACAAAATCTTCCATACTACAACAAAAATGACCCCATTTATGGCACTTTATGGGTATCATCCATCATCCATCACATTGTATTTAAGAGAAAATTATAAGATTCAAGCAATGGAATATCACATCCAACATCAACAACAAGTTCTCCAACTCTTAAAAGTATAACCTAACTTTGGTGCAGAATTGAATGAAATAACAGGAAAATCAACATTGTAGTGAAATAAGTTTTGATGTGGGTGATTGGGTATTTTTATGGCTACTACCAGACAAACAAATGTCCTTCAAGAAAGCTAAGAAGGATATTAAATTATCACCCAACTATTATGGTCCTAAAAAGGTGTTGCAAAAGATTGGTATAACTATGGCATACAAATTGGAGTCATGTGCATCTTTGCGAGTACACTTAGTTTTCCATCTTTCATGCTTAAAGAAGGTTATAGGTGACAAGATCCAAATTCAAACTATATTTCCAAAACTTTATGAGGAAGGAAAAATCATATTGGAGCCTAAAGCAATCACGGAAACAAGAATTTGGTAGCTACAAATTCGATCAATTTCAAAGTATCTCATTAAGTGGAAGAACTTACCTGTTGAAGATTCATCATGGGAGGATGAGTATTTTATACACAAGCATCCAGAGCTACTCAAGCATTTAGGACAAAAAATTTTGAAGGAGAGGGGCATGTTAGGTCCCTATAATACTAGTGTAACCCCCATAGAAACCCACTATTATTATTGTTTTTCTCTTGCATTTTTATTGTTATGTAGTCCCTAATTATATTTTGTCCTTTTAGACTCCTATATATATCATGGAGTTCTTTTTATGTGAATGATCCCAAAATTGTTCATTTATGTGATGTAAAGAGAGGTGCCCCCTCAAATTGTCTTATTATCTAATTTTTTATCTATATTTTCTTTTTCTTTTTTATGTTATTTTTTATATGGATACATAACATCACATACAATGTCATCATCGTTTTCCACATCATTGAGCTAGTAATGAGCCACCACGTGTCACTGTAATCCATCTATCCAATTTGGATATGCCACTTTAGTGACCTTGTTAAGGGTGCCACATCAAAATCACTTGTGCTAGGGGTTTTGCATGGCGTCTAACTACTACATGTCATTGATTTATTGGATGATGAAGGGGGGCACGACCTTCAGTAAACTTTGCACAACTTAAAGCTCCATCTATCGTTCATGTTATTATTAACGGCCAAATCCACCTAAATTTGCTCGAATGTTAACCTGGTTAAATAGTGCGCAAGTTCACAATCCATATATCATTTATTTCCCTCAAAATTATGGATTTGATCCAAATATGTATGATATTTAACAATTTGGAGTTTTTAATTACAAATTTGGCGTTTTTCCCCTTTTGTTATTGCCAACTTGAAAATATCATATCTTCGTATCTAGGGAGAGTTTGACCAAGTGTGATATACCATTGGAAAGGTATTGGAGATGAATATCCAACCATTCCATCCATAGGCTTGTTTGAGCATCATAAATTCAGCAAAAACAATGATAAAATTCAAGCCACTTTGACACCATTTGATGTGATCTTGTTGAGACATCAGACTATCATGTTGCTTCTTTTGACTTATCTTTTGACATCAATGATACTACAACTTCCTCTTATTTACCCTTTGACATCAATGACACTGATTGTCATCAATGACAACACTATGTCCAAAATTATTTTGATTGTATTTGAATGTTGAGGTTTAAAATAAACAACATCAATGTTTAGCATGGTTGGTTAATTTTATATCTTTTTTCACTAAAATGAAAGAGATTGGCATCTTAGGTAAATGTTTAGGAATACCATGCCACTGATTCTTGACATTGAAAAACACCTTTTATGTTTGGGACCATTACCCACCATGCCTATCCATATGTATGGTTTTCAAAATAGTTCATCAACTATGGAGGGTGGTGCTACATCACAAAGCACTTAATCCTTGAAAGGATTTATCGAGTAGGTAAGATTGAAATATTAAGTGATTATAATTTCTTCTCATTATTTTTTCCAAATGATGTTGTAAGGCTACAAATATGGAGTTAGAACACGATCTAATTTATTTGTAATGTGTTAATAGAAAAAGTTATTTTGACTACCATTTTCCACAATAAGTTACAATGAGCTATCTTTCACCAAAATTTGTGTATGGAATATGCATTTTATTTCCTCTATGTTGATGATGGTCAAGTTTGTGAGCACTATTGTGGATGCCAATTTTTTCCATAAATGTCACGTCTATTATACTTTCTTCAAAAGGATGAGAATGAGAGAAAAAATGATGGTTTTTAAGCTCCTGTGGTTATTAGTTGAAGCAGAATGAACCGAATTATCCACAATGTTACATGAATTTCGTTGACATTTAGAATCCCAACAGGGATCCATCTTCAGGACTTGATTTCTGAATGAAAGATTTGAAAGAAAGATTAGATCATTGATAAATAGTATTAGAAAATTTATTAATTAAAAAGAGTCGATACATATTTTATTTAATTTTTATTTAAAGAAGTAAAATATTAATATTTGTCATTAAATAATATTTTTTTTAATTATTTATGATAATTAATAATAATATTTTATTATTAATTAATTAATATTAATAATTATAATTATTATCATAATAATTATTAATAATACTAATTTTTAATTTAAAATATTTATTAATTACAATTTTAACACATTTAATTAATATTTTCAATAAATAATAATATTAATTACAATTTTAACACACTTTGTTGATTAATCTTTTCTATAAATAACAATATTAATTAAGTTTCAAATAACTAAAGGGTTAATTAATTACTATAATTAATATTAATAATTATTACCAACAATTATTAATATTAAATAATAATAACCATGTTTAAATTAATAAATTATTTTAATTCTAATTTCTTATTAATAGTTATTAAAATATTATTAATTTAGAAAACATTTTTTTTTGTTTAAGAGTAAAATTATATTCATTTTTGTTTTCTCTGTATAATAATTATTTATTTAAATATATAAATTATTTATTTTTTATATATTAATATCTATTTTTTAATAATTCTACTCAATAATAATAATTAATCAAATTAATATTTTTTTTTATAAATAAACAAAAATTAATAAGAATAAATAATTATTAAAAAGTAAATGAGCTTTAATTATTGATAACTATGTTACTATTATTTTAATTTTATAAACCCTAATCACATAATTAAAAGTTTTAAAAGATGAAGAGTAGAGAAATTATACCTGAAATACTATACATGGGAGTATGAGCCGGAGGAACAAATGTGTTTTATCAGAGGAAGCCAACTATCACTAATTTCACCTCCTCTATCCCTGTTGAGATTATGAGGATGCTTAATAATCTCTAGAGATTCTCTGATTTTCCTTCTTCGATAGTGCTCTTCTCTGCCGATAATTTTGGTGTCTTCTTAACACACGTGATGCTTAGTTTTGGAGGAGTGTTCTACCAAGGCTGAGGTGCGAGATTTCTCATTCTTAATATCAGCTTTGTATTCTTTCAATATTCTTTGCAACGAATGCCTGATCTCCCCAATATAAATTTTTCCACATGAGTAGTCAATCTTATAAACTCCTTTAAGTTGCTCGTGATTGATATTATCCTTAATTGACCTCATTATTTGCCTTATTGTTCCTGCGGCTGAAAATGTGCGGCTATCTCCTTCTTCCTTGAAACCTTGGCGATCTTATCTATAACTCCTTGGATGTATGGAAGAAAAACCCTACCACACCTATCTTGAGGTCCTTGGTGCTCATGTGAAAGGACCAAACCCTTAGCTCTTTTTATGGATTCATTAATATCTCTCTCTTTGTATCTTATACCCTTAAAAACAGAGTTCAAGTGATTTATTTCCTCATTAAGGTGCTCTAGGTTAGATAGCCTGAGGGCCCTAACAGCAAGAGTATTCAAGACACCAAACTTTTTAGGTGGATGATGGTAAGAATCAGCATGAAGATAGTTCTCAATGTGAGTTTTCTTTCTAAATACTTGATTCCCCAATGTTCCATCATCCCTCCCGGTAACCAGGACATCTAAAAATGGGATGCTCTTGTTTTCTTCAACCTCCATAGTAAACTTAATTTTAGATGAAATAGAGTTAAGGTGATTAAAAAATCTTTCAAGATTCTCCTTTCCATGAGTCCACTATATATTAGTGTCATCCACAAATCTCTTCCACAAAGTTGGCTTTAAGGGAAAGGAATCAAGGGCCTCATTTTCAAAGTGTTCCATATATAGGTTAGTGACAATGGAGGAGAGTGGAAATCTCATTGCAACACTAGAAACTTGCTCATAGTATCTCCCCTGGAAGCTGAAAAAAGTGGATCGTAAACAAATATCTACAAGCTTAGTTGTCTCTAGACCAATGAATTCTTTTATAACCTGAAAAACCTCATCTAATGGAATTTCGGTAAACAATGACACTACATCAAAACTTACCAAAATTTCATTATCCTCAACCCTTTCATTAAGCTTCACGAAATCATTGAAGTCTTTTATGAATGAGTTTGTATTTCCAACAAGGGGCTTAAGAATCTTGGAAACATATTTTGACAATTCATAGGTGGGGGATCCTATGGTATTAACTATCGGTCTGAGAGGAGCACCCTCTTTGTGAATTTTGGGTAATTCATAAATTCTATGGATGACCTCACACGAAGGGATCAACTTATTTTTTAGTTTATCATCAAGATTTCATTCCATGGACACCTTCTTGACTTATTTTATAACCTTGGGAATGGGGTTGGAGCTAAGTCTTTTATAGGTATTACAATTTAGATTCTCATTCATTTTTTTAACATAATCATCCTTATCCAAAACTACCACAGCTCCTCCTTTATCCGCTTTGAGGACCACAATTCTTTTATTATTGCAAAGGGATTTAAGAGCACAAATCTCTTCTTTTCTTAGATTACTTCCAGTGGCTCTTTACTTTCTCATGATGAGGGAGAATTATTGTATTAATGCTTCTTTTTCATCCAAGTACAAACCCTTAATCCCCTCTTCAATTCTGCAAATGATTCTTTCTTTTGGAATACTCCTAGGGGAAACTGCAAATCTGAGACCCTTGACGAGGATCTTAATAGTTTCTTGATTTAAATTTAGAGAGGAAAAGTTTACTACTTTGTTATTTCTGGGCCCATTATTATTAGAAATTAGGTTATCATGTTTCAAATCATATTTATTAGAGCGTAAATCACTCCTATGGGCGCTCTCCATACAACCCTAGTTGTTTCCCATACAACCTTGGTCATTATCTACTGTGTTAGCCATAAGCTAAAAAGAGAAAAAATGGGAAAATTTTGTGGGATGATCCGCAACTAACATGAAGGTCCTACAGGGGGTTGTTTTGTAAGTGAGGCAACAATAACATAATATTAAGACTTGGGTACTACTATCCTACTTTGTTAAAATATGCTTATGTCTATGCGAGGAAGTGAAAAACTTGTCAATATTCAATAGGGAAGGAAAATGAACCTTATCTTCCATTGCACCTAGTCACTATTCATCAAACTTTTCGACAATGGGATTTAGACATGACAATAGAGATAAATCCCCAATCTTACAAACAAAATAAGTACAGTCTGACTACTAATAATTACTTCACTCATTGGGTTGAAGCCATCCCCCTCCCATAGGTGAATGCAGTTCTTGGAACAATGCATCTTCACTGGGTTTGGAATGCCTTTAGTCATTGTATTTGATAATGCTTCATACTTTTCATAAATTCGCCTAAGGGGGTTATATTTAGTTACGATGTTAATTACCATCTCTGGGGGAACGGAGTGGATAAACATATTCAAACCTTGAATAAAAAACCATCAATGATAACCAAAATAATTGGCGCCATAGCTGATATAACACCTTATGGGCCACTAAGGTCACTCCTTAAGCTATAGTTGGAACCTATCCCTTTTATCTTATATATGGGAAAGAAGCAACTCTTCCTCCTAACCTTTCCTTTCCTTTGTTACATCTAGCTCAGTCTCTATAAGAAACCTTGTCTTCCTTTATGCAAAACTAGATCAACAATTTACTTAAACTAAAAGAGGAAAGGGACAAGGCCAACAAGAATTTTACTACTCGCCAACAATTTATCAATATATTTTGATAAACATAAGTTTGGAGCTAGATATTTTAGTCTTGGGGAATTAGTTCTATGATAGAACAATGTTAAGGAATAAAAGGGGAAACACACTAAGTTTCAACACATGTGGCTTGGACCATACCAAATAATTAAAAATATTCATGTTGGAACTTATAGACTCTAGAGTCTAGAGGGATAATATGATTCTTTCCCCATCAATGGTTATATATTAAAGAATTATTTTCCTTAGGAAATATTTATGTGGCACGAGAATTAAGGTCTTAGAAGTGTCATGCCTTGGATCAATAAACATTTGATGAATATTCCAAATTTTGGTTTGAAACCATTTCTCAACATATGTTCAAAGAAACCAAATTTTCATTAGGAAATTGTATCCATATAATAGGTACTTTTATTTGTAGGGGGTAACTTACTAGAGCTCCTCTAGAAGCCAATGATGTCCCTATTTAGTAAGACACGGGTGAGTATTTATTGCATGTAGTCAATTATAGAAAGATAAAAAAAGGTAGAATTTAGACTTAAATGTATGAGTATGTTGATATTTCTTGGAAAATGATCTCTTCTACCAAAAAATCATCTTGTAACCTAGTAGTTGGTTGAATATCTCCAATGAAATAGCTGGTTGAACTTTTTCGTCAAGTGATCAGGTGCTCAATGTAAAAGCTAAAAAATGAAAGTGCTCGAAATCAAATGGAAACTGAATGATAGCGAAGAGCTCTTTGTCAAGAATTCGTCACAATTTGTTTCGTCAAAAACGGAATCTGGATGAAGAATATAGAGCATGTTGTTTGTTTTCCTAAACAGCGAAATTTTTGAAGAATTGATAGCTTGGTGACATGGTAGCTCATTCAGAAAATTTAAATATATTCTGGGAAAATTCTTCAGTTTTTCCCAATGAAACTGTGACAATTGTCACTGCAGGATTCGTCGGTTTAGATTGGGAAGGTGAATTTTTTTTTTATGTGTGTTCTCCTAAGGTCGAATTTGAAATTTTTTTATATGGTTGGAACGGTCCTACCAGAGGCGGACTCATGGTCCAGCCATGGGCCGCCACGTGCCCCCTCTGGTGGACCCTATCCAAAGTCCAAATATAGTTCGAATTTCAATTATCAATAACCTGAATTGCATTTATGGGTCAAAGTCCGAATCATATATTATATGGTGTATTAGTGGTCGGATTAAATATTTTATATGGGAGAATTTTTTAATATCCAAAGGTTGGATGGATTTAATATATGGTGGTGCAAAATTTTATTTCCATAGGTCGAGACTCGACCCCACGACCTCCCCCACGTAACGTGCACTCCATACCAATATATAGCAGACATTTTTCTTAATAGTATATGTGCACAAATTGTATTTGATATTCCATGGTTACTTCGACAGTGGAAAGGAGGGGGCCAGCCCCCTCCCCATATGTCTTTACCATATAACCTCACCACAGTGCCACAACTAAACGTGCTTAACGCGCCCTAAACACACAGTTAAACCCGCAGTTAATCCATCATTATCTTAGCAGTTTAGTTGGCATAGTCTGCCAAGTTCGGCGGACCTCCATAATTGGTGGGGCTAACTGGAGTTCTCTCCAGCTTTGGAGGCAGTTTGCTAGGCCAGAATTGAATTGAGCCTAACGGGAGAAAATTTCGACCAAATTGAGAGCAAGAAGAGTCATTTCTGAATTATTTGGATGTCCTGAACACATTGGAGTAGGTTTCAGGAGCATTAGGTCAATGTAAACAACATTTTTTTCACATTTGAGATAATACAGAGGCCCAAGCCATGGAAGCTAGAACAAGGAGATGTATCCGAGGAGGTGTGAACTCCTTCATCAAAACATTGTTTTAATGGATCAATTGTGATGGTTTGTTGTATATTTTGTTGCTGCTATTCAACATTTTTTTTTAATGTCTTTATGCTCATGAATTTAACATGAAATTCAACTCATTTACCTGTTTTAACACTCACAAACACCAAGGAAACCTATTTACATGAAGCAAGTGATTAGAAAATTAATTATAAATATGAAGATGAAATTAGCACAACAAAACTAAAATTTAGATTCAGATCAAGTTGGTATCATAGCTAGGTTGCAAAGATTATTTGCTTGATTTGCTTGAGTTTTTAATGGTTGCAAATTTGTGATGCTTACAAGGTTAAAGTTGCAGAGAGGAGAAGGGAAACTATTGGTTGCAAGTCTTAAGTGTAGGACCAGAAGAAGGAGAGCCACAAGGGCACCATCTCCACCCAAAGTTCCACTCACAGCTGCACTTGAAGCACCTCAATCTTTATCTCCAGAAGCTGAGATTGAAGAGGTACAAGTTGCACCAGAAGCTGAGCTTGAATCCATAGCCATCATGTCAGGTTTTGGAGAGACTAGTGGTCTTTTAGAAGAGGAAGCATACAAGAAGCCTATCTATGAACTGACTAAAAGAGTTAGGATCCTCTTTTAAGAGAGGGACACTGGGATGGTTGGAGAGAATTCTAAGTCTCCACATGGAGAGGGAACCTCAAAAGGCAAGAAGGATGAAGAGAAAGATTCAAATGGCAGTGAAGGAAAGCCTCCTCCATCTCCATCATCTTCATCATCCTCATCATCTCCATCAGCATCATCTTCCACTTCCACCACAAAAAACTACCCATACTCACTCAAATACCACAAAAGGAAAAACACCCTTACTCAAACTTGATGTCAAATTGGAGCTTCCAATGTATAATGGTGATTTAAATGCAGAGAAATTAGACAATTGGATATGTCAATTGGAGGTGTATTTCAGAATTCATAACCTTCATTAAGATGACATAAATATTCAATTGGCTTCCTTGAGGATGGAAGGATCATCACTTGTATGCTGGGAACCAAGGACTCAAGAAGAGATTAAAAACTACATTAAGATCTCTATGTCTTGGTTAAGTTTTATTATTCCAATTAAAAGGAAATTTTATCATCTAGCTTACAAGAAAAAGGCTATTATGGACTGGAAAAATTTTAGACAATTGAAAGGGAAAAGTGTACAAGATTATACTCATGAATTTAGGAGAAGAGCTCTTATTTTGGGTATTAATTTATATTCTCGAGAAACTTTGTTAAAGTATATTGGGGGTTTGCACGGTTACCTTAGACACACTATTCTCATGTTCAATCCCACAAACATAGATGAATTTTTTTTTCAATCCACACATTTAGAAGCAAGAGGGAAACAAAATATAGATGATAAAAGTGATAGTGAGGGTAAAGGAAAGGGAAATTTTTATGGAAAAGGAAAGAGAAATAGCTCTGTCAAAAGAGAGAAAGGGAAACTCACATGTAAACATTGTTTGAAGAATGTCCATGATGAAGACCATTGTTGGCAGCTTCATCTAGAGTTGAAGCCAAACAAACTGAAAGCCAAAGAAAAGGGGAAAATTGTTGCTATCATTGAACATGACTTCGGTTCAGATTCATGAGATGAAACAAATATTACAGCCATGGATTTGAAAGGTAAGAACATAGCAATCACTAGTTCTTCAAATTGTTCCAATGTCACTCAAGATGAAGATACAAGAATTGAAATTTTCCATATTAGAGTCATCTCTAAACATACAAAGATAGACACACTTTTTGATAGTGGGTCTCAAGCTAACTTGATTTCCGAAGACTTGGTTAAGCAGCTAAACCTTGAAACTGTTAGACATCTAAGACCATATACTTTAGGGTGGATATGCAAGAATTCAAACTTGCAAGTTACAAGGAAGTGCATCCTAAGATTCGCCATCAATTCAAACTTTCTTGATGAAGTTAAACTTGATGTGGCGTTGCTTGAGATATCAGGTATTGTTTTAGGAAGTCCTTATCTTTATGATAGTAAAGAATTATTTCATTGCCATGAGAATAAGTATCACTTTTTTAAATATGGAATTGAGTACATAGTTAGAGTGCATAAAAATAAGACAATTTTGTCTCTTATACATGCAGGAGAAATGAAGAGGATAGTGAATGCAAGTCAGAATTTGACATTGTTAATGATCAAACATAGAGATGTTTTGAATCAAACCTTTCAAAAATATGAATTGAATGAACAAGTTTATTTCATTGAGGTTTCTAATGCTTGTAATGAGAGGTTTAGGGACTCTAACAGGTTTCCTTTGAAAGGAGGTGAACAAGATGTAAAACATTTCCAGCAGTCAACATCAGTGTTGAGCAGTGTTGGAAACAAGATGTCGGTGCAAGAGAGTGCAAAGGTCAAAGAGAAAGCACCAAAGAAATTTGAAAAAGAAGGCATGGGTTCCACAAGTGATTTTTTTTGGTTTCCAAAGGGTACCTGGCAATGCCGAAGATACTTGGTCAAGATTCGACGCAAGTACAAAGCAAGATCAGTTAAGAATCACTATGATGACAGTGTGCAAGGTGAGACAACTTTTAAGTTTCCTTTCATTGATGACCAAGGTAGGAACAAGTTGGTTTCTGCAAGAACAGCTTGTTGCTCTGCAAATTTAGGAAAATTGCAACATGATGGTGTCAACAACAGCAAGAGAAGGTTGCAAGAGTAAAGGAAAAAGCTTATTTTTATGAAAAGCTCTAGTTGATGAAAATGGGAAAATTTCAGTGGATTGAAATTGGAGGGTGAGGGGATTGTACCCTCATCCACATGATCAGTAATCAAATATATTTTTGGGTCCAAAAGGCTTCTAGTGGGAGGAATTATCAGGTCCTCAGCATAAAAGCACAAAAATTAAAGTGCTCGAAATTGAATGGAAACTAAACGACAGAGATGAGCTCGTCGCCAGGATTCTGACGCAATTCGTTTTGTCGAATACGGAATCCGGATGAAGAAGATAGAGTCTGTTGTTAATTTTCCTAAACAGATAAAAATTTTGTAGAAGTGATAGGTTGGTGACATGGCATCCCAGTCAGAAAATTTAAATATATTATGGGAATATTCTTCCATTTTTCCCAATGACATTGTGACAAGTGTCACTGTAGGTGATATGAAAATGAAACTATTTGTATCTATTGTTCAAAGTATTCATTTCCATTTAATTAAGTGTGCAAAGTGTTTGTCATGTCTTGAAAATTAAACAAAGTGTTTTTGGTAACTGTTTTTGAGTTTATGTGTGAGGGAATGTTAATTAAAATTATTGTTTAACATCTTGAATCAGAATTACACAGTAGAATAGCTTCACCATAACAACATAGCAACATGATGAAGCAGTTCACCCCTCCTGGGCTACATCTATCGGGTCCAAGGTTCCCAATGGGCATGTCCTTGATATATTATGATGCTAAAATTGGTTTTACGGTGAGAAATTAGCCTAAATAGGCTGAAACAACTATGAAAATGAATTCATAAGACAGAAATAAGCTAAGTATGGCTTTTATTTCACCTCAAACAGTGAATTGTAGCCCAATGCAGCTCCATTTCCCTCATGGCCTTGATGGCCCTCCAAGCTTCCCTGAAGAAAAAATTGCTGAAAAACACCTATGTTGGCTCTGAAACCTATTCCAATGACTCCATAATGCTCAGAATACCCAAAATTGACTAACATTTTGTCTAATTTGGTCGAATATGGAGAAATTTATGATCCAAATAGTATTTTGCCTAATGGCCCTCAAAAACCTCCACTAAAATTGGCTAATTCTAGTTAGCTCCACCAGAAAGGCAGAATCTATAAAAATATCAAAACCATGCCCTAAATAAGGTGGAACAATAAATGTAATTGTTGGTTCACTAACCTTTCACATGCGGATAAACTGGAGACAGTTTACATTGGCAATTAGGGTCAAGTCTGCGCCCTTGGTCACCGCTTGCAGGTCATGTGGCTGGGGGCTAGCACCCAAGTGCTTAACCCAGAACTTTTCGCCGATGAAATGCTTTAGCCCTAGGTTCCGAGCACGTGGTCGCGAGCGTTATTCCTTAGCCTTGGGGGCTTACACTTAACTCCACCCAACCTTCGTTCAGCACAACACGTTGACGACTCGACTGCTAACCCTTTTGCGTTCAGGTCAGGTCGACCTCCACCCTTGAACCAAATGACATCACCTGCACGAGGCCACTATCTGCTGACCCATGAACATTCAGGTCGGGTCGTGCCCAACTGACCCAAATGCATTCAGCTCGGGTCGGTTCTTCCCACCAACACAAATTTTTAAACAGACTTTGAACCTTTGGTCTGGGGCCACGTGGTAGCCTCTGGGCAGGCCACGTGGCACCCTCTGATAGGCCACCATAAAACCATATAAAAAAATTAAATTTTTCCATAAAAAATTTCTGAAGAAGACAAATTTTTTAGTTCAAAGGTCCTATTTTGAAGGTTATTGAGCATTTTAAAACTTCAATATCTTCCTCATACAACATCGGATTTGGGTCCCATTCACGGCGTCAGAATTGCAGCGACGCGGCCTATTCGTTTTTTCAGTTTGCAACCAATTTTGAGCAATTCCAATTTTGAGCATTTTTTCCTCTTAGACATGATCACTTGATCATACCTCCCCATTGGGAAGCTTTTGGACCCAAAAAACCTTCAATTACCTGTTAAGAAGATGAGGGTATAGATCCCTCACCTTTTCCACCTCAATCCACTTTGCCTTACTTGGTTTGTTTCCTTTAAGACCAACTCGAACATAATCAACATTTCTCCTCCTCGAAGTGTGTGTCCTTTTGTCAAGGATAGCATCCTCTTTCAACTCATCCAAAAATTTTGGCAAGAAATCCTCTATGGATGGCAGCTGAATGTCACTTTCATAATCAGAAATTAAAGGAGGTTCATAAAAACATAAATTTTCCACATTCACAATGGAATACATTTGCATATATGAAGGAAAATATAGTTGAAAAGCATTATTTCCAACTTGTTTAAGGATCTTGAATGGACCATAACGAATAGGCTTCAGCTTTTTACCTTCTCCTTGCATTATTTCCTTACTAATATGCAGCCATACCTCATCTCCTTCTTGAAACTTATGATCAACTTTGTGTTTATCATGCCTCTCCTTGTACTTGCCTTGACATTTTTCAAGCTGTTCTTGAACCTTCTGATGTATAAGCTGAATTCTTTCAATGAACATGCGAGCTTTTTCAATGTAACTATGCCCATCAATGGCCACATCCTTCTCAAGAATGAAATCTAAAGGTGACTTAGGAAAATACCCAAATCAAGCTTCAAAAGGTGAAGTATTTGTAGAAGAGTGCTTGGCCCGGTTGTAAGAATGCTGAATGTAATGCAAGTGCTCATCCCAAAGCTTTGGATGCTTGCTGCAGTAACCTCTCAAAAGATGTACAATGCTTCTGTTCACTACCTCTGTTTAGCCATCTGTTTGTGGATGGAAAGCAATACTCTTCTTCAACTTGGTGTCCATCATCTTCCAAAAATTGGACCAAAAATTCCTAACAAATCTGGAATCCCTGTCACTAACAATAGAAGTAGGCAAGCCATAATGAACCCATACATGTTGAAAATATAAATCAGCAGTTATAGATTTCTTACATGGCATAAGAATACACATCTTGCTAAATCTATCAACTACTACATAAAGATAATCATGCTGCTTTCTAGATAATGGTAGACCTCCAACAAAATCCATAGAAACACTTTCCCATGGTCTAGAAGGTACCGGTAATGGCATATATAAACCAAGCTTCCTATTGCTAGGCTTGCTTGTAGCACAAAATGAACAACCTCTAATGAAACGTGAAACAATATCTACCATGTGAGGCCAATAACAATACCTATGTAAATGTGCCACTGTTTTGCTTACCCTGAAATGTCCAGCAATAAGAGAAGAATGAGCTTCTCTCATGATGCTTAGTCTCTCCCCCTATGGTATACATAACTTGCCCATATGAAACAAAAAATTATTATGCAAATGGTAATCATTCTCCTCAACATGATTCCCTTCACTCAAGTTAGCATACACATCCTTAAAATCAACCTTTGATGCATATTGTTCTATGTAGCTCTCATGTACAATAGAATCATTCTTAAGTAAAGTAGTAGCACTAATAATAGGCCTTGAAAGAATATCAGCAACTTTATTGAAAATACCTTTCTTGTACCTTATTACCAAGTGAAATTGTTGTAGGAAACCCATCCCTCTGAAATGTCGTGACTGCTGTAACTTACTTTGCGACTGCAAGTACTAAAAAGCCTGATGGTCGGTATGAACAACTGTTTCTTTGCCCATCAAATAGTGTTTCCACTTTTTGATTCTTTATACCAACGCATACAACTCCTTATCATATGTAGGATAATTCACAACAGCACCATTAAATGTCTCAGAATGAAATGTGATGGGCTTACCATGTTGTAAGAGAATTGCACCCATGACGTAATCACTAGCATCGGTTTGAATCTCGAATGGTTGTCTCAAGTCCAGTAATGCAGGGACTGGAGATAAACTTATCTTCTCTTTCAAAGACTCAAAATATTTATGTTTCTTGCTTCCTCATTGGAAAGCACGCTTTACACTTGTCACTGCATGCATAGGAGCTGCTATGGCAGAGAAGTTAGAAATAAACTTCCTCCAATACTGAGTTGCACCCAAAAAACTTCTTACCTCTGTAATGGATTTGGGAGTAGGCCAATTCACAATGGATTCTACCTTAGAAGGATCAATTCTCAAAGCACCTCCTCCTACTATGTGTCCCAAATAAACCAAAGAAGTCTTTCCAAATTCACACTTTGAAATTTTAAGAAATAACTGATTTTTCTTCAAAATATCAAGTACTTTCTTAACATGCATGACATGCTCTTCTCTAGTCTTGCTGAAAATTAAGATGTCATCTAAGTAGAAAATAATGAAATCATCAAGAAAAGGACGTAAGACATCATCCATTACCCGCATGAAAGTTGCAGGTGCATTGCATAAACCAAACGGCATAACAAGCCACTCAAAGAGTCCCTGTTTGGTTTTAAATGTTGTCTTCCAAATGTCACTTTCTGCAATTCTAACTTGATGATAACCACTATGTAAGTCTAACTTAGTGAAATATTTAGCATCTTTCAGCTAATCTAACAAATCATCTATCCTTGGGAGTGGGTAACGATTCTTTACCGTTATCTTGTTCAATGCCCTGAAGTCCACACACATGCGCCAAGTTCCATCTTTCTTTGGAATCAACACTATCGGTGACCCACATGGCGAAGTGCTTGGTCTTATGAATCCTTTGTCCAACAAGTCTTTAATTTTCCTCTTGATTTCAACATTCTCCATGATAGACATGCAGTACATGCCTATGTTAGGAAGAGGACAATCTTGATGTAACTGGATTTCATGCTGAATCTCCCTTTTAGGAGGTAAACCTGTCGGTTCCTAAAACATCTCATGATGTGCATCAACTACATCATATAAATCTGATTTAAGCTTGGAATCACAATTTTCAAATGACTCATGATTCACATCAACCTTGGGCTTAACCATAAGAAGTACAAAACTCTTACTAGAATTCACTAGCCTTTTTACCTGTCCCGCATTTACCATCGCTATATTTTCCTTCTTGCGATGTGCTCTGACAATGAACTCCTTGCCATATTTAAAGAGATGATACTTATTTTCATGGCGATGGAAGATCACTTTCCTGTCAAATAAGTAAGGACTTCCCAAAAAAATTCCTGATATATCAAGCGGTACTACATCAAGTTCAACTGTGTCAATAAAGTGTGCAGTAATCGCGAATCGCAATATGCACTTTCTTGAGACTTGTAAGTTTGCATCCTTGCATATCCACCCAAGTGGATAAGGCTTTGGATGTGGAATGGTCTCAAGTTTAAGCTGTTTGACCAAGTCTTCTAATATGAGATTTTCTTGTGACCCACTGTCAAACAGTGTGTCAATTTTTGTATGTTTTGAGACTACCCTCACATGGAACAATTCAATTCTTTCTTCCTCATTTGGAGCTTGTACATGACAGTTTGAAGTACTAGTGCTTGGCTTAGTTTCAGTTTCCTTTACCTTCATACTTTTCAAACCCATGGCTGAAATTTTGGTTTCATCACCTGAATCATCACCTAAGTCTTGTGGTGTAGTTGTAGTAGCTGTAGTTTTCTTCTTTCCTTTGTTTTTGTTAAACTGAGTTCTTTTTTCAGGATGTAATTTCCAACAGTTTTTCTCTTCATGGCCTTCTCTTGAACAATGTTTACATATCACTTTCTCACCCTCTTTTTTGATAGATGCATTCTTTTTGCCTTTTCCCTTAAAGGTTTTATCTTTGTTTTTCTCCTTAAAAGGTTTGTTTCTACCTTCACCAAAAGTTTTTTTTCCTCTAGCCTCTAAATGTGTAGCTTGTACACAAACTTTGTCTAAACTAGTAGGATCAAACATAAGGATAGTATGTCAAAGGTAGTTGTGCAAACCACCTATATATTTCAGCAAAGTATCTTGACTTTGTAATTCTACCCCTAATAAGAGTGCTCTTTTCCTAAACTCTTGGTTGTAGTCTTGTACATTTTGTCCCTTAAGCTGTCTGAAGTTTTTCTAGTTCATGATAGCCTTTTGTAAATGAGCTAATGGATAAAATTGCTTTTTAATTGCAAAAATAAATCTAGCCCATGATAAAGTGATCTTACCATGTTTTTTAATTTCATCGTTGGTTTTGGCTTCCCACCATACCAATGCTGCTCCATCCATTCTCAACGAGGTTAACTGTATCTTGGTGTCGTCATCATGAAGGTTCTGTATCCTCAAGTAAACTTCCAACTGTCTTATCCAATTGTCAAGTTTCTCTACATTTACTTCACCGTTAAACATAGGCAACTCAAATTTAACATCAAACTTTAAAAATGGACTTTTACCAGTGGTTTTAGACTTGTGAGATTGATTCACCGAAGTTGAGGATGATGATGTAGTGGAAGAGGATGAAGATGGGGATGGTGGATCACCATTTCCTCCGTGTCCTTTCTTTGACTTGTCATCACTTTTCTTTCCTCCTAAATAACCCTCTCCTTCTTTCTGGTTTTTAGATGCTTCTCCAACAAGCCTATCATTTCTTTCTTGGTAGAGTATCCTCACCATCTCTGTCATATCCAAGAAAGCCTTTCGAAACACCCGTTCCTCTTCTTTGGGATCCATATCTTCAAGAGCTTCTCCCTCTCTTGAAGACATGCTTGAAGTTACTTCTATGGCTCTTGGAGGTGGCTCTCTGACCCTTCTTGGTTGTGGATTACTTTGTACACTAACCAAATTTCGTTCAAATCTCTTGAGTTTAAGCCTAGTAAGCATCAAAACTTGTAAACAATCAACTATATCTTTGCACAAAACAAATGCTGAGTAAAACTCTAGCTCCTAAGGCTCAAATCCTTAGCTCTGATACCATCTGATCTAAAAATGAAACTATTTGCATCTGTTGTTCAAAGTATTCATTTCCATTTAATTAAGTGTGCAAAGTGTTTGTCATGTCTTGCAAATTAAACAAAGTATTTTTGGTAATTGTTTTTGAGTTTATGTGTGAGGGAATGTTAATTAAAATTATTGCTTAACATCTTGAATACGAATTACACAGCAGAATAACTTCACCATAACAACACAGCAACATGATGAGGCAGTTCACCGCTCCTGTGCTACATCTGTCGGGTCCAAGGCTCCCAATGGGCATGTCCTTGATATATTATGATGCTCAAATTGGTTTTACAGTGAGAAAGAAGCCTAAATAGGTTGAAACAGCTATGAAAATGAACTTAGAAGAAAGAAATAAGCTAATTATGGCGTGTATTTCACATCAAACAGTGAAGTGTAACTCAATGCAGCTCCATTTCCCTCATGACCCTGATGGCCCTCCAAGCTTCCCTGAAGAAAAAATGTCTGAAAAAAACCTCTGTTGGTTTTTTAACCTATTCAAATGGCTCCAGAATGCTCAGAATACCCAAAATTGACTAAACTTTTGCCTAATTTGGTCGAATATGGAGAAAGTTATGATCCAAACAATGTTTTGCCTAGTGGCCCTCAAAAACCTCCACTAAAATTGGCTAACTCCATGATCATCATCTTGTGGTTGCTCCACATCCCGAGGTTCACTCTTACCTGCATGCAAAACTTTCTCCCTCTCAAGCATCAATTGCATGTCTTTCTTGCACTTCCCAACAGTAGGAAGCTCCGTAGACATCCCATCTACTTCAAGTCTGTAGAGATTCTTTGCTCGAATCCCAACCTTCTTGACTTGTCCTGTTGCCTTGTGCCAAAGGAAAACTTTTCCTTCACTGAAGACAACTTCATACCCTTTATCCTCTAACATTGCGACTGAGATTAAACTCTTCTTTAAACCTGGAACATACACTACATCTTGTAAAAGAATGAGTTTACCTGAATCCCTCTGAAAGGTTATGGTACCAATGCTGGTCGCATTGTATCGTCCATTGTCGCCCAACTCAACATGCAACTGGAGATCTTTCTCCACCAAGTCGCTGAAAAGATTCACATCTCCCGTCATGTGAAAGGAAGCGCCACTATCAAAATACCACCTCGATCCCAATGCACTAGACACCATGCATGTGATCAATGAGAAGTCCACTAAATTGCGAAGCAAGAGCTCACCACCAAGTGCATGTGGCGTACCGTCATGCTCTTCTTCTGTGGACAATTCGTGGCGTAATGTCCATGATCGTGACAGTGAAAACACTTCACTTTGGACATGTTACGTTCTTTACCATCCGCACCGGATTGAGAAACATTCTTCTTGCCCTTCCCCTTCCTTGCTTTGGAAGCCAAAGCACAATCCTCGTCATCAGATACCTTTGATGAAGATCCATCCCTGGTACTCCGCCTTATCTCCTCTTGCACAAGATCCGACCAAAGTCGCTCCCATCCTGGCAATTTCTCCCTACCATTGACAGAGTCCTTATAGGAATGCCAACTCTTTGGAAGACCAAGGAGAGCCAAGCTCACCAAGTCCTCATCATCCACACTAACTCCTACACTCCCAAGCTCATCCCTGCAGTGGACAAACTTTGTCAAGTATACCGGAATAGTTTCATTCTTCTCCATCTTTATTTTCCTGAGTTTATCCTTGATTGCCAACTTCCTCTGGTCGCTCTTGCTTTGGAACAATTCTATCAACGCTTTCCACATCAAGTATGGAGAAGCTTTTCCATGCAGGCTGGATATTATGTGATCCTTCACGCCCTCTAACAGAATCCTTCGACACCTTGCTGTCTTCTTTTGCCAAGCCTCAACTTGAGCAGCATCAGTAGGCTTTGGGACCTCAGCATCTATGAACTCCTTCAGCCCGTTATCATCTAATACTGCCTCCATTCTGTCCTTCCATGCAACATAATTCGAACTGCCCTCAAGGGCATACTGAAGTCGCAAACCGCTGAAAGACATTTCAACTCCGACACCAAGAAAACAAACCGCACCAAAATTCACCCAAGCCTAACTTAGTCGCTTCGGATCTCGTGAGAACAAAGTATTTCTAGCACATAGATCGAATGTAGGGGCATTTACTGGATATATCACCTTTCAAAGAAAGGATGGATCCAGAGGCTACCTGGCCCGCTTACAGACTCTGTCTACTGAAATAAATTGTAATCACTGTAATAGATCCGATGATCAATTTCCCTTTGATACCATGTAGAAATTTGAATAATAGCTGAATTATTCACCGAGATTATCCCGATTACACACTATTTAAGCTTCATGCATAATACATAACCTCTTCTACAATTTATCATCAATATGCGGAAATAGAAGTAGTCGCATGCGCACATTAAAACATAATCAAGCACACATATAACACAGTATGTAATGGGGAAATCATACAGCTGAAAACCCCCAACTATCTGTATATTATAATGATAGAGAACATGTAACAATACATAGCACAAAGCTCTCACAGCTCTCAGCACTATCTCACATGCTACACACAAACTAGCACGGAAGATGAACAAGTCACAAGTTCAAATCTCCTCCACAAGTCTGCCTGCCTCTACTGCGCAATCCAAGATGAATAATGATGAGATCCAAGTTCGAATCCCACTGTCTTGTACTGCGCAATCCTCATTGGCAATCTCAATCAATGTGTGTGCAAATCTCATGCACAGCTATAGTCACAACTGATAGTAGACTCACCTTTTCACCCACCTCTAACACTGGTCTCCACTGAACTGTCCATGCATTGCAGTTAACTGATGTGTTCTTTAGTTGATTTATGAGTTAATAATTAGTGAATTAATTAATAATTAATTCACACCACTCATCACTAGTGTATTTATCAGTTAGACTAAATACAAATAGTTCAACTAAGTTAAACCGAACACAACTCCACCAACTGTCTCATCAACTCCACCAAACTCTGCCACATGAGTTCTAACTGAAGTCAACCATGCAATAGCTCAACTAACCCTTAGGAAAATCATATTTCCTTCTGTCAGCTGCATGTGCCACATCCAAGCATCAAACTCAAGTGCTCCAAGAGGATAAGATAATGTTTATAGTCTAAATATTATTAAGGGTTAATAATATTCGACTGTTCTATTTTTAGCCTGGCAGTCTAAAAATAGATTCGCTAATGTTCAAAATATATCACCTCTTTGTCAAATGACCAATCATCCATAAATATCATCCTGCAACTCATAGACCATGATCCATATGTCTAAAAATATACTTTGCGACAAAAATCACTTGTGTGCCCCCCACCTAGTTTAGGTGATCACTTTCCAACTAGGATCAGGAATGATGTTTCAGGATGCCTCCTTCACTGTTTCTTGTTGCAATCTTCAACATGCGGATAAAACGGAGACAGTTTACATTGGCAGTTAGGGTCAATTCCGCGCCCTTAGTCACTGCTTGCAGGTCATGTGGCTGGGGGCTAGCACCTGAGTGCTTAACCCAGAACTTTCCGCCGGTGAAATTCTTTAGCCCTGGGTTCCGAGCACATGGTTGCAGGCATTATTCCTTAGCCCTGGGGGCTTACACTTAACTCCACCCAACCTTCGTTCAGCACAACGCGCCGACGACCCGACTGCTGACCCTTTTCCGTTCAGGTCAGGTCAACCTCCACCCTTGAACAAAACGAAATCACTTGTACGAGGTCGCTATCTGCTGACCCATGAACGTTCGGGTCGGGTCGTGCCCAACTGACCCAAATACATTCAGCTCAAGTCGGTTCTGCCCATCAACACAAATTTTTAAACAGACTTTGAACCTTTGGCCTAGGGCCACGTGGCAGCCTCTTGGCCACCATAAAACCATATAAAAAAATAAAATTTTTGCCATAAAAATTTTCTAAACATGACAAATTTTTTAGTTCAAAGGTCATGGTTTGAAGGTTATTGGGCATTTTAAAACTTCAATATCTTCCTCATACGACATCGAATTTGGGTCCCGTTCACGGCCCCAGAATCGCAGCGATGAGGCCTATCTGTTCATTCAATTTGAAACCAATTCTGAGCAGTTCCAATTTTGAGCATTTTTTTCCTCTTGGACATGATCACCTGATCAACAGGATTCGTCAGTTTGGATTGGGAAGGTGAAAAAAAAAATTATTTTTGTTCTCCTAAGGTTGAATTTTAAATTTATTTATATGGTTGGGGCTCCGCCATGTGTCCACCTCTGGTGGATCATATCCAAAGTATGAATTATAGTTCGAATTTCAATTTATCAATAGTCTGAATTTCATTTTACGGGTCAAATTCTGAATCATATATTATATGGTATATATCCAAAGGTTGGATGGATTTAATATATGGTGGCACAAAATTTTATTACCACAGGTTGGGCGAAGGTCGGGCTCAACCCCACGACCTCCCCCGCATAATGTACAGTCCATACCAATAGACCGCAGACCTGTTTCTTAAAACTATGTGTGCACAACTTGTATTTGATATTCAATGGTTACTCCGATGGTGGAAAGGAGGGGGCCAACCCCCTCCCCATATGTCCTTACCATATAACCTCACCTCAATGCCACAACTAAACGCACTTAATGCGCCCTAAACACACATTTAAACTCGTAATTAATCTGTCATTATCTTAGCAGTTCGGTTGGTGGAGTCCGCCAAGTTCGGCAGACCTCCATAATTGGTGGGGCTAACTGGAGTTCTCTCCAGTTTTGGACGCATTTTACTAGGCCAAAATTGAATTGAGCCTAACGGGAGCAAATTTTGACAAAATTGAGAGCAAGAAGAGTCATTTCGGAATGATTTGGATTTTCTAAACACATTGGAGCAGGTTTCAGGAGCAGTAGGTGAATGTAAACATCATTTTTTTCACATTTGAGCTAATATGAAGGCCCAATCCATGGAAGCTGGACCAAGGAGATGTAGCCCAGGAAGGGTGAACTCCTTCATCAAAACAGTGTGTTAATGGATCAATTTTGATGGTTTGTTGTATATTTTGTTGTTGATGGTCAACATTTGTTTTTAATGTCTTTATGCTCATGAATTTAACATGAAATTCAACTCATTTACCTGTTTTAATACTTACAAACACCAAGGAAACCTATGTACATGAAGCAAGTGATTAGCAAATTAATTATAAATCTGATGATGAAATTAGCACAACAAAACTAACATCCAGATTTAGATCATCAAGCCATAGTAATTGGTTGATAAACTATAATGGGAAATGGACCAAAAGTACTAGCACACTATAAAACTCGTGGCTATGGACCAAAAGGAAATAGGTTGATAACTATGCTATCAGTACAATTAGAGGTGAAAAAAATATTATCATGTATACATATGCATCAAGGGCAGAAGTTGTAGTTGAACCATGATGGGATAAGGCCCATAATCTAGATGGAAATATTTATACTATAGGCCCAATATTCATAACAAATTCAGCCCACATAAAAATTTACAAGGATAAAATAATTTATCAAAATTCACAATGGTTTGAAAAGGTGAAAATTGTATCCAAAGGACACCTTTCAATTAGAGATCACAAAGACCATACATGATATTTTCCCATATGCATAAATACCCTATTGGGTATGTTCATATACAATAACACTTCACAATCACAATATTCAACTTGTGGTCCCATTCGTTTATTAAATAAAATATGAACTACAAGTATAAGCCACGTATACTTCTAAAAAAAAAACATATAAAGTACATGTTGGTAACAAATCTAGATTAGGTTTTTATACAACAATAATGGAAACCATAATTTTATTAATTATCCTTCCCCTATTTTCATACCAAATATATAACTAATATAGTACTTGTTTACCATAATAACATTCAAGTGTAGCTTTTAGTAGCTTACATGCTTGTTCAACTAGTTTACAAGTAAAAATTGGGAATGGTTATTTTCCATATCCATTTATGCGTGTAACATAACCCAACATCTTGTCACTATAAAGCATTTCAAATCTATATATAATCCCAAATATTACCCTGAACCCGAAACTAACTTTCAATTAGTGTTGTTATTGATGAATGTTGTCACATTTTCTAGTCTCAAAACACATGACTGAGGTAGAATTGTTTACCTTGAAAATTGGGCAAGATGACAAAGGATTATGTAGGAGAAATATTGAACACGTTATAAGGTTCAATTCTCTGTGGAAAATAAGGTGGAGTAATTCTCTCCTTTGATGGGTCTACTCCTTTCTGCACTTTATTTACTAGCAAGTGGGGTCAATTAAATGGAAATGTAAGTGAATTTCTCCTTTTCACTCTTTTTATTGTAAGGTGGGGTTAATACAATGAAAATTTTAGTGGGTTTCTCCTCTACACGGTCTCCTTACTAGAAGATGGATTCGGTCAATAGAGAGATTAGTTGGTTTAGGAGTGGGTTTATTTGGTTGGTGTTTTGGCATGAGAGTTTATTTTATGTTTGCTTCTTCTTTTTTTGTCATTTGTTTGTAATATATTTTATATTTATATTTGTATAAAGTATGTGGTATGTATCACCCCCTTAACCCTTAAACCACATGAACCCCTTAACCACTAAAGCAACTTAACCCTAAACCCCATAACCCCTCAATCCATAAATCTTAATCCCTCACTCTAAATAAATTAGTATATCCTTAATATTGGTTGGGAGGTTATAGGTTGGTGGGTTATTGGAGAAACCAAGGCCATTGACTTCAAACAAACCAATGATAGTAACATAAAAAATGACATAAAACTAAACAACACATACTTAACCCATATAAGAAATACTTTGAAGAGAACAAATCATAGAAAATATATAATTGCATACCTCCTATATTTCAATAATTCAATATCATTAATATTCTTCTTCATCCAACTCCACATATGTATCATCTGGTTCAAAATCTACATTGAAATGATTAGATATAGCAACATCATCATAAGTGTCATTTTTTATAGTTGCATCCTATGTATCATCATCAATAACATTTTTTACTACATCTAACTCAACTTGTTTGAATTCTTTGTTTAACACATATGTTTGTTCATCTACATCATCTCATTTTTCAATATCATCGTATTCTTCTACATTATACTTTACAAGTCATCCTCTTGGATAATATCTTACAATGTATGGTCAAATCACTTTACCTAGAACTACTGAGGAAAATACCTACTCATATAGGCTTGGAAGAACATACCTTGCTTTGTACATAAAGGCTAAAAGGCTATGTGCATAAAGGCTAAAAAATACTTTGTGAAACAAAAAGGTCAAAATTTTGAAATTGGCCTTGTTGAAATGCACACTAGCATGAGGGAATTGCACACCCAATGGTGACAATTTGATGCCCTAAAGGGGAAAAGTACATGAAACCATGGCATGATTAAAAATGAATTCCCTATGAAGAAAAATACATACCTTGTGTTGGTAATTTGATTTTGACCTTGTAAAATTACGTGAAAATGGGCTAGTGAGGAAAATTCATGCCTCAAGTTGAAAATGTGCGTTGAGTGCATGGGATTACATGTTTACATAGTAAGGAGGAATACACACACCTTGTTAATGGAAAATGCATGCCTGCACAATAAAAACGCATACCCTTGACATTGTAGCCCTATGATGGCATATACCCTAAATGGTTCTCCCTTAGCCCATATGCATAGTTTTCATAAGAATATGAATGATAATGTATGTTGATTGATTATGTATTATTGATGCTAGTATGATATATTTTATAACAACCTTGAACACATGTTTGACAAGTTCTTTCGAAACATACTAAGGTAGATAACCTTGTCTATTGAGTTGTTACAACTTTTGGGAATGACATTGCTTGAAACCAAAATTTAAAGGGAATTTAGCTATGCTAGGTTTTTATTGTTAAACCTTAATGAAACTTATTGAAGATCATTCTGCAATCTTTGTTAATGTTGACTGCAAAGCTAGATTGTATTCCTTTGATAGTTGTAATTCCTTTATTTATAAATATGCTCTAGTGGTGAAATCTATAGCTACCTCATAATGGAAATATGGATTAAAATTAAGAGATAGTCAAAGTTCTATAAAGTTTAAAGTTGCATGGTGGAATGAAAGCATGTCAATATCTTAAAAAATGCAAGCATGGGGAAAAGTAGTGATGCTGAAGTCCCAAAATACTAGAAACTAGAAGTACTTGTATGTATCCCATGCATGTGATTGATTTAAAATGCATGCAAGATATCTTGCTTATCCATATAATTTGAGATTGAGTGGATGTTTGTATTATAGTCAACATTTTTTGTTATTTTTATTTCAAAATTACCTTCAAGGCACAATGTTGATCAACAACAAGGCTTGAATCCATTGCAATAAAATACTCATTATGAGCTCAAACATGTGACTTGAAAGGATTTAACCAATGCGGGAGGATAACAACATTTATCCAAACCACCTGAGCTACACCAAATTGGCACATGCACACAATCATTGTTGACATTATTTTTCAAATTTAAATTACAGCGCTTAACAATATCCTTTATGCATAATATTGAGGTTTTTATTTGAAAATGTCAATATAAGATTATATACATGTGTAAAATCACAAATTACACCTTCTAAAATTTGAACAAATAAATTTGTGTCTAGATTGAGACTAGGGCATGCATTTTACTCCAAGGTAGTTTTGCCTTCAAATTTACATGAAATCCCAAATCTAGGTGCATGAAAGCAACCTCTCTTGTTCTTCAGTTGCACTTTAAATGACATAGGTAAATTAATAATATATCAAGTCCATATTAAAACTTTTAAAATAAATTTTTGGGGCTACAAGGAGGTTGGGGTGTGCATTTTAATTTGGTCACTTAGCATAGTTTTGACCTTCCAAATTACAATACAAAATTTTCCTCTTTTGCACAACAACCCTTTTTAAACTTGCAACTGCAACATTAATAATGTCAATAGTTATGATATGATAATTCGAACCCCCAACAACTTTTACAACTCAAATATAAGGTATATTACAACCTTGGCTTACATTTTACAAAGAGGTTGTTTTTTTCTAGGGTTTTACTAAGCATTGCTTTCCTATTTTGGCATAGTATAGTATTTTATGAATAAAAATTAAAAATTAAGTATATCGATACATGTAAAATGAATTAAAAAAACATTTGCAATTTGAAACACTCAAATAGAATTATTTTTGAGATATGCATGTGCATTTTAGTGTAGTTTGGTGTTCCATTTGGTTTTACAAGGAAATGATTAGCCTTTCTGCACAATAGGTAGTGTTTGGTCTAAAAATTTCAATATAAGGTTATATACATGTGTAAAATCACAAATTACTCCTAAAATTTGAACCACTCAATTTGCATCAAAATTGAAACTATTGTGTGCATTTTACTCTTAAAGTAGTTTTGCCTTCAAATTTATATGAAATCCAAAATCTCATTGCATGAAAGAAAACTATTTTATTCTTCAATTGCATTTTAAATCAAATAGATAAACCTAGCATATATACCGCCATCTTAAAACTTATAAAAAAAATTGGAGCTAAAAGGAAGTTCAGGGATGTATTTTTATTTGGTCACTTAGTACAATTTCGACCTTCGAAACTCTTTTGCACATCAAACCTTTTTGAAATTGCAATTACAAAATTGACAACATGAACATGTATAATATGACAAATCACACCCCCAACAACTTGCACAACTCAAATTTAAAGTATAATACAACCTTAGCCTACATTTTACATTTTACAAACATGTTGTGCATTTCTAAGGTTTTACTAGGTATCTCTTGCCTATTTTTTCTAACAAAGTCTTTTATGGCTAAGAAGTATATTTTAATAACATAATATTTTAAAGTGTTTTATTATCCTAAGTTATGCTATGAATTTTGTAAATGAAATTAATTATATTGAATGATAATATTTTAGGATGGTTACTTAAGAACTCGATACATGTATAATCATTTTTGTTTTCTTTTACTTAAGAGGACAAGAAAAAGGATGAATATTGGTTCGTAAATGATGGTTGTTTATCTAGAATTAAAGTTTATAAGAATTTTAAAACCTTTAGTTTTTGAACTCATGTAATAGTGCTAGAGGGATGTCATAGAAATAGAGTATTCATAATTCATACATTATTATAAAGAAGCATTAAATATCTTTTAAATATTGTATATATTAAACACTAAATATCACAACAAGCATCACATATAAGACGAGTGTGATTCAAAACAATATTGATTTTCCATTAATTCCATGTGTCAAAACAAAACAGAATATCACGTGCTCCTAAAGGTTCGTCAATTGTGCAGTCCAAATTTCGATGACGATCAAATGTAGTTGAAACTTTGACATGTGGAGGGGCACCAAGGATAAAAAATATCAATTTTTTGATAATTACTGGTGCGGTAAATTTTATTTGTATCATCAAAACTACTTGTCATTGTCTTATTCATTGAATGAGTTTTCTGTGATATTCAACAAACATAATTAAAAGGTAATAAACCAATTAATAGCTCATTTCTCATAACTAATCCCCAAGGTGCTAAACCTACTCATGAGATGAATACTTTGTTGATGTGGCGGTGCCATCTGGGTGCCACCTATTGGAGCACAATGACATGTCACAATGGGTTTCCACATGTCCCCAACACTTCATCAAATCAAATTTGGACTTCCAATGATAAATAGACATTGTTAGAACTCTCAAAATTTTTGGGAACCAAGGATACAGAATAACAAAATTTTAATAATTATTAGTGATTTATGATGATACAATCAATTTTATCTATATTGTCAAAACTACCCAACAAAATTATATACCATACATAGTATTTCATGTGTGGAAAAGGATTTATTCCTTACATTTAAATTAAATATACATTTTGACTTTATCTTTATGAATGCACCATGATTTTTAGGCTCCCGTGAACTATAGTTAAATGGTCACTGCCTAAATTTTGACCTTGAGGAAGAAGAAAAAACATTAGTACTCATTTGGGTTTGCCTATATTATATCTTTATGAATGCACCATGATTTTTAGGCTCCCGTGAACTATAGTTAAATGGTCACTGCCTAAATTTTGACCTTGAGGAAGAAGAAAAAACATTAGTACTCATTTGGGTTTGCCTATATTATTTTTGAAGTTAAAATTTATATTTCCTACTAAGATGGGTTACAATTTAGACTTGATATATTGGTCTACCATTAAAAAAATCCCAAACGATTGCAAAATTTCAAACTTTTTAAAAGTGTCTTTGTCCAAACTCTAACCGTGTCAGCTAAATCTAGAAAAATAAAAGTAGTAGTTGGACCTCGAGGGCCTTTAGTAAATTGATACATAAAAAAATAATGCATGGAAATTTAGAGAACTTAACATAAAATATCCAAGTGGTAGGATCGGATTCAACGACTTCTACTTAGATGGGCTCGTTATTGTTTCCAGGAGAGCAACCTGATTTTGGAGGGAGGAACATGTGTATTTCAATGTGTCCCATCCTTATGTCCATGGAAGCCAATTTTTGTTGCATGTGATCCAAGGAGAGAAGGTCAAGGAGGACCCTATTAAGTAGAATTTTAAGATTCCAATAGAGTTCCATTGTGTACATGTATTGGTTGTATTTGCATCAAGCATGGGTTGCATTAGGTACCCATTCGAAAAATTCAGCTAGAAATTCAAAATCAATAAGAGTGTATCATTCATATGCCAAATTGAGTTCCACCTAGGTTAGTTCATCCTAAATTTATTGTGGTGTTAGTTCCCAAAACCTAGTTACAAAGCTTTCAATTTGTAGTTGGGTTCACATTTTCCCATGCTCCTAATAATAAGCTACACATTGTGGAACCTATGCTTGTTGGCATGGCATGGCTTCCTTCTAAAGTTGAGTGTTGATGATACCTATGTAACCATTCATCAATGATGGAGAAAACCCAATTGCAAGCCCCAACTAGACCCACTCTCATTTGGTATGGTAATGACTAGAATGTGGGCTCAGTTGCCACTATAGGATAGTGATTTTTTTTTTTTGTAAATTATACCTAAGTGCTAGTGTAATTCATTTTCAAGTTAGATTTCTATCATTTCCTTTGTATCTATTTATTCCGTTCTATCTGAGTCAAATGTTAATTTTAAATTGGGGAGGTTAATTTATAGACTAGATGTGTGCAAATTATTGTATCGAGAATTCTCCCCTTTGAAGAAACATTTACTGGAGAATATTAACTAATTATTGAGATGAATAATTAAACATAACCAACAACAAATCATAAACATAAACACAAATGTTTAACCGGGAAAAACCCCAAAATCCAAGGAAAACCCATCCTAAACCTAGCCAATCCAGCCAAGTGAGCCTTCACTGCTCACATCCAGGCCTACCTTACAATGAAGTCCTCCGAGATTTTTATAGGCTCCATTAAAAGCAATACCATGAGCTGAAAACTATGGGTGCACAATACCATGTGCCCCAAAACCATCACTATTTAACTCAGTCAAACTTGACATTCCCCCCTTAAACTTGACTTGGGGTTTCCTAACTAAATCCAACCAAAAATGCTAAATGAGACAACCTCGCTCACTCTAGCTCCTGCCCCCTAAAATTTTTACCCAGGGTAATTGTTAACTTGACATCCCCCCTATCACCTAGGTCTAACCCAGACTTTACTAGTGATTACCCAATGGTATGCATTCCATACCAAGTCTTACAGCAGTATGCCCATTTACATGCAAAAATTAACTCCATTATAATAATATATATATTTTGTTTCACTGTTTCTATTCTTTGTATGACCATTCTCTACATTCATGATGTCCTCTCCAAAGAGGACATCATAGTTGTACATGAATCTGCCCAATTTTATCCTCAACCATTTACCACCACACTATGATAATTATTTGATTGACTCATTCTGTCAAATACTTTCCATGTAACTAGTCCCCATAGTTTCTTACTCTATGGATTTTTAAACCAAGACCTCTCTAAACCAGTAATATAATTCCATAAGCTGCATTTCCTCCTACGCAAATTGCTCCATGAGGCCAACGTGATCACAAGAGCGCCAACATGATTACGGGAGCAGTGATCTTCCTACCTGTGGTGCTCCACATAAACCTTTATGCGACGTTCTCATCAACCATTACAGTGGTTTTACCACTGACCTCACATGTTGGATGCTCAACCTCTTCTTAAGCACTGAAAGTAGAGACACCACCTTTGCCGCAACTATTATCCTTCATCGGGCTCTTCTCATCTACATCAAATTCTCATTGATACGATAGATAAGCAATCCTGGTCCACAATGAAATCTCGTTGCACCATCACCGAGCAACATCCGGGGAAACCGCATCGACCAGCCAGGTTTCAGCCATTCCTAGCTTGTTCCCGCTCTCGCTAAGAATGCAGACTCCTCGCTACCACTTGCATGCGAAAGTGGCCAAGCTCTCTACAACATCCAACCCGTTGGAAATCTTTAGCACGTGATATGGAGGTCGTCGGGGCTATCTTGGTGCCTTCCCCGAGACCTACGACCTAGCTCGCCCCTACCTTAATCCTCATGGGACTTGCCGACTCTCACAAGTCCGATTGCGTTATGGCCCAAGCCTCATATTCTTTGTGTGAGCTTGATTTCTTGGCATGCATTCCATAGCCCCTATGTTTGAGACCACACCGTTGTCACACCAAGGTGACGAGGTAGAACTAGTGGATTGTCGTGGCCACCGTCACTAGATCCATCGATCCTCCTTCCCCCACCATCGAAAATAACTCTTCATCTGTCATGGCCGACAGAGTGATAGCATTCATCACTTTTGGATGCTTCTATGCCAAATACAGTTGCTTCTTTGCTTGTTTATCAAACAGTCCCACCATCTCCTCCTCTATATTCTCACGCAATCGCAGCTATAGAAGGGTCTTCTTCCACTGTCGATGCCTCTGTCCACAGTCGGGTGCTCACCATTTTTTTTTTTTCTTGTGCAATCTGCATCGATCTAGGGTTTTTAGCATCTTCTCCATTGATTTGGGCACATTTTCACTGCTACGCAGATCAAACTTATGCATAACCCTCGATCCATCGATGCAACCTTCGAAACTGGCTTCATCTCTTAGCAAAGAAACACTTTCAAATGGAGATCCACAAATTTAACCCCAAAGCCATTATCGACCTGCTCTCGTTAGAGAATCCAGGTTAACCTTGACCACAAAGGCATCCCTCTGAGGCCAAAACCTAGACCATGGCTCTGATAACAAATGAAGAAACATTTACCAGAGAATATTAACTAATTACGGAGAGGAATAATTAAACATAATCATCAACAAATCATAAACATAAACACAGATGTTTAACTGGGAAAAACCCCAAACTGTGGGGAAAACCCGTCCTAATGAAATTTTATTAGCCTTGGCCAAAACCCTGGCCAATCCAGCCAAGTGAGCCTTCACAGCTCACATCCTACCTTGCAATGAAGTCCTCCGATCCTTTTATAGGCTCCATTACATGCAATACCATGAGCTGAAAACCATGGGTGCACAATACCATGTGCCCCAAAACCATCATTGTTTAACTCGGTCAAACTTGACTATAATCGCAAGTCAAATATTACCTAACACCCTTCAATAACAAAGCATTCAAGAGTTGCAGATTAACTGGTATATTGATCTATTCTACAATCACTATTTATGTATTCAATGTTGTGACTGATTAATTAATTGCAACAAAACCACGGCACATTCGTAAAACTATTAAAAACATACAATATTCAAAAATAGTCAAAGTTAACAATTACTAGACAAAAGAGAAACATGTCTATCTTTTGAATAGTTAATTGCATTAATCAGCTAGAAAATCCTTCCTCACAAAATATTGCAAGGATATGCTTTCACAGGAGACATACGCCGTTTCTTCCTCCTTGTATTTTCCCCATTTCCTTTGTATCCCAAGTCTTCAATATGCTTCCCTATTTATACATTACAATATAGTTACAAACATTTCTCTATTGTTAACTCCAGTGTTATCATTGCAGTGTTAAGCCTTCTTAGAGAGTAACTATTATTCATAGACCATCCATTATGTGTGAATATCCAAAACTTCAAATATATAGGGGCTTTGCATATTTTGTAAATAATTCTCACCCTTTAGCAACTAAGGAACTAACATTTTGATGTCATTTTTCATGTTGATTATGTAACTTTCAAGTTGGACCACGACTTTGGTAGGTCAATTATGAATTTTTCCATTAATTATCGTCAACCTTCTGAATTTTTCCAATTTCAGTAGCCACATCATATTAGACCTTGGTTATCTCCCCAAAATTGGGCTTAATGGGCATGGAACTAGGAAAATATTCCATGGTTTCGAGGTCCCACTCTTCTATTAGTTCAGCAACAATAGACCACATGTGTTTAGCTATGCTCATAACTTCTTCCATGGCTTCTATAATGGTATTACATTCTAACTTCCAAACATCAACTAGGGACTGGCCTTTTCCTTTTTCCTTTTGTCTAATTGAGGAAGAGAATCAGGAGTGTCTTGATACTTTGTTTTCCAATTAATGATATGGTATAATGCCTCACTAGATATGTGCTAGTATTCTAACTGGAATTATTTTCATCGGTTATCCACTCCAATTGTACAGAGTGGTCTTAAATTTCACCTAATTTCAACACAAAGGAGTGTTGAGCCTTTTTAATATCATTATTTATGTTTAGAGAATGTGCCTTAATCACTTGAAGATCGGATTGAGGCTTTCGGACTTGTTCAACCTTATCATTCACTTATTTCTTATGACTCTCCTTCAATGATATTAGTTCAATGGTGTGGGATTTTTTAAATCCACAACTTGTTGCTCATGTTGAGCCTTTAGAGACTTCGAGAGTGAGATGTGCTACTCTTCCAACAAGTCTTAGTGTTTAGCCTCTGTATATTGCTTTTGTTCCTTTAGTTTTCTCCTGTAGTGATGTAACTACCTAGATTAATTTTTCTACTTCTATCGATAAATTATGTGTTGTTGCATTATTTGCAATAGTAAGAGCCCCCAAAAATGTGACGGTTTCCACAATCTTCTAATTACTCTGGCTAGCAATACTCCATATCACTCTTTGTTCGTGGCCTCTTAAGATAATTGTTTCTTCGCATTAGGATTGTATTTTTCTCTGTTTAGAAACATTTTGAATAACAACCTTCCTAGACTTACTATAATAATAGTCTGCCAATATAGAAACTTCATCATTTGGATCATTGGGGTTATTAGCAACAGGAATATACTTGGTAGTTTGGGAATTAGAGGAACTGAAGAGATGGGATTTGGATTAATGATCAAGATTTGTATTCGGTCAATTGTTGAATTTTGTTCTTCAATAATATTTTCTTATTGGGAGGATTCAAGGAAAGACTCTGGCTCTTTTCCCTTCCTACCCTCCTATTCCAATTTCTTCTATTCTTCTTGTCACTCTCTTTCAGCTTTATTGACTTTTTATTTAGCTTCAGCTTTGTTCTAGGCTATTCCTATTCCAACAACTTGATAATATTTTTCTCTAATTATCAATTGATCAGGGACTAACTATGACATCAAACGGGGAGTTGTTAAACAACCATAGATACAAACATAGGTGTAATGCTCTTCATAGTACCAATTCCCCAACCTGTTTAAGGATTTCCTAGATTCTTTATACACTCTAGGAGTTTCGATGATAGAATATGATTTAGTGTTTATGTGCTTGGAAATGGTCACATATTTCATAAAAGAACTTGGGATAGTGATTGGCCTAACACTCTTGACATTCAATGTGAATTGGTGGAATTTTGGGAGTCCACTTGTAATTCTTGCTATAAAATTCAATAACCACACAAAAGGCATCTATAAGATAGGTTGACATATAGAAATAGGGCCCTTGGTTTTACAGAGCTTCCTTTATTTTTTGAAGATCCTTTATCAAGTTTACAAACAATATGTTTGACAAATTGAAAATACGACTAGTAGATCTTATCTCTTAAACCAAAGGTAACAATTCAACTTTGAAATGGGATGCATTGAGATCACCATATAATATGCTAATCATGTCCGTCAAATTGTGAAACGGTGGTTAAAGGCGTTGGGTAAAGATATTCTGTGTTGGTATCACTCCTTGAACAAGTCACTATCCCATCACCACCCCTTAATAATTTTAATGAATTTCAGATTATCAGTAAGGAATTTGTCGAAGAGTTGCTTATTTAGCTTGATTTTTGGAGGCGTCATAGGATAAATTTGACGGAAGACCTCAAGCTTCAAATTAGCTACAATTTATCCAATATTGTTGACTATGGACTCTTTCTCCAAATCCACATGAGAAATTTCCCACTTAGGCATGTTGTCGTCTGGCATAATGGTGAGCCTTGTTGCCACATGATAAATCTCAGTCTTCTTTATATTACACATTGCATCTAAGTTTTCATGTCCTTAAGTGAATTGCGTGTTGGGATAGGTTATGTAATTTCTCTGTAGTCCGAGTATACATCAACTCAATTGAATAATTTTGTATCCATAAAGTGGGTTTCATTTTCCAATGAATCTGGCACAATGGGTTCTGCGAGATATTTCACCTTTTTCCATTTACCTTTCTGTGTTTTTGACATCATTTAATCTATTACGCCTTTGGAACTTCAAAATACTAAATAAAAAGAATATAAGCTCCAAAACATGTGTATCATTCCAGGTTAGAATAATAATACAGAGATACAACTTCTTATGCTTACATAATTTCAAAAAATCACAATCAAATTATCAGCTAGGAGAACAGTTCTTGCACGATCGGGAGAGAATTGCATGAATAAATGATGAGGGAAGGGTCGGATGCATCAGAGTAGGAATCAGTGCTCTAACACATCAAGGGCTAGATACTTATGTCTTAGCCACAGTGAGAGATTTAACTCACAACAAATACATTGATTCTATTATTGGAGGAATTGTAGCTCCTTTGTCTAATGGTCCAGTATGGTTCGATTGTTATCCTAATTTCTCAGTCTATGTTTTTTATGAAACAATTGACAAGATAATCCAACTACAAATCTAGACTTCAGGATTTGATATGTTGAAGAAAAGAAGTAATATATCCATTCAGACTAGAGGATGTTTTAGACATACAAATACACTCTATCCAGCAGTCCTCCATACACCCAGTCATGATTCAAAGACAAGTGTTGTTGTTCTAACAGATTCAAAAAATCAGAAGGTAGAACACTAAGCCATAAAGTGGGAAGATCTAAACTTCCCAGAACACTGGGTCATACCAAATCCCAAACTCCCAATTGAAAAAATTATTACTTCTGCAAATATAAAATAAGACCAATCCTCTGCAGTTTTGTCATTCCCTAGAAGATATACTATTGAAAAAAAAGGATTGAAGAAGTCTGCCAAAGCTCTCCTTTGTATAAAAACCCCCAATTTGTAGATACTGCTTGTTCCAGTTCAGTTTCAAATTCCTGTAAACATATTTCTTTTTTTGAATTAGCCCAAATAATAAACTTCAATTCTATTGAAGTCATTTGTCCAGAATGAAAAAATAATGTAAACCTCTGCAGTCTTGTTGATCTAGTCATTCACCAAAATCATCATCCTAGAAAGCGTGAAGCCCCAGATTCTACATCTATAAACCCGTGTCCAAATCCTAAATGTTCTGACATCCCATTTCCCCATTAGTCAGATCATGTCTTGATGATGCATGAGTTACCCTCGCTGGAAAATGAAGATCCGAGGCTAACAGAAATATTCAGTAGAATGAGACCACCTAACATGCCTAAATATGGTCTTGGATATCTTCAAAAAATGAATGACTTAATTCCTGAATCTAGATTCAAGGATCTTCCTAGAGACTGTAAGAAACCATCAGTCACAAAAATGCACAAGTTCTTCACTATTATGGATGGATGTAAGAAACACAAGGTAGCAACCTAGTGGATGAAGGAAATGTTAAACTGGGATATCTATACCCATCCTGAAGCAGAATATTTTGGCCTTACTCATACAAGTGAAGAAAAGATCAGGTTGTTTGAAGAATGGAAAGAATACATGGATAACACAAATTCATGGATATATTTTTATGTTTGGAAAAATAACAAGCAATCTAAAGCTATTTTGACGATTGATTCTTCTACTTTTGCACAGCATTCTTGGTCAGCCCTGGATGGTAGTAAATTGAGACTACTACTACTTTTCCTCCATACAAAGGTATCATCCTAAGAGAAGCCCAAAGCTCTGCAAAGGCTATCCCTTTGGTTCTAAAGGATGACAATGCTCTTGGAATTAATGGTAGAATACAAAAATCCAGCGAACAGTTAAATTGGTCTAACACAGCCATCAAGGGTCTTGAAATGAATATTGCCAATAATACATTTGTCAAAGAAGAGTTTGATAAGATTCAAGTCTCTGTAAATGATGTAAATAATTCTTTGAATGATGTTCAGTATTCCTCTGCCTTTTTTAAATCTTATGCTAAAGATTCCTTATGTAAAATAGAAGAAGTAGAATGTAAGATTGTTCAAGAAGCACATTATACTCAAGGACTTATTACTGAGTTGTCTAATAAGTTTGAAAATTTAAATCCATCAAAAGTAGACAAGCTAGTGCCAGCTTCTTTTCTGCAAAAAATAAATGTCCATATACAAAACCCTATCAGTTCTGTTGACAAATTCCCACATTTGTTTCCAAAAGAAGTTGGCCAATCTTTTAAAGATTCATCAGAAAAAACTTCTCTTACCTCTTTGTTTAAAGAGTCAGATCAATAATCAGAGACTAAAGCTTTCCCAGTCTATTAACCTCTTGAGAATTAGTTTACAAGGTATTCAGCTCCTGATCTCAGTTGTATGGGTAAGCTTCTAGAATCCCATGGTTTCTATGATGATTTTCATAGAGAATGGAATGTTGACAATCTTAGTATGGGGAAAATAAGATAGATGATAGACATGATGATTACTGAATATAAACTCATGTGTCTTAGAGGAAAATCTGAAGTAGAAGCTTGAAAAACTCTTATACAGTATTTCACTGGAACATTGTTGAGATGGTGGGAAACTGAGACATCTCCAGCATTAATTGCTAAAATGGAAACTGAAATCCTTAAGGATGAAGTAGGAGATGTTATTTTTAATTCTGATGGCACGCCAACAAATAATATGATTGGAGCCCTGACCTCCATGATGCTTGAACATTGGTGTGGAACCGAGTCTTTCATCACAGACAAGAATGAAATAATCTTGATGAATATGAAATGCATTAAAATGAGCCAGTATGAAGATTTCCATAGAGATTGGATGCAAAGAATTTTTCAGGTAAAAGATCCAAAGAATCTACTATGGAAACAGGTATATCTTGCAGCTCTTCCATCTAAGCTGGTAGACTATATAAAGCTACTAGAATTCTTCCAGTTGCCATTTGAAACATATATATGGGGAGAGATTTATTATGTTATTACTAAAGCATTAGTTAGTCTCTATACTAGCTCAAAAATGAATAAATCTTTAGAAAATCTTTCAAGACTACCAGATATAAAATCTATCTGTAGTAGATATGGAATCACAATTGATGATCCTCTTGTTAAGAGGAGAAAGGCTAAAAGAAGAGCCAAGAAAGCCCAAAAGCAACATAAGCCCAGCAGAAAAGATGATAGAAGAAAGATCTCTTTTAGATCTAACCAAAAAATAAAGGGATATTACAAATATGTCCCTAAGACTCATTATTATAAACCATCTAATATTCATCTCAAAATTCATAAACATGAAAATATGAATCAAATAACATGCTATTTATGTGGAAAGTCAGGCCACACTGCAAATAGATGCTCAGATGGTGATGAGTCAAAGAGAAATAGAGGCAAGAAATATCAGCCTCAAAATAAGGGCAAGACAGTTGTCAAATTTGAAGATAAATGCAAGAAATGTGGGTCTCCCCATTATAAGAAAGAAAATTGTCCAAGCCTAATGATTCAGCAACAACAACTTGCTGACTATTCTTCTGATTCATGCAGTACATCCTCTTCTTCTGATTCTTCAATTGAAGAATTAAATGCACATCAACAATGGTTTTGTTCAGATTTCGATAACTACAATTGAAATTATTCTTCTGATTCTGAATCTGACTATTCATCTGATATCTCTTTTGAAGAGCAACCACAAAAACAACCAAAGCAGAAAGTCCTAATGGCGCAAATAGAAGAATATAAATTAAATATATTTACTCAAATCCGAGCAATGGACGAAGGAGACATGAAAAATAAACTCCTTGAAGCATTCATGTCACAAGTTCATCCTCCAGCAAAAGTGCCACAAAAAAGCCTCTTTTTATAGAAGCCGCCTTTGAACGCAACACCAGAGCATACCAAAGAGATCAACTGCAGAATAAAGTTCGATCACTCACTTTGGGGGAGGTAAGTGGAGAGATCCATATGCTAAAATCGGAAATCTCTACTTTAAAATTTCAAGTTTCACAATTAGAAAAAGGAAAACAGGCTATGGAACAAAAATTTTCAGGACACTGCACAAACTACACTCTTCATAGAGAACCTATCATTGAATCTAAAGTAGAAATTGTTGAAGGGAAAAAAGATCCTACAGTAGGATTCAGGGAAATACGTGTTCTTGCAATAGAATACCAACAGCATCATGTGCAAGTAAATATATTGCATCAAAGGAGAGATGTTTTCCCTTATTTCCCTTTTAGAATCCTGATAAAAATTACACACATAATTTAAACAACCTAAAAATCTCTGAAGTTGGGTTTTTTCAATGATAATGTCTAGGAATTTCCCTGCAAATTCCATTGCATGATTTTGTAGAGAGATTTGGCCATCTTAGATTGTGTGACCCAAAAATTTTATTGAAGTCTGGAACAATTCAATCTTCTTTTTACTGAGAACCAGACCATTTTGTTTGACCAATTTTATGAAGATCTGCACATGTTTGAAATGGTCATGAATATTTTTGGAGAAAATAAGAATGTCATCAATGTAAACAAGCAACCAATCTGAATAAGGCTTGAAGATGGAATCCATCACTTTCTGAATTTTTGATAGTGCGTGCTTTAGGCCAAAAGGCATGACATTCCATTCATAATGTTTTGCTGGTATACTGAAGGCATTTTTAAATTTATCCTTTTCTTCTATAGCAACCTGCCAAAATCCTGACTTTAAATCAAATTTAGAGGATATTTTGGCACCGACTATCCTTTCCAACAGATCACCTTTATGGGGAATAGGATATGTATCATCAGCTAAAACTGTATTTAGAGGCTTGTAATTTATTACCATTCTTGGGATGCCTCTGATCTGTTCAGACCTTTTATTGACATAGAATCCATAGCAATTCCAAGGACTATTAGATTCTCTAATTAATTTTTTGTCTAATAGCTGATTTATTTCTTTCTCACACAGATCCCTATATTCTTTATTCATAGGGATGGCTCTAGATTTACAGGGTCTTCCTATATATTCTGACTTGTAGGGCAGATTCACATAGTGTTGTTTTCTATGCCAAAAGGCATTAGGTTCTTTAGAGCAACATTATGCCTCTATCTTTTCTTTTAATTCAGAAACCTTTTTCTGAATTTCAGGGGTTTTTAACTGATTCCCTATATGAATAGTATACTTTAAATCTTTGAGCTCAGACAATTTTATTTTGGCTTTTCTTAGCTCCTGCATGGCTTGGACCATAGTGGATATTCTAGGATTTGACACATAAGGCATTTCAATCCTTTGATGGTCTCCATTGGAGGTGGGTACTGTGATGAAATAACCTGCTCTATTATTTTCCATCTTGACTGACCCATGAGGTTCTACGGTTGCTAGGAAGACATTTCCTAAAATTCAATCTACAAGAATGTCTCCTACTGCAAATTTTAATTTTATGCAGTGATTTTCAAAGCAAATAGCATCTTTTGGGACTTCATATTCAAGATTTTTTTCTCGCAATCCAATTATCTTTCTGTACATTGAAACCCAATATTTGGACAGGGTAGCCTTTTTGTTGAATATATTTACATCTGCACCAGAATCTAAAAGGGAAATAAGGGAAAACATCTCTCCTTTGATGCAGATATTTACTTGCACATGACGTTGTTGGTATTCTACTGCAAGAACACACATTTCCCTGAATCCTACTGTAGGATCTTTTTTCCCTTCAGCAATTTCTACTTGAGATTCAATGATAGGTGCTCTATGAAGAGTGTAGTTTGTGCAGTGTCCTGAAACATTTTGTGCCATAGCCTGTTTCCCTTTTTCTAATTGTGAAACTTGAAATTTTAAAGCAGAGATTTCCGATTTTATCATATGGATCTCTCTACTTACCTCCCCCAAAGTGAGTGCTCGAACTTTATTCTGCAGTTTATCTCTTTGGTATGCTCTGGTGTTGCGTTCAAAGGAGGCTTCTATAAAAAGAGGCTTTTTTGTGGCACTTTTGCTGGAGGATGAAACTTGTGACATGAATGCTTCAAGGATTTTATTTTTCATGTCTCCTTCGTCCATTGCTCGGATTTGAGCAAATATCTTTAATTCATCTTATTCTGTCTGCGCCATTAGGACTTTCTTCTTTGGTTGTTTTTGTGGCTGCTCTTCAAAAGAGATATCAGATGAATAGTCAGATTCAGAATCAGAAGAATAATCGCAATTGCAGTTATCAGAATCTGAATAAAAGCATTGCTGATGTGCATTTAATTATTCAATTGAAGAATCAAAAGAATAGGATGTATTGCATGAATCGGAAGAATAGTCAGCAAGTTGTTGTTGCTGAATCATTAGGTTTGGACAGTTTTTTGTCGTATGATGGGGAGACCCAAATTTCTTGCATTTATCTTCAAATTTGAAAACTGTCCTTCCCTTATTTTGAGGCTGAGATTTCTTGCCTCTGTTTCTCTTTGACTCGTCACCATCTGGGCATCTATTTGCAGTGTGGCCTGACTTTCCACATAACCAGCATGTTATTTGATTCATCTTTTCATGTTTATGACTTTTGAGATGAATATCAGATGGTTTATAATAATGAGTCTTAGGGACATATTTGTAATATCCCTTTCTTTTTTGGTTAGATCTAAAAGAGGTATTTCTTCTATCATCTTTTCTGTTGGGCTTATGTTGCTTTTGGGATTTCTTGGCTAGACTTCTTTTAACCTTTCTCCTCTTAACAAGAGGATCATCAATTGTGATTCCATATCTACTACAGATAGATTTGCTATATGGTTTTCTTGAAATTTTTTCTAAATATTTATTCATTTTTGAGCTAGTACAGAGACTAACTAATGCTTTAGTAATAACAGAATAAATCTCTCCCCAGTTATATGTTTCAAATGGAAACTGGAAGAATTCTAGCAGCTTTATATTGTCTACCAACTTAGATGGAAGAGCTGCAAGATATACCTGTTTCCATAGTACATTCTTTGGATCTTTTACCTAAAAAATTCTCTGCATCCAATCTCTATGGAAATCTTCATACTGGCTCATTTTAATGCATTTCAGATTCGTCAAGATTATTTCATTCTTGTCTGTGACGACAAACTCGGTTCCACACCAATGTTCAAGTATCATGGAGGTCAGGGCTCCAATCATATTATTTTTTGGTGTGCCATCAGAATTAAAAATAACATATTCTACTTCATCCTTAAGGATTTCAGTTTCCATTTTAGAAATTAATGTTGGATATGTCTCAGTTTCCCACCATCTCAACAATGTTCCAATGAAACATTGTATAAGAGTTTTGCAAGCTTCTACTTCAGATTTTCCTTTAAGACACATGAGTTTATATTCAGTAATCATCATGTCTATCATCTGTCTTATTTGCCCCATACTAATATTGTCAACGTTCCATTCTCTATGAAAATCAGGATAGAAACCATGGGATTCTGGAAGCTTGCCCATACCACTGAGATCAAGAGTTGAATACCTTGTAAACTGACTCTCAAGAGGTTCATAGACTGGGAAAGCGTGAGTCTCTTATTCTTGATATGACTCTTTAAACAATGAGGCAAGAGAAGTTTTTTCTGATGAATCTTTAGAAGATTGGCCAACTTCTTTTGGAAACAAATGTGGGAATTTGTCAACAGAACTAACAGGGTTCTATATATGGACATTTATTTTTTGCAGAAAATAATCTGGGACTGGCTTTTCTACTTTTGATGGATTTAACTTTTCAAACTTATTAGACAACTCAGTAATAAGTCCTTGAGTAGAATGTGCTTCTTGAACAATCTTACATTCTACTTCTTCTATTTTACATAAGGAATCTTTAGCATAAGATTTCAAAAAGGCAGAGGAATACTGAACATCATTCAAAGAATTATTTACATCATTTAAAGAGACTTGAATCTTATCAAACTGTTCTTTGACAAAGGTAGTCTTGGCAATATTCATTTCAAGACCCTTGATGGCTATGTTAGACCAGTTTAACTATTCGTTGGCTTTTTGTATTCTACCATCAATGCCAAGAGCATTGTCACCCTTTAGAACCAAAGGGATAGCCTTTGCAGAGCTTTGGGCTTCTCTTAGGATGATACCTTTGTATGGAGGAAAAGTAGTAGTAGTCTCAATTTTACTACCGTCCAAGGCTGACCAAGAATGTTGTGCAAAAGTAGAAGAATCAGTCATCAAAACAGCTTCAGATTGTTTGTTATTTTTCCAAACATAAAAAGATATCCATGAATTTGTGTTATCCGTGTATTCTTTCCATTCTTCAGACAACCTGATCTTTTCTTCACTTGTATGATTAAAGCCAAAATATTCTACTTCGGGATGGGTATAGATATCCCAGATTAACATTTCCTTCATCCACTGGGTTGCTACCTTGTGTTTCTTACATCCGTCCATAATAGTGAAGAACTTGTGAATTTTTGTGACTGATGGTTTCTTACAGTCTCCAGGAAGATCCTTGAATCTATATTCAGAAATTAAGTCATTCATTTGTTCAAGATATCCAAGACCATATTTAGGCATGTTAGGTGGTCTCATTCTACTGAAAATTTCTGTTAGCCTCAAATATTCATTTTCCAGCGAGGGTAACTCATGCATCATCAAGACATGATCTGACTCATGGGGAAATGGGATGTCAGAACATTTAGGATTTGGACACGGGTTTATAGATGTAGAAGCTGGGGCTTCACCCATTCTATGATGATTATTTTGGTGAATGACTAGATCAGCAAGACTGCAGAGGTTTACAGGATTTTTGCATTCTGGAAAAATGACTTTAACAAAATTGAAGTTTATTATTTGGGAAAATTCAAACAAAGAAATATGTTTACAAGAATTTGAAACTGAACTGGAACAAGCAGTATCTACAAATTGTCCTCGAGAAAACTGGTCATTTTAATCATGTGACTAGGAGACATATGAGAATCCTCATTTAAACTTTATCCTCGAGGATTTGGATACAGGGAAATATGTACCTGTGATATGTTACATCACTCCATGCCTTCGTATAGATTCTTCGGACGATCATTGGCTTATTTAAAACAACTTGATGCTTGATTTTTGTCATCACCAACCATTCATGATGTTGTTTCATGAATTGATGTAAAACCTCAGTATCTTGCAGTTGGCGAAGATATTTTACAGTCTGACAAGGAGTATAAAAAAATTCAATCCCATTTTCAGCACACCAGTCACAGTGATTTTGAAAATATGACTCATAAAACATGGGATCTATCATTGTCTGATTTCCACCATAATCATTCCACCAATCCTGTAGCCAGACACACTGTAAATTCTGTTGCATTATCCAAGTTGCTCCAAATTTGAGCTCGGTGTAGTGGGTTTCATTTTTTCCATCTTTGTTTAGCAAATCCCACCACAACTTCTTATATCCTAAGAAATTATAAATAGTATCAGGAAATATTCAGTTTGGATCATTTCCTGGCCACTGATTAAAATTTCTCCATGTCCATTCAAAATTTCTGGTTCTATTAATAACCATGTAGTTATGATAGACTTTGCGCCTATCTCCTCCTTCTGACCATATTACAGAAATATCAAGAAAATCATTGGCTAGAGATTGTTCTGCTTCATGGGATGCTGACATGCTTTTAGAGTATACCATATCATGGATCCATATGTTCCCTTTTGGATATACTCTTCGTTTTGGAATTAGATGCATAATGTCGGTGTGATTTTGCAGATTTTCATCTAAAACCTTGGTATTTCTTAGTTTCCATGTCGACTTCCATTCATCTCTGTAAGTTTGCCAACTTTTATCTTCTGGAATGGACCTTATAATTTCCCTTTTATGACTTTGGTCCCATTCAGTGACAATAACCATGACATGGTCTTGTTCTTCTGGCTGGATATATTCTCTGCTCAAAAAATCTGGCAAACAATTTTTAGACCCTTTGATGTGTTCAACATCAAAGTCAAAATTTGCAAACAAAGCTTGCCATCTGGCAAATTTGGCTTCACCAGGCTTCTTGATGTCCTTTGTCAGGACTTTCTTTAGAGCAAATGCATCAGTTCTTAATAAAAATCTCTTATTGACAAGATGAATTTGAAGCTTGTCAACAGAGTTCCATGCTACTTTTACCTCCCTTTCTATAACTGAATAATTTTTCTCTATTGGGCTCCAAGTCCCGGAGGTAAATTGGACTATTTGTTCTGAACCATCCTTCTTCTTTTTTAGGACTCCTCCCCATCCAATGTCACTAGCATGTGATTCAACAATTTTGAAATAATTATCATCAGCAACATATAGAATCGAAAGAGACTTTACCTTGGCTTTTATTTTTCTTACAGCAGCTCTATGGGCATCAGACCAAGGAGAAGGATTTTTTCTTAATCTCTGATTTAGCAGAGATCTATCCTTTGCACAATCCTGATAAAAATTACTCACATAATTTAAACAACCTAAAAATCTCTGAAGCTAGGTTTTTTCAATGATAATGTCTGGGAATTTCCCTGCAAATTCCATTGCATGCTTTTGTAGAGAGATTTGGCCATCTTGGATTGTGTGACCCAAAAATTTTATTGAAGTCTAGAACAATTCAATCTTCTTTTTACTGAGAACCAAACCATTTTTTTTGACCAATTTTATGAAGATCTGCCCATGTTTGAAATGGTCATGAATATTTTTGGAGAAAATCAGAATGTCATCAATGTAAACAAGCAACCAATATGAAGAAGGCTTGAAGATGGAATCCATCACTTTCTGAAATTTTAATGGAATCCATCACTTTCTGAAATTTTGATGGAATCCATGACATTCCATTCATAATGTTTTGCTGGTATACTGAAGGCAGTTTTAAATTTATCCTTTTCTGCTATAGCAACCTGCCAAAATCCAGACTTTAAATCAAATTTAGAGAATATCTTGGCACCGGCTATCCCTGCCAGCAGATCACCTTTATGGGGGATAGGATATGTATCATCAGTTAAAACTGTATTTAGAGGCTTGTAATTTATTACCAGTCTTGGCATGCCTCTGATCTGTTCAGACCTTTTATTGACATAGAATCCATAGCAATTCCAAGGACTATTAGATTCTCTAATTAATTTCCTGTCTAATAGCTGATTTATTTCTTTCTCAAACAGATCCCTATATTCTTTATTCATAGGGATGGCTTTGGATTTACAGGGTCTTCCTGTATATTCTGAATTGTAGAGCAGATTCACATAGTGTTGTTTTCTATGCCAAAAGGCATTAGGTTCTTCGAAGCAACATTCTGCCTCTATCTTTTCTTTTAATTGAGAAACCTTTTTTTGAATTTCAGGGGTTTTTAACTAATCCCCTATATGAATAGTATACTTTAAATCTTTGAGCTCAGTCAATTTTATTTCAGATTTTCTTAGCTCCTGCATGGTTTGGACCATAGTGGATATTCTAGGATTTGACACATAAGACATTTCAATCCTTTGATGGTCTCCAATGGAGGTGGGTACTGTGATGAAATAACCTGCTCTATTATTTTCCATCCTGACTGACCCGTGAGGTTCTACAGCTGGTAGGAAGACATTTCCTAAAATGCAATCTACAGGAATGTCTCCTACTACAAATTTTAATTTTATGCAGTGATTTTCAAAGCAAATAGCAGATTTTGGGACTTCATATTCAAGAGTTTTTTCTCCCAATCCAATTATCTTTCTGGACATTGAAACCCAATATTTGGACGGGATAGCCTTTTTGTTGAATATATTGACATCTGCACCAAAATCTAAAAGGGAAATAAGGGAAAACATCTCTCCTTTGATACAGATATTTACTTGCACATGATGTTGTTGGTATTCTATTGCAAGAACATGCATTTCCCTGAATCCTACTATAGGATCTTTTTTCCCTTCAGCAATTTCTACTTGAGATTCAATGATAGGTGCTCTATGAAGAGTGTAGTTTGTGTAGTGTCCTAAAACATTTTGTGCCATAGCCTATTTTCCTTTTTCTAATTGTGAAACTTGAAATTTTAAAGCAAATATTTTCAATTTTAGCATATGGATCTCTCTACTTACCTCCCCAAAGTGAGTGATGGAAATTTATTCTGCAGTTGATCTCTTTGGTTTGCTCTGATGTTGCGTTCAAAGGAGGCTTCTATAAAAAGAGGCTTTTTTGTGGCACTTTTGCTGGAGGATGAAACTTGTGACATGAATGCTTCAAGGAGTTTATTTTTCATGTCTCCTTCGTCCATTTCTCGGATTTGAGCAAATATCTTTAATTCATCTTCTTCTGTCTGCGCCATTAGGACTTTCTGCTTTGGTTGTTTTTGTGGCTACTCATCAAAAGAGATATCAGATGAATAGTTAGATTCAGAATCAGAAGAATAATTGCAATTGCAGTTATCGGAATCTGAACAAAAACATTGTTGATGTGCATTTAATTCTTCAATTGAAGAATCAGAAGAAGAGGATGTACTGCATGAATTAGAAGAATAGTCAGCAAGTTGTTGTTGCTAAATCATTAGGCTTGGACAGTTTTCTATCTTATGATGGGGAGACCCACATTTCTTGCATTTATCTTTAAATTTGACAACTGGCTTGCCCTTATTTTGAGGTTGAGATTTCTTGCCTTTGTTTCTCTTTGACTCATCACCATCTGGGCATCTATTTGCAGTGTGGCCTGACTTTCCACATAACCAACATGTTATTTGATTCATCTTTTCATGTTTATGACTTTTGAGATGAATATTAGATGGTTTATAATAATGAGTCTTAGGGACATATTTGTAATATCCCTTTATTTTTTAGTTATATCTAAAAGAGATCTTTCTTCTATCATATTTTCTGTTGGGCTTATGTTGCTTTTGGGCTTTCTTGGCTCTTCTTTTAGCCTTTCTCCTCTTAACAAGAGGATCATCAATTGTGATGCCATATCTACTACAAATAGATTTTCTATCTGGTAGTCTTGAAAGTTTTTCTAAAGATTTATTCATTTTTGAGCTATTACAGAGACTAACTAATGCTTTAGTAATGACAGAATAAATCTCTCCCTAGGTATATGTTTCAAATGGAAACTGGAAGAATTCTAGCAGCTTTATATAGTCTACTAGCTTAGAAGGAAGAGCTGCAAGATATACCTGTTTCCATAGTACATTCTTTGGATCTTTTACCTGAAAAATTCTCTGCATCCAATCTATATGGAAATCTTCATACTGGCTCATTTTAATGCATTTCAAATTCATCAAGATTATTTCATTCTTGTCTGTGATGACAGACTCGGTTCCACACCAATGTTCAAGTATCATGGAGGTCAGGGCTCCAATCATATTATTTTTTGGTGTGCCATCAGAATTAAAAATAACATCTCCTACTTCATCCTTAAGTATTTTAGTTTCCATTTTAGCAATTAATGCTGGAGATGTCTCAGTTTCCCACCATCTCAACAATGTTCCAGTGAAACACTGTATAAGATTTTTGCAAGCTTCTACTTTAGATTTTCTTCTAAGACACATGAGTTTATATTCATTAATAATCATGTCTATCATCTATCTTATTTGCCCCATACTAAGATTGTCAACATTCCATTCTCTATGACAATCAGGATAGAAACCAAGGGATTTTGGAAGCTTACCCATACCACTGAGATTAGGAGCTGAATACCTTGTAAACTGACTCTCAAGAGGTTCATAGACTAGGAAAGCCTGAGTCTCTGATTCTTGAACTGACTCTTTAAACAAAGAGGCAAGAGAATTTTTTTCTAATGAATCTTTAGAAGATTGGCCAACTTCTTTTGGAAACAAACGTGTGAATTTGTCAACAGAACTGACAGGGTTTTGTATATGGACATTTATTTTTTGAAAAAAAGAAGTTGGGACTGGCTTGTCTACTTTTGATGGATTTAACTTTTCAAACTTATTAGACAACTCAGTAATAAGTCCTTGAGTAGAATGTGCTTCTTGAACAATCTTACATTCTACTTCTTCTATTTTACATAAGGAATCTTTAGCATAAGATTTCAAAAAGGCAGAGGAATATTGAACATCATTCAAAGAATTATTTACATCATTTACAGAGACTTGAATCTTATCAAATTGTTCTTTGACAAAGGTAGTCTTAGCAATATTCATTTCAAGACCAGTTTAACTGTTCGCTGGCTTTTTGTATTCTACCATCAATGCCAAGAGAATTGTCATTCTTTAGAACCAAAGGGATAGGATTTGCAGAGCTTTGGGCTTCTCCTAGGATGATACCTTTGTATGGAGGAAAAGTAGTAGTAGTCTCAATTTTACTACCATTCAGGGCTAACCAAGAATGTTGTGCAGAAGTAGAAGAATCAATCATCAAAACAACGTCAGATTGCTTGTTATTTTTCCAAACATAAAAAGATATCCATGAATTTGTGTTATTCATGTATTCTTTCCATTCTTCAGACAACCTGATCTTTTCTTCACTTGTAAGAGTAAGGCCAAAAGATTCTGCTTCAGGATGGGTATATATATCCCAGTTTAACATTTCCTTCATCCACTGGGTTTCTATCTTGTGTTTCTTACATCCATCCATAATAGTGAAGAACTTGTGCATTTATGTGACTGATGGTTTCTTACAGTCTCCAGGAAGATCCTTGAATCTAGATTCAGGAATTAAGTCATTCATTTTTTCAAGATATACAAGACCATATTTAGGCATGTTAGGTGGTCTCATTCTACTAAACATTTTTGTTAGCCTCGAAACTTCATTTTCCAACGAGGGTAACTCATGCATCATCAAGACATGATCTGACTCATGGGGAAATGGGATGTCAGAACATTTAGGATTTGGACACGGGTTTATAGATGTAGAAGCTGGGGCTTCACCCATTCTAGGATGATGATTTTGGTGAATGACTAGATCAACAAGACTGCAGAGGTTTACAGGACTTTTGCATTCTGGAAAAATGACTTCAACGGAATTGATGTTTATTATTTAGGCAAATTCAAACAAAGAAATATGTTTACAAGAATTTGAAACTAAACTGGAACAAGCAGTATCTACAAACTGGGAATTTTTATACAAAGGAGAACTTCAGCAGACTTCTTCAATCCTTTTTTTTTCAATAGTAGATCTTTTAGGGAATGACAAAACAATAAAGGATTGGTCTTCTTTGATATTTGTAGAAGTAATACTTTTTGCAATTGGGAGTTTGGGATTTGGTATGGCCGAGTGTTCCGAGAAGTTTAGATCTTCCCACTTTATGTCTTGGTGTTCTACCTTCTGATTTTTTGAATCTGTTAGAACAACAACACTTGTCTTTGAATCACAACTGGGTGTATGGAGGACTGCTAGATAGAGTGTATTTGTATGTCTAAAACATCTTCTAGTCTGAATGGCTATATTGCTTATTTTCTTCAACATATCAAATCCTGAAGTCTGGATTTGTAGTTGGAGTATCTTGTCAATTGTTTCATCAAAAACATAGACTGAGAAATTAGGATAATAATCGAACCATACTGGACCATTAGACAAAGGAGCTACAATTCCTCCAATAATAGAATCAGTGTATTTGTTGTGAGTTAAATCTCTCACTGTGGCTAAGACATAAGTATCTAGCCCTTGATGTGTTACAGCACTGATTCCTACTCTGATGCATCCCAAATCCAAATATTGAGTTTTCAATATTTTTTCTTCTGCTTGAAGCTACTTAGGATCAAGAAGGGGAATTGACTGAATACAATCAGAATTTTCTTGAATAGAACTAATAGGCTCTTTAATGGATATTCTAGTGGCAGCTATTAGATGAAAGGTTGTAAGATCTGCATAAACTTCAGATGCACTTATACTGGGAAGTTTCCACCTAGCAGATTGTTCAGTCTCTTCATATTCTAATTCAGAAGAATTCAAAACTCTACTGGAAGCAGTAGCAAACATATCCCGAAGGGGATTTTGTTCAGCTTTATCTTTCTCATCCAACTCATGGAAAGAAATAGAATTTATGACTAAATCTATTTTTCAACAAAGAGTGATTTGCTTGAATACTAACCTTCACGAACCAGAAAACTCAAGGTAAATTATCTTCCGATTCTATATGTTACTGATGATAATTCTTTCAAAAATTTTGAATCAGATGCTAGTGACATTGGATGGGGAGGAGTCCTAAAACAAAATAAGGATGGTTCAGAACAAATAGTCCAATTTACCTGTGGGACTTGGAGCCCAACAGAGAAAAATTATTCATTTATAGAATGGGAGGTAAAAGTAGCATGGAACTCTGTTGACAAGTTTCAAATTCATCTTGTCAATAAGAGATTTTAATTAAGAACTGATGCATCTGCTCTGAAGAAAGTCCTGACAAAGGAAATCAAGAAGCCTAGTGAAGCCAAATTTTCCAGATGGCAAGCTTTGTTTGCAAATTTTGACTTTGATGTTGAACACATCAAAGGGTCTGAAAATTGTTTGCCAGATTTTTTGAGCAGAGAATATATCCAGCTAGAAAAACAAGACCACGTCATGGTTATTGTCACTGAATGGGACCAAAGTCATCAAAGGGAAATTCTAAGGTCCATTCCAGAACATAAAAGTTGGCAAAGTTACAGATATGAATGGAAGCCGACATGGCAACTAAGAAATACCAAGGTTTTAGATGCAAATCTTCAAAATCACACTAACATTATGCATCTAGTTAAAGAACGAATAGTATATCCAAAAGGGAGCATATGGATCCATGATATGGTATAATCTAAAAGCATGTCAGCATCCCATGAAGCAGAACAATCTCTAGCCAATGATTTTCTTGATATTTCTGTAATATGGTCAGACGGAGGAGATAGGTGCTGAGTCTATCATAACTACCTGATTATTAATAGAACCAGAAATCCTGAATGGACATGGAAAAATTTTAATCAGTGACCAGGAAATAATCCAAACTTAATATTTCCTGATACTGTTTATAATTTCTCAGGATATAAGAAGCTGTGGTGGTATTTTCTAAACAAAGTTGGAAAAAATGAAACCCACTACACCAAGCTCAAATTTGGAGCAACTTGGATAATGCAACAGAATTTACAGTGTAACTGGCTACAGGATTGGTGGAATGATTATGGTGTAAATCAGATAGCCATAGATCCCATGTTTTATGAGTCATATTTTCAAAATCACTATGACTGGTGTGCTGAAAATGGGATTGAATGTTTTCATACTCCTTTTCAGACTATAAAAGATCTTTGCCAACTGCAAGATACTGAGGTTTTATGTCAATTCATGACACGGCATCATGAATGGTTGGTGATGACAAAAATCAAGCGTCAAGTTGTTTTAAATAAGCTGATGATCGTCCGGAGAATCTATACGAAGGCATGGAGTGATGCAACATATCGCAGGTACAGATTTCCTAGTATCCAAATCCTTGAGGATTAAGTTTAAATGAGGATTCTCATATGTCTCCTAGTCACAGGATTAAAGTGACTGGTTTTCTCAGGGACTCTTCGGTAAAAAAGGGGAGGGTCGATATATGGTTTAAAACCCTCATTTGTGACATATAATTGCAATTGCAGGAAATATTTAGTGCATTCAATGTAAGCTGGAGCATTAATTTCCAGCATAAAATCTAGTTTGTGCGAGAATATGAAGAACACAATCAAAGAGTTCACGAAGTTGAGAAGTGCATTAATGTTGATGACCCTTGTCCAATGGTGATAAGTTTTAAAAAAATCATTGGAAGGGACCAAAGGGATTGAAAGGGAAAATAATTTGATGGGATATGGTATATAGCGATAAGAGCATGTGAGGTTATTCAAGGGTCAGAGATTCGATAGGTAAGAGGTTACGCATTTTATGCAATTGTCTGATCGGAAACATCCCATAAGTAGAAAGGTTGAGCTTTGTTCAGAAATTAGGAATGGTCAATCAAGAATTTTATGTGAATGATCATTAAGGATAATCGTGTAGGAACTTTCCGATAAAGCATCAGTGCTGAGACGTCAAGAAGGAAGAGGATTCAAAAACTATCTCAATTATTTTGATCTCCTTTGTCCAGTCATAGCTAAAATATGGAGAAAATGTCTGACAAGTTATTAAGGGCCTTTGAACCTATGAGTGGGATTCTTAAGAGGAATTTTAGGTAGCACACTTCGAATTATTAGGAGAAATTGGAGGGGGCCCTAATATTTGTTTAGTTTTTACTTAACTTGAGGGGAATGGTTGTTGGGCACAACATTGAGAAAGTAAGGATTAAGGATAAATAGAAGTAGATGGTCTAGAGTAAAAATTATGGTGGTTACTATAAAAAGGAAACATAAGGATAGACATATAGAACAAGGGGTCGAGGTTTCCCTCCTTGACAATGAGGTCTCAAAGCGGTGAGGTGTATTTAAGTTCATGGTAAGGGGAGAGCCCAACGCTGGTTATAGTGGGGAGGACTAAAAAGCACCTGAAAATAAACACAAATAGTGAGAAATGAAACAGACAAGGGGAATGAACCATGAAAATGCAAGAAGAATCCTCGAGCTAGAGTTATTTCCTTGTTGGCACATTGAATGGAGAGAGACAAAAAAAAGTAACCTTGTGTGGTTGTTTCCTTCTACACTCAAGATTCAAAGGTGGAGGAGTTAATCATGAGTGAGATAGGTTTTAGCCTCTAAGTGTCAATTCGCAACCAGAGAGGAGGCCAGTCCAAACTATATTACAAGGAACAGGCCATAACATCATTGTCCTAGAGTGTCACTACCCGAAATAAAAATTACAAAGCCGAGGAGAACCATATTCATGAAGGGATAATGGAGTGATGAGAAAAATCTATATCCCCTTCAAAAACCAAGATGAAATAAATGCTTGAAGCATTGTCCCCATGCTAAATTTTGTGGCTAGCCATAGAAGGAGAATGCCATTAATGAGCCTAAGTGATGTGACTTGTCTCATAACTGAGTAGAGCTCCATAATATATATGCAATCAGTCAAGTATATCACATATTGCATTGAACGGAAAGTGGTTAAGTGAGGACAGGTTCCCGACATGAAATTTAAATCTTGATATTGTTACATGGCATATCAAACCTCATAAGCAGCGTGCTTCCACGTCCCCTGGGCATGTGTCTCGATGGGATGGTAGCATCCCACACCCACCTCATTGCTTATCTGATACCCCATCCAAGGAGGATCAATCTTGCTACACGTGGGACTAATTGTCTTGTTTGATTGTGGAATCTTCCAAGGAGTGCCATGGTGTTGATATTTTTACATCTAAGGTGGAACAACCATAATTAGCAAGTGTGTCTACTATTTTGTTTCCCATGCACCTGATATGAGAAGGAATGATGATTAGGATTAATAAGAGGAGAGAGACTACTCTAGTTATAATTCTTTCCAATCTCTAGTTATGGGACACCCTATGGATGGGAGAGCCATTGAGGAGTTTGGTAACCATGGATATGATAAGTTATGAATCCCTTCAACAAGTGTTTTAGAAAATCCTTTCCTTCAACCACTCTTGAGCCCTTCATCCAAGGTGGTAAGCTTAGCCGTGTTGTTTGTGTTGTGCCCCAGAGCTCCAACATAGATGTAAATTGGATATCCCATGATCCAAGTGGCTCCAGACACCCTTAGGAGACCAAGAGGGCTAATTATGAACAAAATTAAAAGTGTTCAAAACACTCTCAAACCATTTTCAAGTCATAGAGCTCGGCGAGATCTTTCTGGTGGCGCAGACGACACTCAAAACCGAGCCCGTATGATCAACTTATGGCTCTTTAAAGTTTGATAAGAGAGGGAAAAAGTGGGGCCCACAGTTTGCCACACGGCATCCCAGTCAGCAAGTGGGACCCACAACATACATGGCAGCCCAACAGATATAGCACTTCACTATTGGCTCTCATCTCTAAAAAAGGAAAAAATAATATATATTAAAAAAATGTCATAAAAAATAAAACCCATATAAAACAAAAATCATATAAAACAAAAAAAATTATTTTAGTTATTTTAATAACCATATTACAAAAGACATATGGTGAATATAAAAACAAAAAAAACCATAAAACCATATAAAATATGGTCATTTGTTTTCAAGCAGAATTTGTCGATGCGTTTCGAACCAGCCAGTGTGGTTCATTATCAAGACAAGATGAGAAATCTGATCTAGGACCTAGTTTAAATAGATAAGGAAGTTCCAACTAGCCATTGTAGAATATGGTGGGTGGGTTTGTTAATTAATATGTAATGGTTTGTTAATAAATAGTTATAATAACAAACAATGTTATTCAAACGGTGGAGTCGACGTATACGACGCCCATAATTAATGCCAACCAACCACAACGTATATACCATATACAAAACAAATATAACCAACATTTGAACGGTGCGACAAAATATGGAGAGGAAAGATTCGATCCCCTAACCTCTCCTCCAATATTTAACCTTAATTACCACTGCACCAACAGTGAATTCATGGTAAACTTTGTCGCACAAACATTACTTAAACCCGAATTCTCATTTGCACGGGTAGAACGGAGGCAGAATGGAATGGGATGGAGGAGCCTGAGAATGGAATGGAGAACGAGGTTTCATACAATGGAACCATTTCACAATTCTAGGAGGCAGAATGATGGCATGGATTTCGAGACAGATAATATTCCTTTGATGCCCAAAGATTCTTTGGGAGGTAAAATTTCTCTTTGTCAAAATGCATTCAAGTTTACAGTCACTTTTCTCAGATTTTCGCACGGAACGCAATGGCAAGGTCGGATTCACCTTTTGAGCAGTGGATTTGCAGATGCCCAGAGGAATAGAATCTTCAAGAATCTTGAGGGAATCTCCTAGATTCCTTAGAGGTTGAAATTCGTCGGAGTCGGAACGAGGTCAAATTTATACTCATTCTTCTCAGAATTTCACAAGGATCTCAATGGTGAGGTCAGATTCATGTTTTGAGTTGCATATTTCTAGTCAGCTGTGGAGAAGTATATTTGAGAAATCTAGGGGGAATCTAAAAGATTTCCTACAACCCAAATTTCGACAGTGTCAAAATTCAGAAAATTGACAGTCGATCCTACACCTCTCGGTGACACGAATCTAGTGGTGCAGTTAAAGTTCCCATATGAGCCGTATATTTTTCGGCCATTCTTTAGATTGGAGTAACGGTGTCAAACTTCATAGTGTGGGCAGTCGATTTCATATCATTCGACTCAATGATTTCGATGGTGCATTTAGATCCAGCAGTTAAGCAGCCTATTATTCAGCCAGCATAAGAGTTGAGGTATATGCAGTGTTGTTTACATGTACTTCATTGATTATTGTTGTGAGATGTTTTATGTCATGTTGATTCCTGCTTGATGTATGATGCAGAATCTTGATGTTTTATGTCATGTGATATGTATTCATCATGGATGGTCATTTATGTTCTGAGATACATTTTTTGCCTTGATAGCGAGATACTCTTTATCACCATGTGTGAGGTTGTCATGTTGATAGGAGGCTTGTTATGAGTGAGAATTCCTTGTAGCAGAACGTCTCGTGGAGAGACTTTGCCACTCATGTTGAGGGCACATTTCCTTGTATAAGAAGTAAACAACATCTATGTACATCACCATTTCTGGCACCAAATGAAGCGGCCAACACCATCGAGACACCGAAGCCAGGAGACGTCGTCCACACTGGACGAACTCTGTTATTAAACGCCTTGCGTTTTTTTGTGTGATTGCTGACATGTTTTCCTCTTAATTATATCTGCATATGTGTCGATTAATTCTTTGATAAAATTAAATTCTAATACATAACGGAAATAAAAGATCATGGGTAAATCTGGTAGCTGATGAACCCGGATTAAGTGTTATGAGAGCGGTCTTCTCGCTGATGTGAATTGCGAGCGTGAACAACGATTTAACGTGCATCAATGGAGGATGAAAAAGACATGTTCGAGGCCATGCTGAGGATGTCCACAATGGTGGACGTAATGTATGATGCTTATGAGAAGAGAATAGTGGAAGAGGAGAAAGGAAGATCAGAGAACGATGCTTCATCCACATTTTCCAGTGCTTATGCATCTTCTTCATTGCCTTCATCATCTTATCATCATTCGAATGAGGAAATCAACTAGAGTCTTTGGGAAGAGAATATTGAATTAAGAAGGCTACTACGAGAAGAGAAAGAAGATAAGCAGAGATTGTAGCTTAAGCTACGAGCCACAAAAGACGCCTTGGAGGAGTTGAAGCACAACAAAGGCTTGAAGAAGCCATCATCACCTGTATCTGAATCGACATCTGAGGTAAACAATGTTGGTTTTTCTTCAATTTCATCTTCACATACTATCATTTTTGTGGGAAATGTGGAGATACTCATTACAAGAACTGGCATGCGACTCCTCACAAAGATGGGATACAAAGGAGGAAGACTTGGCATTAATGGCCAAGGCATGATTCAGCCATTGGAGGTTGTGCAGAGACCTTGATTAGCAAGTTTGGGATGAAGGTATTATAAACTTCCAATGCATGGTTGAAACCATTGGATAAAGAGAATGATGGGAACACTTCACCATCATCCTATGACAACGCACATTGTAGAGAAAGAGCCGAGGCAAGCTCTCGTCACCATGATTTCACTAGACACAACCGAGAAAGGTATAACAAGTCTCAATATTCTAATGTTCATTTTGATTACAAGATTGTTGCTAACAATGAACATAGATTATGGCATCGGAAAACATGTAGTATTTTTGGATTACATAACCATGTATTTGCTGAGTGTTGGAAAAGAATGGCAGCACAAAAGAGGATGAGGCGTAAAATGCCTTCTCCATCACAGGAAAAGAAGAAGGTAAAGCAAGTATGGAGGATGAAGACTCATTGCATTTATTGCGACATAAGTGGTCATCAAATATCCACGTGTTGGAGGCTCCATCCAGAGCAGTGCCTTAAGGACAAAGTGTCCATACATGAACCGGTTGAAACATTTGTTCGACAAGCAAATGCACCACAGAGAGATGACCCATTCACTTTGATAAGTGAGAGGTGGTTTTTCTAGATGTGTTAGCTTGTTTTTGCCTTACTTTGTAAATCATGTGTTGCAATTTAAAATGTAAAAGTGATGATGTGTTTTCCATCACTTGTGAAGCAACAATGATGTTTTTGGCCTTGTATTGATAGTTGGGGTATTGATTCCATTTTAATGTAAGCTTGACCAATGAGTATATGTTATAAACTCGTGGCAAGTATGGGATGTTTGGGTCATAGATTGGTCACTTAGTTAAGCATGTAATTTTCAAAATATTTTACTACAGGTTTGCAGAAGATGCAGGTGTTGGCTCATCACTTATGGCTCCAAAGGAAAAAGGTGAAGGAGAATGAAGGGTTACCTTTCAGGACACGTGTGGTGCAGACAAAGTAAAAAACAGTTGCAAATTATGTTCATGCTTTTGGTGGACCAAAAGCTCCTCAGTGGGGATGATTGATCCAAGTGGCTCTAGAGACCAAGAAGGCTAATGGTGATCAAAATTCGAAGTGTTAAAAATACTCTCGAAACAATGTCAAGTCATAGAACTCGGGGAGATATTTCTGGTGGCGCAGGCGGCACTCAAAACCAAGTCTGTATGATCAACTTATGGCTCTTTAAAGTTTGATAAGACAGGGAAAAAGTGGGCCCACAGTGTGCCACATGGCATCCCAGTCATCGAGTGGGACCCACAACGTACGTGGAAACCCATTATTTATTGAAATATGACACTCCACTATTGACTCTCATCCTTGCAGAAAAGACAAAAAAATATATATTAAAAAATGCCATAAAAAACAAAACCCATATAAACAAAACATTGTTAATTAATAGTTATAATAAAAAACATTGTTATTCAAATGGTGGAGTCAACGTATACAACGCTCGCAATTAATTCAAACCAACCACAACGTATATACCATATACAAAACAAATGTAACCAACGTTCGAACAGTGTGACCAAATACGAAGAGGCGGGAACGAATATATATATATATTAAAAAAAAAAAAACTATATAAAAATGTAACGGTTTGTTAATATGGTGGGTGGGTTTGTTAATTAACAGTTATAATAAAAAACAATGTTATTCAAACGGTGGATTCAACGTATATAACGCCCGCAATTAATGCCAAGCAACCACAACTTATATACCATAAACAAAACAAATATAACCAACATTCGAACAGTCCGACCAAATATGGAGAGGCGGAATTTGATCCCCCAACCTCTCCTCCAACAATTAACCTTAATTACCACAGCACCAATGGTACATTCGTGGTAAACTCTTCCACGCAAACATTACTTAAACTCGAATTTTCATTTGCATGGGCATAACGGAGGCAGAACAGAATGGGACGGAGGAGCTCAAGAATGGAATGGAGAACAGGGTTTCGTACAGTGGAACCATGACATAGTTCCAAGAGGAAGAATGATGGCATGGATTTCGAGACAAAGAATATTCCTTTAACGCCCAAGGATTCTTTGGGAGGTAAAATTTCTCTTTGTCAAAATGCATTTAAGTTTACAATCATTTTTCTCAGATTTTCGCAGGGAACGCAATGGCGAGGTCGAAATCTCCTTTTGAGCCGCAGATTTGCAGATTCCCAGCGAAAGAGAATCTTTGAGAATATTGAGGGAATCTCCCAGATTCCTTAGAGGCCAAATTCGTTGGAGTCAGAATGAGGTCATCTTTATATTCATTCTTCTCATAATTTCACAAGGATCTCAATGGTGAGGTCAGATTCCTGTTTTGAGTTTCAGATTTCGAGTAAGCCATGGAGCAGCATATTTGAGGAATCTAGGGGGAATCTAAAAGATTCCCTACGGCCCAGATTTCGACAGTGTCAAAATTCAGAAAATTGGCAATCGATCCTACACCTCTTGGTGACATGAATCTAGCAGTGTAGTCAGATTTTCCATATGAGTTGTATACTTTTCAGCCATTTTCCAGATTGGAGTAACGATGTCAGACTTCAAAGCTTGGGAAATCGATTTCATATCATTCGACTCCACGATTTCGATGGTGCATTCAAATCCAGCAGCTGAGCAACCTATTCTTCAGCCAACATGAGATTTGAGGTATATGTAGTGTTGTTTCAAACTTGAAATAATTCAGTTGTGAAGTGGTCTAGGCTCAATGCATTATTATGACGCATGGATTTCACCATGAATTCTGCTTCATCCATGGCTATTTTATGTAGGATGGCACCTCATTTTGTTCCTTGGTGACAAGAGAAGGAATATGATTTGTGATTTTACAAACTCCCTTTGGTATGTTAGGCCTTGAATCTGTTAAAATTCCCTTGAAATAGTTGATCATCTGTTCGACCATGGCTTGGTGATATTAGAATTTGGAACCATATTTATTTTGTATAGAGGATATGTGGTTGTGATGGTGGTGTTGAAGCACTTAGTTATGGAAGAAGGCAACATTCCCTTCTCTGTCTTTCAACCATCTTATTTTTTAATCATAAATCTTCCGGGAAATCACATAAGAAATTTAGGAACCGACGCGTTTCGAACTACCAATTTTAGTTCATCCTGATGATGAACTACAGTTGGTAGTTCGAAACGCGTCGGTTCCTAAATTTCTTATGTGATTTCCCAGAAGATTTATGATTAAAATGTTATGGATCACAGAAGCTTGCACTCTCATCTTATTTTTTACTACCATAGAATTTATTCTTGCTTTCGCCTCTCTTCAAGTTGTGAATGGATGTTGGCTTCCTCTTGTATGAGTTTGTATGATCCTCCATGTACAATGGATTCCTGGTGGATGGTCTACATATGCCCTTTAAGGCCTTGTTTAGCTTTAGGACGTTACCAAATTTTTCTTTATTCCAATTTGGGTTTTGATGTGGTAAATTTTTCTTTGAATCTGATACATAGTTGATCTGTCTATGCAAGGGAATTGTGTCCACCATTCCTAGATAACTAATGGAAAATCTGGTTGTTGGATCTAGAAGAGTTCGAATCATAATGGTCAGTTTTTTGGCCAAACTTTAAATTCTATATTAAGTTTGATCAACCAGTGGTTGGATCCATGGTTGGGAAGGAAAGAGGTTCTATGAAGATATCCTTGCACATGATACTTTCGTAAATAAGGTATTATTCAAGCCTCGAAGCAACCTGTTGATATCCCCCTCATTGGTTATTCCATGTGTATGTGTCTTTGATGGTAGTGAGATCAACCATATGGGATTGGTTCATAATATCCTAGAAGTGGGTCGCTTCATCCCCAAGCTTGTGTAAAACCCATTTATTTTCTACTAGTGATTTTATCAAACTTAAGTCCCCACCTAGAATCTAGGGGACTAGATTGATGAGGAGGTTGGTATGCTAAAGAGAGGAAAGGAGGACTTCCTTTTCTCATGGCAGTGAGGATCTATACACATTGGATAGAAGGCAAGTATCATCATATCCAATAGGCTATAATTGAAGTGTAATAATTATGAATGTCACAAAAATGTTGAGAATGGAAACCTCATCGGAAATCCACTTAATGGATAGATTCCTCGATTAACCATGGGCATATATAGAAATTTATTAACACTTTCTACCACATTTTATAGTGATCTCGGTGATGACGTCTCTAAATATTTTGGTTCCTTGTATCATCAATAAGTTGGGATGTTCCAAAACCCATTTTTCCTTAACAAGCCTCTGCTTGCCTTTACATTTGATGCCTCGAATATTCCAGGAAATGATCTTCATAAAGGAAGGGATGGGGGATTGGAGGAGGGGAATACCTCTGAAATTAACTTGATCTAGCATGAGTTCACAAGAATATCTTCTAATTCCTTGAGGATTTGTTGGTTAGATACCTTGCCTTTTTTCTTCTCGTCTTTGTGGATATTTTATAGTTCTTTCATAGGTTCGGCCTACACCCCTAGCTTATCCAAGATGTTTCCCAAAACTGATCCAAATTGATGGTCTTAAATTTTGATTAAAATGTATCCATGTCGAAGACCTTGTCAAGATATTTTCAACGCAATTTGAACATTTTCAGACAAACATCATATGTGAAAGTTATGGCCTTTGGAAGTTGAAGGTAAAACAAGGTAGCACACCTAGATAATGACATGTGGCACACAAGAAGTTGACATGGCATGATCATAGGGAAACATGTGGCATGGTTGACATGGTTAAATGGAAGGCTAACACATGGCACCATGGAACCAACCAGACACTAGTACATGGAACCCACGGGGGCGTCACTGACAAAGCAATATTATATCACGTGCGTTCATATTGGGGTAAATTTTTTTAAAAAAACCCAAAACATTATATTGGACATATAACTATGGGTTAGAGGGTTTTTTTTTTATACATATGAAATATAAATATTTTAGGGTATTTTTTATTTATTTATTTGGCCAAATCGGGTTGTTTTGCTGGTATTGAAAAATAAAAAGAGCGCGTTCGAGTTTTTCCATTGGAGAACCATTGCCATTCGATTCAGAGAGGCGGACCGCCATTGCCATTCAATTCAGCAGAGGTGGATGGGCATTGGAGACATCAGAGGCGGATGGACAACATTGCAAGCAGCAGAGGTGGACAGACTACAAGTAATTGTGGTCCATGACAGTGTAGGGTTTTGCGGATGAGTGCTCTATGCATTCCATGACCGTGGAGGTGTTAATTACCCCTTTAGCAACTGAAGCCCTGACAATTTTTGCAGAATTGGACTTGTAGTTGGATGAAGAGGACGAGCCTCAACCTGAGCATGGCGGACAAAGGCAGGAAGGGAAGTGTGGACGATGACCATATAGACAAAGACCTCATTCTCGCCATCGAAAAGCTACTGGAAATTTAGGACGAGCTTGAGAAAGTAAGATCGATGTGAAGGACATCTGGGGTTTTTGTTCTCAAATTTTTGATATGATATGATAATCTCTTTATTTAGCAAGGGTTATTCAATAGACTCATGGTTATTGTTAAATCAGGTTAACGAGGAAGCAAGCGACAGAGTGTTGGAGGTGGAACAGAAGTACAATGAGATACAATATCTGATTTATGAAAAAAGAAATTCTACCATTCAAGCAATTCCTGATTTTTGGCTCACTGCGGTATGTAATTTATGCATTTATCTACCATGGGCGATCTCTCTGCCCTGTCAATTAAGGGTCCTGGTTTCAAATCCATATATAACTGACACCCTAATCTCAATTTTCTTGGGGACTTTGGAAATGGCTATATGTAAAACTTGGGCGAATAAATTTGGTCTTGGCATGATATGGGTGTTGATAAGTCTGACATTGGTGTCTTGATTTATTACAGCTTTTAAGTCATCCTGCATTGTTTTACTTCCTAACTGAAGAATATCAGAAGGTGCATATTTCTTTTTGTTCTGCACTTTCGTTCTTTGTCGCTCTCTCACACACATCACACACAAACAAACACATTTTTTGAACCATGGGCATATTGTCATATTTTTCATGAAAAGTGCTTCTAAGTGTTTCCATGGTCTACAGTCAGACACTCGTGAATCAGATGGCCTTTCAGAGAAAAACAGACTTAAAAATTCAAAGAAGCAGGGCAAGTAGTTGTTTTCTTCTAGAGGGCTTCGTGTGCTGTAAGGCCCAATAACTCCAATTATTTTTGTTATTAGTAGTTTTCTCACAAAAGTAAATTCTGAAAGAAGAAATATTCTTGGTAATCCAAAAGAAGCCAGCTTTCTTAGTTTGTTGTACTGATCGAAGAAATCTCTCGAGAACTAGGTTCCTTACTCCTTTGGAAAATTACCTGTATCTCGACAACATTTTCGTATTGCTTATTTTGTGTCCTATCATCTTAGTGCTGATTTGTTTCATTCTTCTGGACTGTACTGCGAACTGGACTGCTACATGCACTATTTCCCTGCCCTTAGGGAATAATTGGGTTGCTTCTATCAAGGTCATTTCACTTGATGTCGATGGAAAAAAGATAAATCAGATAAAAAGGATAAGGTATCTACTTTTCATCTTGATTTGCATGTTTGTTAAACTTGATCAGTGTTTAAACAGATGTCCTTTATCAATGAGTCTGAACAACAGCTTAGTGAGAATTTGCAGGTGTTACCTATCAAAGTTGTGAATATAGAGAGGAACTAACAATAGCTCAAGATAAACCATATGTACCTCTACTTAAAGGGTTTAATCTACAAGATAAGGCCAAGAAAGTCGGGGTAAATCCATCTCCTCCCACCTCTAATTTTGTTGATGATTCCCTTTCAACTTGGTGTAGACCATGCAACCTTGCACATTGGGAGGGCTCTTGTAAAATTGCTTTGGTATCTCAAAATTATGCTCAACACAAATTGGGAGTTTCTACCTGAATTTACTAAGAATACCTTTTGTGGAAGGGATGAGGAGGAACTTGATACTAATCATCAAGTACAAATTTAACCCAATCATAGCAATATGTAGTGAAATTTTATATGAAGAGTGCATGATAAAACTAAAATGTATGATTAAAACCAGAAATTCATTTTTTTTTACCATTCTTGATCAAGACATTTTTCCAATTAACGAATCAATTGCTTCCCAGCCTAAGACTGATGTACCTAGGAAAGGATAGTAAGTCGAAAACTTTAAAAACAGAGTACAGAATAAGCATTAAGCTCTTGATACCATTCCATAGGTTGTTGCACCCACTTTACCTCTTGGTCCACTAGTAATTTTTGATGTTGCACAATAATTATTGAATGTGAGGATCCTTGTTCCTCTAGTTGACTTGTTTAAGATTTTTGGGTAGAGATGCATTGTTATGCAATCACTAGTTGTGCTATTAGATGGACCTATTGTTATGAACATTACTAATACTTTACAAGCAGTAGAGGCTAGTGACATAGTTGATATGATAGAGGATTACCCACAAATTTATGTTGGAGATAACTATAAAGATATGCCTTTCTACGTGTCATTGCTTACTGGTGATTTGGTGTTTGCTTATTGTATGTTGGACTGATGTACCTCCAACCACATCATGGCATCTGGTGTGCTGAGACAATTGGGATTAAGAATCAAAAGGCCATATGAAAATGTTTATGCAATGGATAATAAGAAAGCCGAGGTGTGGGGATTGATTAGGGATTTGGGAGTTTGACTAGTTGCATTCCTTGATAGAATCATATGCATGGATGTGGTGGTAGTTGAGGTGCTTGAGACATGGGGCATGCTTTCTTCTAGGAGCCACTTTGGGTAGTACATGACAAATGGATCTATCATACGTCACTGTTTTAGTGGGTCCTAACTAGTTGGGCCGATTAAACTGCTAATCCAAAATAATGTTCAATATGGATCTACCTAATGTTCAATATAGACAATTGATTAGATACTTGATGTAACATCAAACTTGATGTATTTTTCATAGTGAACACCTTGATCTAGTTCATAGTTGAGTTGAGGCATATTCATAGGATAGTTCCAAAACATGTTCTTTGATATTTTAAGGGTACAATACAGTATGGTTTGAAATTTTCCTTTGTTGGAAGCACATTCAGGACCAATATTTACTTCTCCTTCAGGGGTGGATTCATTGGCATGCTACCTTATTTGGTGATTGGAGTTGTTCAATTTGATCCTCATTAGGATTTGGCAGTGCTTGAGATTCTCTGCTCTATTTAGTATTTACCCTTTGGAAGATTAGGTGCAAGTTTGATTAGTTTCAGTTGGTCTCTGCAACAATATAATTTATGGAAGATATATCATTTGTTGCATCAATGGCATCCATCAGCCCTTATTCTCAATGCAAGATGGGTTTCAGTCCATCCAAAAGATAGGTGAGTGTGTAGATTAGAAAATATATGGTCCATACGGCTTTCATATAAGTTGTGGGTCTTTGCATGGCTTGCACTTATTAGAGGATTCCCTCCAAGGCCAAATTGGTCAAGAGAAGACTTAATGATGGTATTTTCCTTATTTTCCACCATCCCAAAACAATGTCTGAATATAACACATACCCAGTAGGAATGAGTATTTAAATATGAAATTCATTTGTTTGATGTATTGTTTCTTGGGTCCAAAGGTGTGGCCAAGTACACGTGAGGTTTTTCTTTGGCATGGAAAGTACATGATTGAGACCTTGAAAAGATTCCAAATGATTTTTTTTAAATCCATGGTCACCCCAATGATGTTGATTCTAGGTTGCATGCTGACTTGGACTCAGATAGGTTGAAAGGGCATTGTGAGAATATCCGCGACCTGCTCATCAGTTCCTATATGATCGAGCCTTACGGCGCCTCGCTGTACCATATCCCAGATAAAGTGGTACCAACAATATACATGCTTGGATCAATCGTGGAACCCATGATTCTATGACAAATGAATCCCCCTCTGGTTATCACAAAGGATAACGGTGGCATCTAGCACATGCTCGAACAACTCACTGAAGAGCTTTCGCAACCAAGTGACTTCACAACGGGTCATACATGTTGTATTGTATTCAACCTCAGCGGTGCTCAAGGCTACCGACTTTCGTTTCCTGCCTGAAGCAGATCTACTTGTGAAGTAGCATCCAGATGTGCTCTTACTATCCACCACACTTCCAGTCCAATCGGGATCAGTATATCCATGGAGTGTCATACTCCCGGCAGTGTATCTCATCCCATGGTCTATCGCGCCTCAGAGATATCTCAAGAGTTTCTTGGCACCAACCCAGTGAATGTTATGATCAACCATGTGTTGACTCAAAGTGTTCACTGCACAACATATGTCCGGACGGGTGTTCACTAAGAACATCAGGGCCCCTACAAGTTGACGATACTCAGTAGGATTTGCTAACATGGGCCCAGCAACGCTGCTGCTCAACTTCTTGAAGTTGAGCTCCATCGGTGTCGGTACAGACTTACAGTCCATCATGCTAAATATTTCCAGAGGCTTCACACTATATTTTCCTTAAGAAAGGAAAATATCGCCATGTCTCTGCCAGACCTCCAGGCCTCGGAAGTAGTGTATCAGTCCTAGGTCCTTCATCTCACTTTCAGCAGGGAGCTCCCTCTTGCACTGATGAATGAGAGGGTCAACACCTGTCAGGAAGAGGTCATCCTCATATAGCACCAGAGTGAGAGGCTTCTCTCTATTAACCTTGCAGTGAAGGTTCGGATCAGCATTACTACGAGTGAAGCCTAGCTTCATTAGGTAGTTATCTATCCTCTCGTGCTAAGCTCTGGGTGCTTGCTTCAGCCCATAGAGGGCTTTCTTCAACCTACATACATGGGTGTCCCTAACCTGGACTTCGAACCCCAAAGGTTGCTCAACATACACCTTCTTCCTTTATCGCATCATGCAAAAATGCGGTCTTTACGTCCATTTGATGAAGAGTCCTTCGTTGCGCAGCAGCAAGGGTTATGATTGATCGAATGGTGGTATATCAGGCCACAGGTGCAAGTGTGTCATCATATTCTATGCCTTCCTCACAGGCAACGAATCTTGCCTTGAACTTTTTAGCACTTCTATTAGATCCATGCTTGATTTTGTATCGAGGTGACAACAGCTTTGATCTGTGGTCTAGGAACCATCACCCTCGCATCCTTGCATATTTAGATACTTTACAGCTTCTTCACATGATATAGGCTCATATTGTACTCATGGCTGCTAGATACCCCTGGTATTTATATGGCTTCTTGGTTTTCCTCCAGAATTTCCGCCTCTAAAGCCATATGTCTCTGAGCCATGAGGATCTTCTTTCGTTCAGCAATGGTATCCGCTCAGGAGCATATACAAATATATTCTCCCTCTTAATGCCATCTTCTCTTTCGAGAGAAGACTTCTAATTTAAATGAGGGCATCCAAGACACCAGCTTGGAAATGAGTTTTATTCTCCCATAGTCAAAGCCTTTAAAGACTCATAGCCATATACAGTCATATTGCTTTCATGCACCTTGACACGTATCACATACTTGTCAAATAATGGAAATCATTTGTTCATAACTTTACAGGCTTTGCTAAGCATGGTTCAAGACTCCAATGACGTGACTAAAGGCTGCAAAGACTTCTCAGTTCACACTTTATCATTACGCTGTAATGTAAGACTGATACAGATTACTGCGATATCGTTGATTATGATGTGTCATAATTTTATCTTACCCATCACTATCTTCTTCATCATGGTCATACTACCATATAGTATTTGAAGATTTCAACTTTCATGGTCATACATATTCTGCCATATGTCGCTGTCAAACAGGGATAATGTATCTACAAGCCTTAGCTTGTGTCTTATAGCAATTACCTGTTATTCTGAGGAGATCTGTTGGAGCTTCCTCAAACAACCTTCTAAGACTGCAACTTATTGAACTGGGGATCCGATCTTCCATGGTTTATCCTACACTTGAGGCATTGCATCCTGATTTGCTTCCAGATCTGCCCATTTGTCATTTTTCTGGTTATTTCAGAGGATTTATCCTAAGGCTGTTAAGATTTGCCTAGCTCAATGACAATTAAATTTCCCTTGTAACTCTTCCTAAGACTTACATCTTTGCCCATCTCGTCAATAATCTGACCGCTACATATAATTTCCCCAAGGGCTTCTGCTATCAACCCTTAAAAAAAAAATTCCAACTAAAAAAAACGTTATTTAGAGCTTAGTTCTGCAATTTTTCCTCCTAAATTTGCACAGATATAGGAACCAATTTGACAAATGTTTCAAACACAGAATTTTCAATCCATATCTTACGTGATACCTTTCTCTTATGCAGATGTAGCATAGTCATAAGATACTTCTTCTCATCAGAGTTTCATAAGAGTACAGGCCAATCTTGCTCATCTATTTTTAAGCCCCAATCATCCAGCAGGATGAGTCTCAAGTCATCAATAAATGTTACATGAGTCATGTTAATGTACAGATTCGAGCCAAAAAGGGATAACTACTCCAGTTTCCCTAGCACATAAGAACCCCTTAAATAGGGCATCAAGGATCTATGTCTAACTTCAGTTTGGACCAGTGGCTACCCCAAGAGTGAGATCAATACAAAGTGAGCACACAGTAAAGAAACTGTGATAACCACCTGCAATTTGCTGTGATGATCCCTGAGGAGACTCATCCTTTTCACAGGCTAGAAAGGGCATTCTTCCTTCATGCTGAGGGTAAAAAGGCTAAAACAAATTGGCCCATACAAGGCTTGTTGTTGTGGTATGGCTTGTGGTCTACCACAACACTCAACATGCTGCCTTCAAACAATATTCGGCAATACTGTAATCCAATGTGATGTCAAGACAGAGAACTGATGGAATGATGAGATTCCCATAACAATGATACCCATATGTCTTCAATCTGTCATCCCATGATGTTGCTATAGCAGCCTTTTTTGTTGCGGATATTTTTCATACAAAATTAGCATAGAAGACATACCTTATTTGCTCAAGTCTGGCCCATAATTGTTTCCCTGAGTTGCGGCTGCTCTTCAATTGGAGGCTGTCCCTTCACATTGCTCCTTGAGGGAAGTTACAAGGCTTTATACACAGGGTTGCCCTCCTAGAAGATAGTGGCACCCTACAGGTATACATGCAGACCTGTAACAGCCTTTTAACAGGGCAATCCATCCATCAAACAACCCCTAAAACAGTTATGAATAAGATCTAGTGCCTCGGCCTTCTATCCCTACACTAGACCTTCTAACAGTCCTAAAAAAATGCCCTAAAAAGCTTTGTTGTTATAGCCTTCCTTGTTGCCCGTCTGCTAACATTCCTTCATGACATCAGCGTACACAACATGTAAGTTTATATATAGCTTCAAGCCTACTGCCCTCATCAAAATTAGGGCCTGCGGCATTCTCCATAAGGGACAGATCACCCTAAAACAATCCTTACTGTTGGATGTGACTGTCATATGATGCCACAAACACACATATAGCAGACCTTGAAATTTAGGCTTCCACACAAGAAGTAACTCCAGCAAGTAGTGGCTTTTCTTAGGTTAGTTAGGGCCAATCTTTCAATACAGAATTTATTTATTTATTTTTTCTTCTTTCAACACTAGCATATGGAGAATAGTTTAATACTAAAATGGATTTCTTCTTTTGTGGTTTGTCTGTTGTTAGTTTTTCTTATTGTTGTTACAAAGGTTGAAAATTTTAATATTATATTCCTGAATAATTCAAACTTTGCAGCTTATTTAACTTACATATGTTGATTGCTACAGTTCAACCCTTGGTATTCATGTTGCAAGTATAGAAAAAGTCTTACTTTTTTTTCCGATATGTCTTCATAATTTCCTCATATATCATTCCATCACCATATTTCCTTGAACTTTTCAATTTCTTCAGATAATTCATTTAGATTTTCTATGAGTTTCTTGAAACATCCTTCGAGATATTCGCCATTATTGCAACAAGAAGATAACTCTTGAAGATCACGATCTTTCAATGTTCCAATAACCATATCCAATAGTCTCTTCATACAATATTCTATAATTAAACTCCCATCAACAATGTTTGATTCCACAGGGGACTCACTCATAGGTTGATCAACAAGATCATCACATAAACTCTCTTTCTTGGATGCATCTTGAACTGCTTACTCATTTAGAGTTTCAAATTTATAATTAAGATCCTAAATTATTTTCACATATTCCAGTTTTTCATTGTTTACTTTCAAGATATTTTCCTCTAGGCCTTATGTTCTCCTCTTTGAGTCTTTCTTTCAATTAGCAATTCTTTGAGCATTATTAATTTCATGCTTAAAACGAGTTGCATCATGTTGGGCCTAAGTTATTTCTATATTGAGCCATTCAATCTGAAATTTTGGATCAACTAATCACATAGATGTTGGCATATCAACATTCTCAAGGATTTCTTCCCATTTTTGAATAAGATTGTTCCTTTCCAACAAATACTTCTCTAGAATATCTAACTACTCAACTTTATTTTATAGTTCCTTGTACTCTTCTTTTATATCTTCAAGGTGACTCTTCCCAATTTTTTCACCATGCACACTTGTTTCAGATAACTTGCTAATAGTAACATTAGCATCATTCCATTCAGTGATTTTCAAATCTCCCTTGCTTGAGAGCGTAGTTTTATTTACTCCAAGAGATGATTTTGCAAGCCACTCAACTTTAGCAATTATTTCTTTGGAGTGGATTTCCTATGGAAAATTCATCTCCCCAAATACATTTTCAATTTTATGAAGAAGTGAGTCCTTATTTGAAACTGATTCTCAAAAATCAATTGCATGATTTTGAATATCTTCTAGATCTAGTTCCAGTGCTTTAACATGCTTAGAAGCTTCCATTTTAGTTTCATGCAATGTATCATTTTCCCTCTGAAATTCCTGTAAACAGTCTTTTAACTCATTGGACTTGTCCATTAATGCTTATATTACAGTATTGCATCCCTAAACCAATCCTTTCCCTTTCACGATGGTCATACTAATATTTTATCTAACTGATGACAATTTACTTTCTGTCTGCTCAATATCAGTTCTTATTTTCCTATTATCCATGCTCATTTCTTTAAGCTTCTCTTCAAATTTACATAAAAGGTTCTTCAATTCCCTAATTTCTTCTTCATTTTGAGTTTTTATTGAATTCATCACATTTACTTTTTCATTTATATGCTTTACTTCCTTTTCATTGTAATTGAAGATTTCTCTCAAGAACATATCCAAAGAAAGTGTAGCTTATTTTTCTATTGAGTTTCCATAATCAGAATCAAGCTTAAAAAAATATCTATGAACCAGGTTCACTTATGAGAAAGCTACATTGTATTTTTAAATAAGAAAAATGAGGCTTGTATCAAAATAAGACATTCTCTCCATGCAAGGAACAATTTCCAAAGTATAATCTTGAATGAATTCCTCAATGGAAGCTATTAACTTCTCCATGGTAGTATCAAACTAGTGTTTCAAGTCAAAATGAGTTTATGAAGAGGATTTCATTGAAATTTCCTTTTCTGAAAGAAATTTTCTAAAGGAATTTACCTCCAAATGTAAGGAATCTCTATCATTTTCATTTTGAGCTGCTTGAAAATCCATTTCATGTGGCCCAAACATTTCCTACCACCTAGAATCGACAATGTGTCACCTACCACTCAACATCTAGAACCCAATATTTCCTCTATCCACTTAGCACCAACATCTAAACTATCATGCACTCCTCCTAACATGGCATATGATGTGATAGTTGAATTGAAATTTGATGTGGAATTTGAATATTTGGGATCTAAAATATGAATACTGTTTTATTTTCAATATCATAATGATATCCAAGATCTGGATCTTTCTTTAAAATCCAGATATTTGAATATCTATATTTTAAAGAGAGATACATATTCGAATATATAGGTTATGAGTTTTCCTTGCTATAATGTTTGATCTTCATTATTGGGATATCTGAATTATTTTACTCAGTCTTAACTCACCCACTTCTCCACTCGCATCTGGAATCACATGTGGCCTATGAAATTTCAATCATATCACCTAGGTTATTGTAAGTTTTTGCATGTTAGGTTATGTGGAATCACAAATGTGATATTATATTGTGTTAAATGTATCATCATTAGTCCTGTATGTTTTGGACAGTTTCTTTGACTGCATCATGGAGATTGCTGCAGCGTTGGCTCTTACACGAATGGGTGAGGCTGGCTGCAGAGTTGACACTACAGCCAGGCTTGCCCAATGGAGAATAAAAAATTTGGCTTCTTATACTTCCTACAGGAAGTCCGATCCTTTCAAGATAGGGGTGTGGAATTGGTAAGCATCTTTATTCTGGATTTTTTAAACAGTCGTATTGATGCTCAACATACAAATGGGGAATGGTCAGTAGAAAAGGTTCTTCAGGTCATACTTGCTAATAGCTGGTCATGGCAGGGTGAAGGGATGAAGGTACAGAATTGGCTATGACATGGTAGAAAATGACGATAGTAATATGAAAAAAAACTTTGTTTTGAAAGAGTCATGTTTCAGTATTTGAATTTGCTTTTATTATTCTCTATATTTGTTGTTAGTGGTTTGATTTGTCCTAATTATAGATGGTTTGTGTGTTTTTTAGATGTTCACCCAGTTAAAATTCACCTATGAGCAAGAACTTCACCCAGAAGAGTTTTTTATTCCATATGTGTGGAAGTTAGTTGTATCGCAGAGGTATGGTAGCAGATACATTCTTAGGATTTATAATCTTCTGATCTCCCCTACTGCTGAAGTTTTTCTGTTCAATGAAATAGTGATTTACAGTGATTATTTTCTTCATTAAAAATGAAAATGGTCTCAAAACTAACATGTTTTTTAGTCAGTTCATTATATGTTAGTGGTCACTAATGCAAGGTAAAAGTGGGTAAACCCCTCAACAATTTGTAATTTTCTACAGTCCAAGATTGCACGCAGAAATATTTCATAGATGATATGTTAAATTGTTTAATACCATGCCTCAGTTTTATAATTCGTGACTTGTTGAAAGCATCAATTTTCTACATTTATTTACATGGTAATCTGTGTATTGTATTCAGTGGCGTGGATTTCAATCTCAACACCATTCACTTATTTCAAGCAAGGTCACCTGCAGAGGTGAGTATTCATTACAACCTTTGCTTCAAGATAGGGGTGTGGAATTTGGCCACTATACTCCTATTTGACCATTATTCTTCAACCCTACTCTTCTGCTTGATTGCCACTTGATTTGAGATCTACAAAATGAGCGATTCTTATTTCAGTGTCATGGCTATTGTTTGAAAAAATGTGACATATACATTTTACCGAGGTCTCCTATTTGAAAATCTAGGGGCTAGTAACATACTTGGGTCATTGTCTCCCAAATAAGGATACATGTTACCAATGGCCTTGCAGCATTCATGGGATGATGAAAAAAGTGCTAGAACCACATCTTGACTCAACTCTGTGCTACAACTAGAAAAAATAGTCAAGGTTAAAACCTCGGTGAGTGTAGATTCTGTGTAATCTAAAACCTGGGTTATGAATTTCCCTCTAGTCATCAAGTGTATGTATCAGCGATTATATCAATATGGTGGTCCCTCTTATACATCTTAATCGTAGAATTGTCCTTCTTGACCTCATTATCCTAAGGCTCTAACTACTCAATCTGTTGTGAGTGATGACTCTATTTGCTTGTGGCAATCTGATTTTGGTATACTCGGTTGTGACAGTGATGGAGTTCGTTTATTTGTACAAAAATTGGTTTCTGGCATCCATATATTAGATATGACTAAAATATCAACCAACTCCCCTCATTGGAAGAGAATATGCCACAGAATTTACATCTAATACATTAACAATTTGACTTCTGATGAAAATTTTATACACCAGCAATGCAAGCATCCTTAACCAACTATCTTTTCCATTCATGGGATCACATTTCTTATGGAAATGTTAAACACCAGCAATGACAACATCATTAACCATCCATCTTTCCCATTCAAAGGATCACATTTCTTATGAAATATATGCATAATGTCACATATAGATCATATTTCTTACGAAATATATACATAATGTCATTGCAACTTGATTTGAACTTGAGATATTTAACCTTGCAGATTTTATGGTTAGAGAATGATGTTCTCCAGTTGCTACAGAATGAGTTAAAATTATAGATAGGACGACTTGAAAGGAAACTAGAATTAAAGCAATTTCATGCCATGTGGTGAGTTAATGTGCACAACACATCATTAATCATTATACATGAGAGCACTCCATTGAACATGAAACCTATATACTTTGTCAGCTGCCATATATTGAACTTTTCTTCACTAGTATATATATATATAGAAAAGAAGATTCAATAGTCATGCAAATGAACTTAACAAGAATAGGTCAAGAGAACTTAACGAAAATGTATCCTTTATTTGTTGTCAAATGAACCATGCTTGAAAAATTTGTCATTACTGTTTAGATGACCTGATTTTTTTTATCTTTTTTGCAGTTTATTAACAGAGAAGGTAAAGAAACCTACTGCAAGTTTCATTGGAAGCCTACTTGTGGACTCAAGTTTTTGCTTGATGAGAAGGCTGTAATTGTTGGAGGTACCAATCACAGTCATGCTACCAAAGATTTATATGATGCCATAGCTTCTGGTAACTATCCTGAATGGAAGCTATGAATTCAAACTATGGATCCTGCAAATGAAGATAGGTTCGACTTTGATCCTCTTGACGATACTAAAATATGGCCAAAGAATCTATTTCCTTTGCAGGTAAAGTACATATAATATACTTAAGACTGAAACTATCAGTCATATAATCTGTAATATAAATTCTTCTTGCTTCACAATTTTCAAGTTCTGGTAGTAATTCAACTTTATATGCTCTTCAGTTTCAAGCTTTTTGCATTGAACCATGGTTGAAAATTGGATCCTTTTCTTGTGCAGCCTGTTGGGAGGATGGTTTTGAATAGAAACATTGATAACTTTTTCAATGAGAATGAACAGTTGGCATTTTGCCCTGGAGTTATTGTGCCCGGTATCTACTACACCGATGATAAAATGTTCCAGACTCGAGTTTTCTCATACTCTGACACGCAGAGGCATAGGCTTGGGCCGAATTACTTGCTGCTTCCTGTGAATGCACTGAAGTATTCCCATCATAACAATCATCACGATGGTTTTATGAATTTCATGCACAGAGATGAGGAGGTATGTTACATGCCATTACTTCCCTGCTAGTATCAGCAATCTTCTCTCTTTTGTATTTCTCACATGTGGTTTGGTTTGGCATAACACTTTAGTGCAACTTAAATATCGATTAACTTTTTGTACCATAATCTAAAGATAAAATTTTCCATCTAGATTCTAAAATCCCCCATATAGAGGATGATTTAAGGCAACTACTAGTACTAAATCCTTATATAAGCAACTACTAGTACACATTTTCTGGAGTGCTAAGATTCAATGGAAATCTCATTTTGTCTATTGCTTTTCTTTTTTTTCCTTTTCAAATGGGCAACTGAGCACAGTTTTATGCATAATGGTTGTTGAGAGATTGCATTTTTCTCCTGTGGAATATGATCCTTAAAACTTTGCGAGCTCTCCGTATTTTCCAACACTGTGTGCTTATGATTGGCTGGCTGACACAATTTAAGTTTCTTTCTACAACGAGTGCTGAGTTCTACATTCTACAGCTGAATATGCCAACCATATCATAAGTCAAACAGGCTTAAAGAAGCCTTCAGATGATGTATTGAATTTGGTGAGAAGAGACTTATTCAGTGAATTCCATAAAAAAGTTCCACATATGCCTTCTCCATTTTTTATGAAAGCTCATAGATGGTGAGACTTTGGGTTACATGATTGCAACCTCCATCCTCGTCTATTTGATAACTAGTTTAAATGTCAACCTATAAATTTCTGTTTATCCTAGTCATTGTGAACAGACATTTAATGATGCTTCATAGATGTAGGGTAATAAGGATATATTTGACTCAATATTTCAGCCACAAGCTTATCAACTTCAAAGAAATTAATCTGGCTAATCTGATTTCATATTTTGATTGCAGGGGTAGTGCATTACCAACAACATTCAGTGCAAAAGATGACAAATGTCTGTGGTTAGATAACAAGAGATTTGTTGTTTGTGGTGATTTTTGTGTTGCTCCAAATGTTGAAGGTGCCATATTGAGTGGCCTTGCTGCAGCTTCAAAACTTTCAGAAGTACACAATTATCTATAGCTCCTTAATCACGTCAAAGATTTGTTGAACTTAGGACACGTCCAAACAATAGTTTTCCTTTCTGCTGTTATAAGAAAGTAAATTCTTTTGAAGAGCGTCATATGAAATTTCAAACAAGATGTAGGTATTCTAATGCTGGAATCTGTCGGGTGTTGTCACGTCCAAACTATTTATGTGAATTAGCATTTGATCTCTTGTCATGAGCATTTTTTTGTTTGTAGCAATGGGTTATTGTAGCAACAACTCCATATTAAAGTCATTATACACCGTCCAGCATCGTCAATATGGTTCTCCTTTTTTCCATCTATACATTTTAAGTAATAGAAGTGTGTCAAAGCCTTTGTTCACTTACCATGAAGAGCTCAAAAAGAATGACAATGTATCATTGATCGAGGAAAGAAATAAGTTGTAGCCTCCCTTGCAACTTGTTACATGAAAATGATTCTCTATATGTTATTCTTTTAGTTTTTTCATATTATTTCTCTTCCAAAGATTATTAGAAAGAACATGTTGCCCCAATAAAATGACATTGGCTAGTGTTATATTTTAAGCACAAGTATAGGATCTAGTTATGATAAAATGCTACACTAATTACTGCAAGTAGAAAGGGAGACAATAGAATAAATTAACATTAAAAAATACTAAGTGACTAGAAAGCCAATTTGAATTCACTTGATTTTTGCTTGACTTGAGTATAATTAAATAACCTTTTCATAGAGAAGTCATGTGCTCTAAGTGTGGTTCCAAGTGCATGCACAACTAACAGAAAACTACCTCTCCCTTAATTGTAGTTATCTGGGCCAAAAATTGAGTTGTAGGGTCTCTAATAGAGTTAGGGTCACTAATAGAGTCAAAATATCTACTGAAAAACTCTAAAATATGCTTGCTACATGTCATATGGCATGATTTTTCACCTGTGATATTCATTTCAATGGATATTTTTGGATTGTTGCAACAGGGTACATTTTTAAATTTGATGGATTAACATATTGGTGCACACAAGGAGAGAGGAATATCACTAAGATGGATGGTATGCATTCTCAGATGCATGCATACTGAACTAAAGGGTACACCTCCCTAATTCTATTCTTGGCGGCATGCACAGGAATTTTGGGACTTAATGTGCAGGTTTCAAGGAGGAATAGATTTTTAAAATAAGAAAAAATCATTGCAACGAGGATGAATTCTAGGAATTTTGATCTTTTTCATTGCAGATTCAGAATCTAGAAGACTTGTAAATGCCTGAAAATCTGGAATGAGTAAAGCTTGGGCACTTGGTCATCTTCCTCATGTATTTTCCATTGTTGGTGAATGCTTACATCTCTATTTTTCAGCCTAGTCAAGTTAATTTTGTGACATGGTGTGGGCGTTTGTCCCCTGGTTTCACTAAGATTATTATGAATTTTCCTAGTGGTCCTTGACCACAAATATTGGTAAGGTAAGAACTTTCCTCTGATTAGGTTTAAACAATAAGAGTAGGGTTGTGTCTAGGCATATGTTGTAGGGTTCAAAATAGTGTTACGTAGTGAGATTCATCTAACATATATGCCTCACTCGAATTCTCTATCTCTTATTTGACTTCAAGACCCAATGGAAAACACCTATTGTTGGATCCTTCCCAAATATTATTACTATTTTCCTTGTTTATTTTACTTGTTGGCATAGTTCATTCTCAGTGATTTATTTGTAGATCATAGGCAGGTGATACAGATACCCTTTTTTTGTTGGGAACAAAAAACCAAAAGTGAGAGGATTTCAAGAGGTGATATTTATTTTTCTATGAAACATGCACCCAAGGCTCATTTTAGGTGTTAAAACATTCCATGAAAATATTTGTGCAGTCAACATCTCCAATGATCTAAGGAAGTGTACCACATAAGCATCAAGACAAGGTCTAGAATTCCCATAAGAAAGCTATCTGGAGTGTGAATATCCATCATGGCACAACCAAGGGTTATTAACATATCATACACCCCACATCAGATGAAGAGCCCCCAAGCATGATTTATACACTTTTTCCTTGCACCTAGAAAATGATAGGCTAGAGTTTTAGATCTTCAAGCCACCTTCTCCTTTTATTTTTATGCATTCTTTCTAAAAGAAAAAAAAACACTTTTTATGGGAAATCCACACTAAATTGCCTTTTAAGGAGGGCCTTATCATACTCGGATGGTCACAATACACACCAATATGTGGTGTTGTATTCATGTACTTGTAGTATTCTTGTACTACTAGGTACAAAGTATTCTTGTCTTAATAAAATATACCATGGGGCTCTCATTAAAACACTTAAATTAAAAACAATAGAGAACAATGTTTTTTTTTCATTAAAGAAAAGGGAGGGTCTCATAACTCATCCTCACCTTGCCTTTTCTTCTCTATAGAACTCTTCGAAATTGTAACTTTTGTTGTTCCACCTTAATAAGACACTAGTTTGAGTACATGAGGTTGTAGTTGGATTTTTGAACAAGAAGCTTTCAAAGGGAAGAGGGTCTAGACTTGTGATTGAACACCTTATTTGGTGAAAACATATTCATAAAGATTGATCAATTTATTTTTCATCATCATATAGATCAATTTATATGTTATTTTATACACATGCACATAATCAATCTTCCTAAAAAATGGTTGATCTTTGTATGCCTTAGACCATTAAATGCCACAAATCATAGTAAGATGTGCTTGAGTGTGAATTGAGTAATCACATTGTGGGAATACTAATATGCATCTCTTATGTATATCACAAGAAGAAATGTGAATTGTAGAATTCATGTGAGGTCATAAGAGAGGCATCATGTCATTATGTTAAGGATATAAATATAAAGGGGTGTAAAAAATGTTGATGAAAAAACAGATACCTACAATATATAGTGAAAGCAGGGGTTTTTTAAATTGGGAAAATGCAATGGGTTAGTATTGGTAGGGGGTTAAATAAAGTGATTTTTAGAGGTATTTTTCAATATGTAGTCAAATTAAGGGTATTGTTTAGTATGCCACGAACGCACGTGCTATGCCATAGGTTAATTGAGTGACACCCCCGTGATGGAACCACATGGACCAACTATAGAATACGACATGGCACCACATGGACCAACTACAAACTACCACATGGCACCATGTGGACCAACTATGGACTTCCATGTGGCACCACATGCACCAACAAAAAACTATCACATGACACCATGTGGACCAACCAAATATTTCCACATGGAACCAGGTGGACTAACTAGAAGCTTTCGCATGGCTCAACCAGGGGTTGCCACATTGCCCAACCAAAGGCCACCACATGGGACAACCATAGGCTACCATGTGGTTGTGACATGGGTGTTCTAGAAGGATTACATGGTAGGGCGCACATATTATGATTGGTTAGATTTTTCAATTGGTGTATTTCACGTAATATTTTATTATTTTGTTTTATCCCCAAACACCATCGATGGTTAAAATATTATGGGGGTTATGATATATTTTAAACATATGGTGAATCATATTATACCAAGAACCATATATAATGCCAAAAAATAATATTATGTCCCAAAAATCATGCACATTTGAGGATGAAACTCGCAACCTCACCTATGTTAACCTTATGCATTATCATTTCATTATGGATTCAAGTTGTGATTTATAATGAGCAGAAATTATTTGAAGGTGTATTTTATAGAAAATTTTTGGGAAATAAAGGCCATAAATCCCTTATGTTTGCAGGAAGTGAATGGAGTATTCCAACAATCTTATAGTCTTCCTATATAAATCTTAAAGGATTTTTTGTTGCAATTTAGAGATAAATTTTGATGTAAGAAAGCATTTGAAATGTTTTGCATCATTTTGTTGGATTGATTTCTCATTTGAAGCGAACCCAAAGCTAAAGCCCAGAAAGGGTGAACTCCTTTATCAACTTATTCTTATGGTATTTTTATTGATGTGTATTATATAGTTACTTCTTTTTAATTTCTCAATTAAACTTTATTAATAAAGTTAAAAGAAGCTACAATCTGCATACAAAATTATTTCATGCTTTAATTTCAAATCAAGTGGATTATTCCTAGGTTGGCTTGAGGAATATTTCTTAGCTTATTGTCGCAATCTGAGAATGGAATTTATATAAAAAATCACTTAATATTTTGGGATGGAATTTGGATCATTATCCTTCCAGACTCTGGCGAGGTTAAGTAGATCTAGAGAGTCCAAATCCATATTGTTAGTTTCCTCAAGGGATTGAGTTGTGTTGGGACCTAAAGGGATTGGGTCCTGAGACATAGGATCAGGTGGAGGTGCTTGCAGATTTGAGGTGTTTTCAAAGGGGGTTTCCACTGCCACCAAGTCCTGCATTTCCATATCAAGCGGGTGATATATGAAGCAAGGGGGTCTAATTTGTTTCTAAGTGCAAGGGATTTACCAGGTTATCGAGGTGGTAGGGGTGGCTCATGTCTACAGTGTCAGTTTAACGACTTAATGAAGCCCTCAAGGTCTGAACCTTGGTTTTTATTAGGGGGTGAAGCAGGGGCTAAGAGAGGGGAATTATGGTAAATATTGGAAAATTCATGGTAGCATTGATAGTGAAATGGTATGTGCTCGTAATCTAGGGTTTGTTTCCAAAGTTCATCTTAGTAGTAAATATCAATGGATTTTGGGAGAGGCTTTAAGATATTCATGTAAACACATATGTGAGCATAGGATATGTACCTATCATGTTTTGTGGGTTCAGATGCTTTAGTGAAGTGCCCTAAGGTGTTTCCAATTCCTACTAATATCTCCTCATCCTAGAATTCTCGAGGTAGAGAGTACTCCAATCCAAAATGGGGTTGTTGTGATTTCTTCTTTATTAGGTACAAATCTCTCCATCCATAATCAAATATATAGTCCTATGAATATGAAGAAGCAAAGGACATTTTCAAAGATGTTAGTTCGGTCTTCCATATTGTAAAAGGTGACCATGAAGAATCCCTTTGCTCTGAGCTCTAGCTTTATATGGCCTTTTGGTTTCCATTTTTGTTGGATCCAATAGGATAATGCTTTTTCCAAAGGCCAAATTCCAAGGAATTTACCAATCAGGGTGTGGTATCTCATGTATTAGATGTATTTCCTAATTTGAGTTTAGTAAACTTCAAATTTTGGGTCGTTGGGTGCCATAGGGAGATAGCTACTGAGGATTTATGGCTTATCGATGAGGAATGGGAAAAGCCTTTGTTTTTTTCTTAATTTTCTTCCTTTTCTAGATTGGAGGTGTCGATGGGTGAATGTTGTTGGGGGATATGGTCCCCAATCACTACCTTACTATAGGAGGGATCTTCGCTCCCTCCTACAACTCTTGTCATGGTTGTGGAAACAACAAATCATGTGGGGAGGATGATGTAAAGCTATGGTTTTGTAGATGAGAGCTTTTCACCTTTTTAAAACAAGTATAATTGGGTGTGCCTATATTTACTTCCACTAAACTTTTGGGAAAATTACACTCTTGAAGTAATTGGGAACAAACTCATACAATCGTAGAAACTATAATGTAGCATCTATGCCTACATAAGAATATACATGGGGTCAATTAGGTCTAGCTCATGTGGTTAAGGATGAGAAATGTTATCCTCCCCACCCAGGTTCAAGTATTTCTTGTGAGGTGTTTAACTCTTTGTAATCCAATTGTAGTTGAGGTTGTGAGTCATGAAGAATATATTATATTTTCTTATGGGTTGAGGGTGGGGCAATCAATTACACACATGAAATATAATTTTCCAAAACCACTAGAATACAATTTGGATGCTTAGGTGCATATTCAAAATTTAGACTATATATAACTTGTAATATACCTGTAACATTTTATAAATTCTATATAATATTGTGTAAACAAATATAAACTAACTTCACCAAAACAATAAAAAAATTAAAGAACAATTTACCCAAATGTCAATGAAATGAAAATACAAAATCAAAATAATATTCCAAACCAAAAATCCAATTGCATTAAATTTACTTTGATTAAAAACTCTTAATCCTAAAAATAGAAAACCAAGATCAAAATATCTATTGAGAAGAAAAAAATAATAATAATAAACATTGATAGAAAATCAATTATAAAAACACTCGCCTATTAATAATTATGAAAATTCCATATGCATAATAATCCAAATAAACTAGTCGAGAAAATACTTTGAATTAACATACCCCTATAAGAGCTTAACTATTTAATAAGTTAAAACTATGAAAGACACTCTTATAAATATTTTTTTAAGTGCAATTCTCTCTCAAGTTATTGATTCCTATGGAATCACGACACGGTTAAGGAATTTGTCGCTTCTTTCCTTTTCCAAAATAATTTAAAAGATCTCAAATGTAAATAAAGAATAAAACACAGAATGAATCACAACCTAAAATTCAAGTATGAATTAAGCAATTAATCGAAAGTCAAGTACATGAAAACTCTCTAAGGAATATCAATTAAAAGTCAAGTAAAATGAAAAGACTCTTTTGTGGACTTGTAGAAGCCTTGATATGACTCCTAGTGCACTTGCGAGTCCATTCATGGGTTCCTCCCTTGGCTTGATACTTTCAAGGTTGGCCTTTGGCTTGTAGACTTGGTTGGTTTCGATGGTATATGCGGTACGAAATTAGATTTAGAGATGGGCTGTTGTGTTAGTTTTAATATTTTTTGGTTTTATAAACTATTTTTAGTTTGGTGGATGTTAAAATATCATTTCATTTAAAATTTAAAATTTAAAATTGTATTAAATATCTTATTCAAAATAAAATGTTGGTACGTGTTACTTTAAATTTATTAGAAGTATAGGCATAATGTATATGTAAATCCAAGAGATTTTTCTACATGTCGTGACTCCTTTGGTATCCACCAACGTTCCATCTACACATATATATTAATGCTAGAATACTATTATATCATATCTGAGTTTTCAATGTTATCAACTTAACTTATCCACACATGTTTATGCCCAAATAAGTAAACCAGTATATCACATGTGAGTTCACAACATTAGCTACTCAATTTATCCATGTGACGAATGTTTAGTGCCCAAATAAAAAAAGGATGAAAATAATTATTATTGGGAATCCTTTAAAAACTCCATAGCATGTATAATATTGCTTAATGGGGTTGTTGTCAAAGACTTAATCCAGTAATCCAGGTGAAATATAACAAATTAGGGTTAAATATTAAGAATCAATTTAAAGAAATTGTGATGATATTATGGTGTAATGAAATTTGTTGGATGTTCTTTTTGTTTTTTTTAACACAAATGAGTAGTGATTATATTAAATTTATTCCTGATCACAGTAAATATGTGGGAAATTTAATACATTGCAATTTATTTGAAGGGATCCTTAATTGTGGTACTAAATGGTAAACCAAAAAAATTATAATAATAATAGATTATAGTAGTCAGTTGGCATGCATAGATCTTACAAAATTGTGCTAATAGAAGGATGTATTTGCAAAATCAACCCAATAGAAAAGAAAGAAGAAAGCCTCCTCTGGAAGCTTGTTTAGATACAATTTCATGTTGTCAGTGTGAGAGTTTAAAGTAGTGTTGGCCTTGTTCTGGTTCCCTAGAACTTGGGGTGTGTGCTTCAGGTCCTCTATCTACCTCCATAGAGCATCCAACGCATTATCCTAACAAGAGAGCCTATTCTTAAGTGACTTAATTTCTTTAGTGAGGAAGATAAGAAAATTTTAATGCTGATGAAATTGTCATTTAATGTCCAAATTCTCCATCTTCAAGGCCTCAATTCACTTGTTGCATGTGCCACGAACCCTGGTGCTTCCCATGGTAGTTGAGTTGTTGTTACTAGTTGACATGGTTAACAATGCAGTGGGGGGGCAGGTGACTAAAGCAGTTGGGCTCTTGATATACAATAAAAGGTTGTAAGAGGTGTTGCAGGGGTTATAGGAGTCACCAACGGGCTTTGATATGTCAAGGATAATGCTGAAAGGAAGGGTGGTACCAAGAGGTGGAAGAATCTTCACGACAAATGGTTTGATGTTGCTCTAAGAAAGAAAACATGATGTGGCAGGATTGTTAAAGGGGGTGTAGGAGACGTCAGCGGGTATAGAGTTGGAAAAACAATCACTGATAAGGGGGTAGTAATTGGGAAAATTGAAAAACCCCAAGGTAAAGAGAATATCCAGAGAAGGGTGATCAATAACCAGAGTTGACTGAAAGCAAGGAAAGCGAATGAATTCACCTTAATGGTAAGAAGATACCAACGATTGGCATAGATTGTGTAGTTAATACTAACCTGAGAAAAGCACTCGTTTTCATCGATTTCCAAGTTGTTGAGGCAGCCCCAATCCCTACAACTGTCAATTATTTGCCCAAATTGGGCACCTGTAAGAGATTTACTCAAATAGACCGAACTATAGGAATGGGGAAGCCAATTCCTTGACCCACTAATATTGAAGGAGAAATCATGCATAAGGAGCCCATTACTAAGCCCCTCGTCACCCATAGTAGCAAATGCATCAACAATTCCGTAATGAATGGGCATAGAATTTGTATCAAAGTGACTTGAAAGGTGACCCCACAGAGATTGTGGATGGGAATAGTTGTGAACGAACCTGATACATACCTTGAATTTAACACAAGAGTGTCGGCCCTCACATTAGAGTTCATTGAATCACCATTAAAACCCATAATTCTTAACTTCTCACGATTCATCACAAAGCAAGGTTGTGGCTCTATATGAGGCAATATAATATGTATGAGGAAAGATGGAGCATGTGAATTTAAGAAGGCCTCCCATGCATGGATTAGAAGATTTCTACAGCCATGACACCAACCATTCTAACCCATTGCAAAAAAATTCCAAAACTTATATTTTCCCTTATTTTGTCACCAAGAGTGTGGTGTGGTGAGGTTAGCATAGGGTTGATGAAAATCATTAATAAAACTTAAGGTATAGTTTTCCAATCCTTGATGCCATTTAATTCATTTTGACCCACATTGACTAGGCAAACTATATTAGCTTGATGATTTGCTTATGTATTTTGGCCTCTGAGGATATGAAAGAAATACTTCAAGAGAAAATGTTCCAAAGCACGATCGATTCTTTGGATATGGAGCTTGAGGTGATTTTCTTTTGGAGGGGATCCATTATTCTGATGGTGTATGGTAATCATAGAGTCTCCCAAGATTATTAGCTTGGGGATTCTCATATCCTGGGCCAAAATTAAACCTAATAATAGACCATACATTTCCGCTTGATTGTTGGTTTTCCTACCCAACCCCCAGGAATAATTGGTGACAATTTCTCCTTCAAGTTCGATGATAACCGCTTCCCCTCCTGCCACCCCTTGTTGAATGTATTATTAGTAAATAGAAATTTATTTTATTTAGATTAACAAAAGAGTAGATAATAGGTTTATTGCAAAGTGTTTAGATAAAATTTTAGTATAAAATACTTAAGTTTTTTAATGAAGGAAAAAAATTAGAGTTATTCTTAATTTTATTTTTAACTACAAATGTATTCATTTATATGTCTTTAGTGGGAAGAATCTTTGCTTAATTTCATTGTGGTATGATCTAAATGGTTTTCTCAAGGTTGATTTTTGGATGAAATTTTTAGATTCCCATGTTAATACTTAAGGTGTTATTTTCAATGATTTAACTCAATTCAAATGTTAAAATGAAATAAGAAAAATATTTTTTTTCCAAGTTCCCAAAGAAAAAAAAATTTTAAAAAAAAAAATAAAAAAAAAATATATATATATATATATATATATATATTCAAATTTCCAATTCAAAATTAACATCAATAATCTCACTAAGAAATTAAAGGAAACAAAAAAAACCACCCAAAAAAATATGTTACTCTGAATTCAAGAAAATGGAGAACAAAAACTAAAACTAAAATTCAAAGATTTATGCTTTAAATATAAAGATAAAAATAAAGACCACATATTAGAAATTTCCCATTGAAAAAATAAGAAACACATACGGTGATTTGCATTTTGAGGATTTTGAGAACATGAAGTTCGCATCTTTTCATCTATTTTAACAATCATATTTATCCCTTTGGATCTTTAAATCTTTGAGAAACAAAGGAAGTGCGTATCCATTTTGAAAGTGGTGCATCTATTTTGAAAGTAATTTTTTTTGGAGTGAAAAACAATATTACAGTTCAATAACATTATAAGAGTTAAAATTATTTTCTAATTAAATGGGTTTACATTAATATTTTAAATCAGATAGATTCAAAATTAATTTTTAGAAGGAAGAATTGGGATATATATAAAGTCGTATATTTTGGGGGGCTAAAGGTCATAAAACAATAAGGCTCAAAACCATTACAACATTATGAATATGTCATTTGCGAGAATTGAACCTAAGTGAGGAAGACATCAATTCCTCCCAACCACCCAAGATAAACCCAATAAACATGTGTGTGTGTGGAGGATGTTATACAACGTGAGAGAATGCCCATCACTCCTCCCCTTGGCCTCCCCCTCCTGCCACAAATTAGATGGATTCAAAATTATATATATATATATATATATATATATATATATATATATATATATATATATAGAAATTGGATGTACTCGGGTGATTGAGAGAAATGTTATCCTTCCCACCTAACCCGTACATAGTAGAGATTATCATAAAAGAAAAGAACTTATATAATTGCAACATAATCTTACCTTCCACTCATTGAAAACACAATCTTACTTTTCAATTCATTGTGTCTACGAAGATCATCAAAAAGTTCATAATTAAAATAATAATAAAAAGTTATTAAAATATTAATCTAAAAAAACAATGAGTTTATTCCACCAAGATAGCATGGGAAAACACTATCTTTATACCAAAAGTTGTCCATAGTATTAATTGAGAAAACCAAAGGGAAATGTAATTAAGATAGCTATGTTAATGCTATTGATGAAGTTGGTGATAAATTTCTCTATATAACCTTTGAAAAAAAATTGGATGTTTAAAGAATAATTTTAATGAATGAAACTATGTATTGGCATTTTTTTTTTTTTTTACAATTGATTCCATATCTAATGCATATCTAATTCTATGGAGAATTTAAAGGCATTTTTCTAGCTCTTACTTCTGGATGTTAATTATTTTGAAAGAATTTTGAACTATATAAAAAGATAAGATATCCTTCCCACAATTATGAAGAAGATAAAATAGTGATTAAATTTATTGATGACATTACATTTTTAAAAAAATCAATATAATATTTTTAAAAAATTAAAAACCTTACCAGTATTTGTATTAATATATGAAAAGGAAATTTTATGCATTGAACACCCTAGCCAAGATTTTGAATTTCTCAAAGTTGATTTATAGTAGAATAAAACTAAAGTATTTTCAATATTTACATAGCGCTTTCTCTTAAAGAACCTTAGCATCTCACTTTGGGTGTGAATGCTTGAAAAAAATGAGAATGATATCATTTTAGGCTTAAATTAGGTCCACCCCCATTGTGCGCCTTTTCCTTCATATGTTTCTTTATATTAGTAGATATTTGAAGTGTCTTCAAAACAGAAGACTAATAAAATCCTTCCTTCCCTAAAGAGAAACCATGACGAAGATTATTTAATGGGTTGGTGCGAAGTATTCATCCTTTTTTAAGGAAGATTTAAGACTCGAAACTAATTAACTAAAAAAATTGCTATAATAAATAATATGAAATGAGAATTATGTACTTTATTTAAAAAATATTAGTTTTCAATAATAAAGTGAGAATATCTTGATTCTCAACATAATTCTAATTCATATTTAAATATATGAACTCTTTTTAAAAAAATTAGTAATTCAAAGAACCCTCAAACTCAATTATAAATGTGATTTACGAAACATAACTTCACTATTAACCTTGAGAAAATTTGAAAATCCAATCAATGGATGAAATAAAAACTTTAACAAAGAAACCTTTTAACTTAAATTTCTATTTATAAAAAATATAAATATAAATAAAAACTTTCTCTTTATATACATTATTTTACAATTTTATATTTTGGTTTATTAATGAAGAAAATCATAAATGTATTTCAAAATTTAAAACAAATTGTGAATAAAAAATTTTCGGTAATAATCACATACGAAACAATTTCTCAACGTGTTTCGAATCAACTAGTGTGGTTCATCTTCAAGACAAGATGAAAGCACAGATCAAGACCTATGGTTTAAATTGATGCAGATAGGATCTTACTAGTAAAGAAGAAAATTAATTATTTACTTACTTCGAAGGATTTTGAATCTAAGGCCTTCTCCTCTGCTCTTTTCCAACCTAAGTTTTGGAAGAGACTTGTAGATGACACATGTGTCATCTGGTCTCATGATAAAGAGAAGTTGGAACTTTTCCTCCATCATCTTAACAACCAATCTGACTCCATTAAGTTTACTATGGAATACGAAGTAGGTGGAAGCTTACATTTTCTTGACGTTCTTATCACAAGAAATGATGATGGTTCTTTCTCCCACCAATTCTATCGAAAGAAAACGCACACTGAGCAATATCTCCATGCAAGTTCGCATCATTTCCCTACTCAAAAGCAAGGTGTTCTTAGCACCTTAGCTACCAGAGCGTTTAGAATTTTGGATAGATTCCACCTTGATGAAGAAAAATCCCACCTCCTAAGTGTCTTTCATAAGAACGGTTATCACAATTCCCAGTGCCTCAGAGCTTTTCATAAAGTTGAAAAAGGTCCTAGAAACAAAAAAAATTCCAAAGATTGGTTTTCTGGAGTGCATCTCCCATTCATTCAAGGAACCACGAATAAGATTGCCAGGGTCCTTAAGAAACATAATGTTTCCTCAACTTTCAAGCCCCTTAGCACTATTCGAAGCTCTTTAAGATATGCGAAGGACCCAGTAAACCCTAAAGATGGTAAAGGTGTTTACATTATTCCATGCTCCTGTGGAACCCCATATATTGGTGAAACTGGTCGATCCATTAATCAAAGAATTTGTGAACATGCGGCTAACCTTAAACATGGTAGATCTCGCTCCTCTGCATTGGCAAAACATGCAAAGAAGACTAACCATCACATCTGCATAGAAGAAGCTAAAGTCATTGCTAGCATTGATCATTTTTATCATCGTAAATTAAGAGAGGCCTTAGAAATTGAAAAAAAGTTGGTAAATTTGAATAGAGACGATGGTTGGAGCATTAGCAGGTGTTGGATCCCTGCCCTATCCTCTTAGTTTTTTTTTTTAGCCCTTCTCTATTTGTCCCCTTCTTAATTCCTCTGAGGCTTTGTTTTATTATTTTTCTTTGAGGTTATTTGAAACTTTATTCTCTCCATCCCCCGACCAGCTTATTTTTCTTTAATTCAATCAACTTTTTCTAATAATTAAGATTAATATAAATCAATATATATTTATTAAAAATTAAAAAAATTATAGTTTTAATTTGGTCAAAATCAACTTAAATTTAATTACGCCGTAGTCTAACTAGCCAGAGGAATCGCCCTGAAAATCATGAAAATTCCCATAAGATTTTCAGAAAATCCGGCAAGAATTTTTCTAAATCCATGTTATAAGTATCAAAGTTTAATATTTTGGGTGTCCTACAGGTTTTTGATGATGCTGAATCCATTTCCAATGTCAAAATCAGGATTCAAACACTGTTTCTGCAAGATTTTTTAAATTTTTTTGGCCCAGATTCCAGCCAATTTTGACCGTCCGGGCAATTCCTCCGGCTCGTTAGACGACTCCTTTAATTACTTATTTATAAATATTATTTACTTTTACTTTGTTATAAATAGAAATAATTTAAATCTCTCTTTATGTAAGTAAATAATTTTCCTCTCATTTAATTAAACTAGTTATATGATCCTCTTTTAAAATGATAAGTAGGTCTTGATGTGTGCTTTCATCTTGTCTTAAAAATTCAAAAAACTTACACAAAATTATTATATATATATATATATATATATATATATATATATATATTTTAAGTAACACTTCGCGGTTTTCATTAAATATTTGGAAGACGAGAAGGTTTTTGATCAAGAGCCTGGGTATTGGGATCCGGCTAGTCTTTTGATCCAGCCATATGTTCCAATTTGGGTTAGGTTCCCAAATTTGCTAAGGATCATGCCAGAAATCCCAAAAGATATTGGCCACACTTATGCCTGGAAGTGGACCTCAATGAAGGCTTGCCAAACAAAATCGGTCTTTATCCGGGAGGGAAAGGAGCATATCTAGCCATTGGATTATGAAGGGAAAGGAGTATATCCAGCTATCAGACCCTGAAAACATTGCCTTTAGATGCAAAATTTGCCAAAAACTTAAGCCCCTCCATAATGTGTGTTCCTCCTCAAAGGGGTTTTCTGCAATCAAGAACTGAAAAGACGCCATTTTGGTTGGAATGGTTCAAAGCTAACAACAGAGTACAAGAATCATGTTGAGCAAAGGTGGAACAACTCTCAGAATCAAGTCATCTCCCTAACACCTCAGCATCTCAGGATTTTAGGCAGCCTCCAGTTGCAGCTACTCAACCCCAGGAGAGGAAAATATTTCAGTAAAGGACACTGAGAAATCTTCAGCCATATCTACACCGGCAATTAGTGAGCCGAAGCATAGCCATGAGTTCACACTGATATACCCAATTCGGCTTATTCTATTCCTTTGGTTCTTTCTCAGAAAATTGAAGCAACATTATCTTGAATATGGCTTATTCTATTCCTTTGGATCTTTCTCAAAAAATTGAAGAAGCAACATTATCTTTCATTGTGCCACATGGCTGGGATGGTGGATTGATGTTTACAGGAGAAAGAGTAAAAAGAAATTATGAATCATCTTGGTTTTTAATTCCAAGCCTATACAGAAATATACTGTGTCTTTTAATTTTCTAAATTTAATTGAATTGAATTTAATATATATATATTTATTTTTTCAGAAGGTAAAAAACGTTGTATATATTAAAAGAAATATATGATAGTACATGATCATCAATACATTCTCAAACTGTTATTTAAAATAGCCAGAAAACCCCATATACCAAATACATCCATAATACACTTCTGAAGAGAAGTTATTCGATGTTCATGGCCAACAACATTACGGGTAGTATAAAACATACCCACGAGATCATCCCTGTATACATTGAAAAGAACAAGCAGAGAAAATACAGCAGCGTCATATTCATGATAATAAGGAAATAAAAGATAACTGAAATGAAAGAAGGGAAACAAAAAGGTGAATTCCATAGTGTCTCCATCACTGATAAAACTCAGACTCGCTAGGCAAACACCAAATCAGGCTTGCTTGTAATTCATCATGCACGCATGACATATGGAAATCCGACTCGCATGATAATAATGCCAGGTTCGCTTGAAGAAGAAAAAGCAGCCCTGGACAAAACAAAAAACCGTGCACACCAAAACAGGCTCGCTTGATGAAAGATGAACTGTCCTGAAAACAAAATAGCACCCGAACAACGATGAGATTGGTCCCCATGATTGGGGGAGATCCGGAACAACGATGAGATTGGTCTCCATGATTGGGGGAGATCCGGCTCCCCAACTCGATCCGGAGATCCGACACCTTACTGCATCCTACCAAGACCGGCATGCCCTTCAGATCCAGGATCGAATGGATATGATATGTCCTGACGAATAGTGAACACATCGGCCTCCCGGTCCTTGCATATACCCGATGCAGCAGAAGACATGAAGTTCTGACGGGCTCCATGCTTACTTTTTTTTGGTTCAGCCAGAAGCTCTCCTATCTCCCTTATAAGGTTATTTTATTTTACGGTAAAATTATATTAGTTTTAAGTATTTTTAATAAAAAAATTGTGAGTTATCATCTTTATTAATTATTAATTATTAATTATTAATTAGTGTATATTAATAAGACTTTAAAATTTAATTTTTTAAGTTAAAACCCTATAACTAAATCCAAATTTAAAATTAAAGTTTTAATTTAAAAACGCTATAACTAAATCCCGAATTGCATATATTAACTTCAAAATATTTTAAAACAGATGAATGATATTATCATTTTGCTTCCCAATTGTGGCTGAATTAAGAGGGTAGGAAAGATAAATTGAACAAGTGAATTCCAAAGCGAAGTTGTGAAAAGAGAAGAAAATTTGAACAAGTGAATTCCTAAGCAGAAACCGTCAAAACAGAAGAAAAATTCAGAAGAACTGAAATCCAAAGCAAAATCCGTCGCCTGAGAGATTTGAACTCTCGCGGGGAAACCCCATGTACTTAGCAGGCACACGCCTTAACCACTCGGCCAAAGCGACAATATGCATTTCATACTTCTAACAACAAATAGGTCATCAAACGATATTTAATTAACAAGTATAATGAAGAGAAAAAATTATAAAATAAATTAAATTGTAAAATTTGAAATGTAATAAGAATAATAGTATAATAATAATTTTCAAATAAATTTGAATAAATTTTCATCGTCATGTTATTTATAATTAAATTTATTTGGATGGGGGCATAAAATAACCATATTTGGATGGGCATAGAATAATCATTCTGCGCAACAATCTAAGATAAATCTAATTGAATAATGTAAATTTTAAATAATTAAACATTAAATCTAAATTAATAAACAAATTATCATAATAATATGTCTATTTTAAATGCATTGAGCTAATAAATAAATAAATTTAATTTTTTTTCAGTCTATCATTTTCTAAATTTGATATGTTTATTTTTTTAATCTTTCTCATTTTGAGTAATCTTAAATTAAGTCAAAATTTCTATCAATTAGATAAAACTATAATTTCTAGTCGTCCCTATTAAATCTAAATAAGAATTTTCATATAAAAAAAATTAAAAATTAAAAAACTAATTTTATATACTTTTTAAATAAACTTGTAAATATCAAACCAAAGACTTCAATCAAACCATCAAATTTTGTTATGAAGTTCTCTCTCATTATATTGGAATTCAAAGGTGTTTATCTCAGGATCTGCGATTATTCTACTTATATTTATTTTGATTTGATGAAGTTATTCTTATTCTTAGTTTAGGGTTTACAAATGCAAGGAAAGGTGAAAGCCAAACTCAATTTCATAAAAATCCTCTCGAGTTTACTCTTTTTTTTTCATCATTTGAAAGCTAACCAACTTTGTGGTCCATCTAGTTTATCTAATTTCCAGATGTTTATTTGCAATCTTCACAATATTCTTAATGGTAGTTGGCTATTATTTTTTAGCTTATAAAGAGTTCTTTAATGATGGCCTTTAGATTTCTCTTTTGGTGTGATTTTTTCTTTTGCACCTCTGCATATTTATTTTCACTTCCTCTATTTTAAGAATGGTATATATCATATTTTCTTTTGGTTAGTTTAATTGTATATTCATTACAACAAGTGTAACCTAGTGGTTTTTTATTGAATTGGACTTGTTTGATTTAATATTTTAATTTTGCTTCCAAATTAATAATTAGTTTATGGTAGTATTGAACATGTGGTTTAGTTTCAAATGATACTAAAAGGCTTAGAAACACTAGATCTCCAAAACCCAGAAAAGGTTTTGCGAGATAAACTTGGGAAACACCTTAATTAAATTAATTTGTCATAATTAAAATATTTCTTAAGTCCTAGGAAAAGTGGTAAATTAAAGTTAATTAATTAAGGATGTTCAAGATTCCTCTAAAGACTTCTATTGATAAAATCTAATTGATCTTAGCCATTGAGGAAGATTAAATCATGGTTGTTGAAGACTCAACAAGATATTATAAGAGTAGGTTGAAGAGATTGGGGATAACATCAAAGAGATCAGTGTGATCGAGTTATGAAAGGTAGATTGAGCTGCCTAGTTTGCAGTCTTCAACAAGGGCGCAGTTCAAGCCAAAGGGAGAGCATTGGAGAGAGGGAATAGTAGAAAAGTTGGGAGCATGATTCTAAAAAGTTTTTAGTGACTTTCCAGTGTCAGAGAGGTAGGATAAGGGAGGTTGAATTATCTGCAGAGAGGCTACAACAGCGAGTGTGAGTAGCCTGAAACCCCAATGCGAGTGGTCGAAAAGGGAACAATTCAGTTGTGGGAAGCCGAAAGAGTGTCTGGAAGGCAGATCGATTTCATTCTAGAGGTAGAGGCAGTCAGGACAGCTCATTCAGAGTCAAATTCCAGGTTATGTGAAATTCCCTTAAGCCAGTGGTGTGCATTTTAGGTGGTTAGTGTAGGAAGTGTGAGTGTAGGAAGTACCAGCAGACCAGAAGGAGGTTGAATTGATTGCAAAAGGAGATATTTAATCTCCAGATATTTTTCCAGTATATTTCTCGAGGATAGCCATAATAAAATAAACCTTCATCTATTGCACTGATTTTCTCTTCGGGGTTTTCCCGTGTACTATTGTCTAAAGACAACGGTGTCATTTTATTTTGTGTGTGCGTCTATTTCTTAGTTCGTATTTTTATTTCCACAACATATTTTATTTTGTGTGTGCGTCTATTTCTTAGTTCGTCTTTTTATTTCCACAGCGTATTTTATTTGTAAAGAATTGTAGTTTGGTTTATTTGATATTTGTCATAATAATAATAATAGAAGACAAATAAATTGTGAAGTTAGGAGAATAATACGCAGTTGTTGCAGTTCAAGGGATTTATGCATGGTATCTGAGCATAGTTGATCATATCATAGGCTCAAAAGAAAAGGAAGAGAGATTGTGTTGTTTAATAGGGAGATCTTAGAACAATACTTCTAGATCTATGCAAGCCAACTAGGAAGTTGGAATTATTGGGGCGGGAAAATCGATTTCAAGTTTAGGGTGAAGGAAAAGCTCAATTTGTCCCACAAGAAGTAGCACCAAACAATTTGGTTATCAAGAAGAGATTCCAGTGAGAAGATCATTGATTTCACAGAGTAGATATAGGCACAAATATTTGCAGCAAGGGTTTGCAGTTGTAGGTCTGCACAAGGAAGAGAAAGCCACACTAGCGGAATTTTTAGTTTATTTCTCAGTGGGTTTCCAGTTTTTTAGCTGTAGGAAAGGAGGTCATGATTTCCAACATCAAAAGGTCATAGTAGACTTGTCATTCCAGCCAATGCAATTTTCAAGGTCAACAGTGGGTGTTCCAGATTTCAAAGAAGGACTTCCGAGAGGTAGATCGAGTTACCCAGAAGAAGCAACAAGCAGTGTGAGTTACCTATGTCGGTCACGCTATACCTCCCATCATCTCCAAACTCTATGTTCTGTTGGAGGTCCTTCTCCTCCAAGTCACCGAAGAGATCTCTATTCCCTATCATATGGAACGAGACACCGTTTTCTAAATACCACATGCATCCCATTACATTGTTGGCCATGCATGCAATGAGATTAAATTCAAGCTCGAATTGTGATGCCAATGCATCACCTGCTGCAACTGCAAGCTCCTTATTGCTTGCCTTCTTATGTGGACAATTCGAAGCATAGTTCCCACACTCGTGATAGTGAAAACATCTCATCTTGGACAAGTCTCTCTTTCCCTCTTTGCCTTGGGATTTCTTTCCCTTGGCCTTCTTTTTTTTCCCACTGATGCACAATATTCTTCTTTGTTGTTGTTGGAGGTCCCATCTCTTGTGCTCTGCCTTATATCTTCTATTACCAAATCCAACCATAGTCGTTGCCAATCTAATAACTTCTCCCTCCCATTCACAGAGTCCTAATAACTATGCCATCTCTTGGGAAGGCCTAGAAGTGCTAGGCTCACCAAGTCATCATCGACTACGGTCACACCAACACTTCCAAGCTCATATCGACATTGAGTGAACTTCACCAAGTATGTTGTTATCGTCTTGCCCTCCTCCTTCTTGATCTTTCTGAGCTTTTCCTTTAGCGCCAACTTCAGGCTTTGGTCGTTGTTGTTCTGAAATAGATATGTCAAGGCCTTCCACATAGCATATGGAGTCGCCTTCCCATGGAAACTAGAGACAATATGATATTGAACTCCCTCTAAGAAGATCCTCCTTTCCTTTGCTACCTTCTTCTGCCATGCATGAAGAAGTTGGGCATCTGCTGCTGTGAGCTTGGGAATATCATTATCTATGAATTCCTTCAACACATTTTCCTCCAACACTGCCTCCATCCTGTCCTTTCATGCAATATAATTTTAGCTGCCCTCGAGTGCATATTCAAGTCTCAAGCCATTGAAAGACATCTTGACACGCTTCTAGCTCCAAAGAAAGTATCTACAAATTTGAATACTATTCAACACAAACTCAATTTATTCTCCACTATTGTGATTCCCGGCGCTCCGATACCATGTATAAAATCTCTAACACAACTATAATACCATGAAGAAATTATATCAATGGATTCAATCCAATCATGCAATGTACTAAAGTAAGATACTGAATCCTTCTACAATATTTATGGAATATAAAACATGATTTCTCAATCACATGCAAGTAAGAGAAAGAAGTAAACCAATCACACGTCACAACATGTTATTGGGGAAAGCACCTACTCAAAAACCCTCTATCATATATTGTACATAGTAAAAGAATCATGAAACAATACAATGCTTTCTCACACTGAGAAAATCCTGCACTATCCTGACTGTCTCACTCTGATCCTGCTCAAAACTGTCTAGCAATTCTTAGGAAAATTGACCAACACGTAGCCAATTCTTAGCCCTTTCTTAACCCAACCTTGCTCACGCAATCCCTAGGCAATTAATTCCTATTAAATAGGATAATCAACCTTCCTTGACTGTGCAATCCCTATGGAGCCTTCCTCTGACTTTATAACTGCACCTGGGCAATTCGCCAAAAATACAACTGATAGTTTACTTGTCTTAACTAGGTCTCCATCAAAATTGACATGCATGCAGCTATTAATAGTGAATCATCAGTTACTTGGTAGATCACTACTTGTGAATTAAATCTATTTTAATCCACTTGATCTTCCACTAGCTCATCAATCAGTTAGAATTATTTAAACTGATTTGAACTCAATTAATGTGAGTTAACTGATCCCACTCACACCACACTAATGCTACAACTGCAACTGGACCCTATAAATAATAGAATCACTCTACATGCCTATCCGTTGACCCTCAACTCGAAATTCTTGAGCTAACTAAGCTTATCACACTTAGTTAACTATTACAAGTTGTTATGAGATAAGATTACAATTTAATTTTAATTTAATTAAGGATCATTAAATCAAAAGCCTCACATGGTAACCATTTATGGGTGTCATTTACTAGATTTTTTTTGGGGATGTCAAATTCATTGTTTCTTGTTGCAAATTTAACATGTCATTGTGAAGTTGTACCAGGCTTAGACTGAAGAAACCCTAGACGTGTAGAAAATACATTAAGGAACTCAACAATTGGGAAGTAGGCGGAAAAAGAGAAAATGTACCAAGATAAAGACTAAATATGAGATTATGGTTCTAGGAGAAGAGGTTCAAATGGGAGAGGTTATGGAGAATTCTAAAAAAATTGTAGTGGTTCACACCAAAGGACGACTTTTCTCAGTTGACCTCTTACAAACATGGGTTGAAAAGGAATGGGGAAAAGAGGTGAAAGAAATTTCCAAGGTTAGTACTCTTATACGAGGAGGACATGTGGTATGTCATTGTGAAGATGTACCAGGCTCGAACTGAAGAAACCCTAGAGGTGAAGAAAATACATTAAGGAACTCAACAATTGGGAAGGAGGCGGAAAAACAGAAAATGCACCAAGATAAATATTGAATAAGATAATACGGTTCTACAAGAAGAGGTTCAAATGGGAGACGTTATGTAGAATTCTGAAAAAGTTGTAGTGGGCCACACCAAAGGACGGATTTTCTCGGTTGACCTCTTACAAACATGGGTCGAAAAGGAATGGGGAAAGAGGTGAAAGAAATTCCCAAGATTAGTAATATTATCCGAGGATGGTTTATTTTCAAGTTTCATTTTTTGAAATAGGGTTTTGAGGTGATGGGAAAACATGGAGCATCAATTCAATGTCGACGTTATTAAAAATGTGGAACCCTCTTTTTGATGCCAGGTGGGAGAAACTGGGTAGCGATTCGGTATGGGTATGACTATGTTAGGTCCCTATATTACTAGTGGAGTCCCTTATTTTTGTTAGTGTAGCCCCCTTATTGTTATTGTTGTACTCCTATAACCCCCATATTTTTATTATTGTTCCCTTACATTATTATTGTTAGGTCGGCTAGGATTATATTGTGACCCCATGGACTCCTATATATAGAAAGTAGTTTTTTTCATTTGTACCATCCAAGAATTGTTCATTTATGTAATGTAAAGGAGGTTTCTCCCTCGAAGTGGCTGATTTCTAAGGAATTTATCTCTCTTTTCTTCTATTTTTGGAGCTGGTTTCATAACATTTGGTATCAGAGCTTTGAATTCTAGGGTTTTGCTGCTCCAAACAGGTCATCATGGAATTTTCACTATAACGTTTTTTTTCCACGAGGCTTCATAAGCTAAAAAAATTACCACGAGAATTTTAAGACCTGAGGAACTTCGTGTAAAAATTTTAGATCTTGGTTCGTAATATTTTCGGAGATATGATCTGTGGAAGTTACAGTTTTTACAGGCTCCCAAATTTTGTCTAAAAGAGGTGACCTTGGGAAAATCGACATAACTCTCTCTCTGAGCATCAAATTAGAATTCTATAAAAATTGGCCAAAATTACACGAACTGTAGTTTCTTGTGTATCAATTTCAAAGCCGAAGGAGGAAACAGTGACACGTGGTACATCGTACAAGTTTTCTCTACTGAACGAGTCCATAATTAGGTCATTGTGGGAGATTCAACATAACTTTGCCTTGAAGCATCCAAATCAGGTCAGAACTGTGGCATTTGAAAGAAGATTCAGAGGGCTACTACAAGACTAAATTTCAGATATTGAATATCCAAAATCACAGAGATAATGCAGTTTCAATATCGAGCTCCTTAAAAGAAAGAAAAAGGTGTGTATTTTTTTTTTTCAAATTGCATAAGTCTTGTTTGAAAAATTAATTTGAAGTGATTCCAAGGGCATATTGAAGCATAGATATCAGTATTGGGCTCTAAAACGCCCCTTAAAAATAATTCAACATCCATTAGGCCTTCAGAATACTCTACTATGACTCATGAAAGACGAAAGAAGTGCAACATGATATATCAAAATTACAAGATCAAGTGCACTAAATTTCGCTCTCACAAAGAGCAACAAAAAATGAAATGAAGTTTTGAAGAAAAGCATGGAAGCTAAGATGGATGGTTTGAAGAAAGGCATGGAAGCTAAGATGAATGGCATGGAATCTAAGATGGATGGCATCGAAGCTAAGATGGATGATATCGACGAAAAAATGAAAGACAACATGGAAGACACGAAGAATGATATAAAAGCAGACATGGAGGGGTTGAAGGAAGGTTTGACAAAGTTGATACAAGATATGATTCCTAATGGAGAAAAGATAGTAGAGGAAACTCGTGATAAGAATAAAATAAATGTTAATCGTGATTTCATAAACTCTAATGTTGGATGGAATACCCACCATATTCGAAAGATGGATATGAGGAAGTTTGATGGCAAGGATCCCGTAACATGGATACTACATATGGAGCAATATTTTTATCTCCATAATGTGCAAAACACACAAAAGGTATGTATTGCAACTTTACATTTAGAAAAAAATACATTTGTATGGTAATGATGGCTTTGCTCTCATAAAAAAATTGTCACTTGGTCAATTTTTACGAAGGAAATGATAGCACATTATGAGGATACAAAGAGCAACACCTTCTTTAGCCAATTGATAAATCTCAAACAAAAGGTTTTAATGGTGGAGCAGATTGAGGACTTCCAAAAATTGAATATAAGAGTAGCTGATATTCCAGAGGAACACAAGATTGATGTCTTCATAGGGACTTTAAAGGATAACGTCCGACATGAGGTTTTCCTTTGGGAACCTGATTCATTGGATAAGGCATTCAGGTTGGTAAGAAAAATTGAATGTAAAATTATGGCGACAAGGAAGCTTACCACTCACATCTATAAAGATGAAAGTGTTGCTACTCCTAGACTTCGACAACCTACAATGTTGACGCCACAACAATTGGAAGAAAAAAGAGCAAAAGGGATTTGCTAAAGTTGCGATATCAAATACACTAAAGGTCATAAATGTGATGAGAATAAATTATTTTACATAGATTGTGAAGAGGAGGAAGAAAATGAACAAGAAACTTCGGAATAACAGGATATACACCAGGAACCAACCCTAGAGAAAGAAGAATTGAGTCTGACCATATCATGTAATGCATTGGCAGGAGTTACCACTCCTCAAACTCTCAAGATAGAAGAACATATCAAGAAGAAAAAGGTAATAGCGTTGATTGACTCGGGTAGTACCCATAATTTTATTCATTGTAAGGTATCCAAGGAATTGAATTGCTTCCTATACCCAGCACCAGAATGTCAAGTAATGGTTGCAAATGGAGGGATTATAAATTTCTTTGGAAAATGCCATAATATCAAGCTAACCATGGGGGAATATGTATTGAATATTCCAATGTTTTCCATTCCAATGGGAGGTGTTGATGTTGTACTAGGAGTACAATGGTTACAATCTTTGGGGATGATATTTTTTAATTTTCAAGAATTTTTCTTGAAATTTTTTTCAGAAGGAAAGGAAGTTGAATTATGAGGTATTGCAGGGAAGCCAGGAAAGATAATAAGCTCTAATGTCATGACAAAGCTTCTGAAAAAATAACAACGAGGTGTAATTGCACAGCTATGCTCACTAGAAGTTCCAACATAAAATCATCTATTTCTCCAGATCTAAAAAATGTCTTGGAAAATCATTCCAAGGTGTTTGAAACTCCCAAAGGACTCCCACCTATTTGTGATCATGATCATGCTATTCATTTGATTCCAAGAAGTGTTCCTCCAAACATCAGGCCTTACAGATATCCTTATGTCCAAAAGCGCGAAATTGAACGTATGATTGCAGAAATGTTAGAGGCTGGTATAATTTAGCCGAGCCAAGGTTCTTTCTCTGCTCCAGTAGTATTGGGGCACAAGAAGGATGGATCATGGTGCATGTGTCCAGATTATAGGGAGCTCAATAAGCTCACTATTAAAGATAAATTTCCCTTTCCTATGATTGATGAATTTCATGGAGCAATTTATTTTACCAAGTTGGATCTTCATTCAAAATATCATCAAATTAGAATGAAGACTGAAAATATTCCGAAAACAAAATTTCGAACTCATGAGGGTCATTACGAATTTTTGGTCACGCCTTTTGGCCTTACCAATGCACCTTCTACATTTCAAGGGTTGATGAATTCCATTTTCAAACCCTTCCTTAAAAAAATTGTGTTAGTATTTTTTGATGATATTAATTAATCTACAACAGGTCTTGGAAGGATCATGTTCAACATGTTAACAGGGTGCTCAAACTATTGGAGGAGAAAAAATTATACGCAAAAACCTCCAAATGTTTCTTTGGAGTATAAGAGGTGGAATATCTCGGTCATATTGTATCTCACGAGGGTGTTAAGGTAGACCCAAACAAAATTAAAGTGATTAAGGAATGGAAATTCCCCACAACCATAAAGAATTTGTAAGGATTTCTCGGGCTAACAGGGTACTATCGCAAGTTTGTTAAGAATTATGGGAGAATAGAAGCAGCTCAAACAACATTATTGAAGAAAGATTAATTTTCATGGACTCCTGAAGCAACTAAGCCTTTGGACATATTAAAGAGGCAATATGCATAGCACCGGTCTTAGCTACGCTAGACTTCAAAAAAACCTTTGTTGTGGAATGTGATGCCTCAGGAAATGTAATTGGTGTTGTTTTAATGCAAGAAGGAAGACCCATTGCTTTTGAAATTCGTCCAATCAAAGGAAAGTATTTACAGAAAGCTATTTATGAGAAGGAAATGTTGGAAATACTACATGCACTAAAGAAATGGTAACCTTACCTAATGGGAAGACACTTCAAGGTAAAAATTGATCATGATACTCTTAAATACTTTTTGGAACAAAGACTATCTTCAGAAGAGCGACAAAAATGGGTCACAAAGATGTTGGGTTATGACTTTGAAATCATATACAAAAAAGATAAGCTAAATGTTGTTGCAGATGCACTCTCAAGAAAGGATGAAGAGGTGAAAGCATTGCTTTGTGCCATTTCTATTATCCAACAAGATTGGATAACCGAAGCAAGGGATGAATGGAAAAATGACGTAGAAGTGTGGACACTCATTCAAAATTTGCAGTAAGATCCTACTACATCTTATACATTTAGTTGGAAAAATGATTCCTTATGGTACAAAGATCGCTTATACCTATGTAAGAATTCCCAACTAAAACAAAATATTCTTTAGGAATTTCACACTTCTCCCTTAGGAGGACACTCGGGATTTTTAAAACTTACCACAGGGTGACTAAATATTTTTTTTGGGATGGCCTTAAATATGATATTCAAAATTTTGTGGCATAATGTTTGGTTTGCCAGCAAAATAAATTTGAGACAATTAAGACACTGGTCTTCTACATCCTTTATCCATTCCAAGTCAACGTTGGAAGGATCAATGTACTTTATCATAGGTTTACCTAAGTTCGAAGAAAAGAGTGTCATCATGGCGGTAGTTGATAGACTTACCATGTATGCACACATTTGTGCATTATCTCATCCATTTAAAGCAAGTACAGTTGCTATTGCATTTATGGAAACAATTCAAAAGCTACATGGAAACCCAAAGATTATTGTAAGCGATAGAGATCCCATTTTTACTGGAAATTTTTGGATGAACTTAATTTTTGTTTGGGTACTCAAATACTCATAGCTCATCTTATCATCCTCAATCCAATGGGAAAACTGAGATAGTGAATAAATGTTTTGAAGTATATATTCGTTGTTTTGTATCTGATAAACAAACACAATGGGTCAAGTGGTTACCTCTGGATGAATGGTGGTATAACAATTCCTTCCATATTGCAGCAAAAATGACCCCATTTATGGCACTTTATGGATATCATCCACCGTCCATTAAATCATCTTTAACAGAAAATTCTAAGGTTCAAGCAATGGAAGATCACATCGAGCATCAACAACATTTTATGCAACTCTTAAAGGATAACCTAAATTTGGCACAAAATTGAATGCAACGACAGGCAGATCAACATTGCAGCAAGAGAAGTTTTGATGTAGGAGACTGGGTATTTTTACAGCTACAACCATACAAACAAATTTCCCGCAAGAAAGCTAAGAAGGATAATAAAATATTTTTAAAGTACTATGGTCCTTACAAGGTGCTGCAAAATATTGGTACTATGGCATACAACTTGGAGCTTCCTACTTCTTCTTGAGTGCATCCATTTTTCCATGTTTCATGCTTAAAGAAGGTTATTAGTGAGAAACTTCCAATTCAAATAATATTTCCAAAACTTGATGAGGAAGGAAAATCATATTGGAACCTGAAGCATTCACAAAAACAAGAACTAGACAGCTACGAAATCGATCAATTTCAGAGTATCTCATGAAGTGGAAGAACTTACTCACTGAAGATTCCACATGGAAGGATGCGAATTTTATACAGAAGCCTCCAGAGCTACTCAAGCATTGAGGACAACACTTTTTTGAAAGAGAGGATGTTACACAGCATTTTTTCACCATCCTCGCAATCCGCATCCCGTAGATTGGAGGACAATTTCTCTGACTTATATGTAGTGTCATGCCTTGCAAAAATTGTCAGTGCATCCCTTGCCATGAGAAGAACACTTCCTCTGTTGACTATTCCTGGAACATACCATCAAAAACACATGATTTTGGGTCGACACTGGCAGGCAGTTATGGCCTCGCACCCATAGAGAAATTAACACTGGGCCCCGCACCCATTAGCACTCTATCTCAGTGGACTGCCCGTGCTGAGCTATTTTTGGAAAGTTTTTGAAATATAGAAGCAAAGTTTCCATTGCCAACTACTTCGTGAGCAAAGTCAACATGGGTTGTTCGACTGAATAACGTCAAACATCTTCCTTTGGCTTCTTGTTTCCTACTTTTGAGCAACCTCCCAAAGTATAAGGCCTCCCTTCCACCATTTGAGGGATCCCAACCTCCTCCTCCTCTCCTATAAATACATCTCTCTCACATTGATGCAGCTAGTTGAACATTATGGTTGAATAGTTGAACAGTCTGATATAGTCGGCGTGAGATAGAGCAAAGAGAGAGTTATTGTCGAGAGAGAGTCTAGGTTGATTGCCTCGCCAAGTCTAATTCCCTGACGAATGCTTGAGATGCGCTGGACTAAACCTGCTGAAGAAGGTTGCGACGTCAAGGATCATTTGGTTGTAATCTCTTTCTTTCTCTTAATTAATACATGACTGATGTTTTGGTTCCTATCTTGCGTTTGATATGATTAGTCTTGTGAAATACGTTTAATTCTCCTTGAAAAATTAGATATTTATGAATGCAAATATTGTTTTGTATGCTGCTATCATTCTTTGATACTTGTGTAGGCACCTAAGTACCACTGTTGAAGGACTGTGACGTGTCGGGATGAAGATCAGGAGACTGCTACCACAACTACGATAACTATGTTGGAAAAAAGGTAGGACATCTATCTCGACTCAGTTTCATTCATTAACTAGGAATCGACGCATTAACATGTCCTCTTGTTGCTAGACCCACCTTAAGGCTAGAGGGATCGCATCTATCCGCAGAGGGGATTTACCTACACAACAAGTTGGCGACTCCACTAGGGAATCAGTGTGTGTTTGTCACCTCTAGTTGTTTATCGAGCATTTTTATTGTCGAGTTGACTTTGGTTGTTTCATCGTTTTTCTGCCTAGCTTGACTTATCTGACTATTTTCAACCATCATGTTCAGTTCCAGAGTGTCAAGTCTGACCTCTGCTCAGTGGTTTTATTTGTTCCCATGGTTTTCTAGCTCGACGAGGATTTTCCTCGAACAGTCGTGCCAATTGGCGCATGTTGCTTTTTTCACAGGTGTGCCAACCCCTGTTTAGCACGGATTACAACTAAATAGTCGCACAAAATCCTATAGGATTTGATTTGACCTATTTTCTGAGTTTTTATCAGTGTTTCTTGGCTTTGGATTGGTTTTTGACCTTGCAATTGGTCTACTGAGATTGTTTTGACTATGTATTCTTGGTCTTCTCAATTGTTTTTCCATTATCTTATCAATGGAGTTTGTTTCTCTAGGGTTTCTAGGTGCCTTGTGCTGTTTGTTGGGCCCTCTCCTCATTGAGCCTTCTAAGTTGAGTTTGAGTCACTTTGATCTTTTTCATTTCAGTTGTCTGACTAATTGTCTTAGTCTTTCTTTCGATTCTTCGTGTCTTTGGTTTGTTGAATGATCACTTTTTTTTTCATTTAACTCTCCATTCGTCACTTCGAGCATAGATTACATTGCTCCTTGGATATTTTTGAAAGCCCTTCGTTTGCTTGGAAGAGTGCATCCTTGTTTTGAGTGTGTTTTATGTTTGTATTGCATTGGTCTCTTTGTTTTATATCATTACATTCGTAGTACTCAAAACTAGTGTTTATTTTTCTCTTTAGTGTAACAGTGCATTATGCGCCTTATTCATCTAAAAATACAAAAATTGCATTCTTTCACTTAAATTGAAAATGAAAATGTTCTTTTGCATTATTGGCTCTTAGGGAACTAGGAAAGAGTTTTATTTTTATCATTTGGTTGTATTATATGCATTAGTGAAATTCTTCTTATGTTTCAATTGATAGCTACTTTGTCATAGACTCCAATCCTTCTCTTAGCTAGCATTCATTGAATGGAAATGATGTTCTTTTGCATGTAGTGTGCATTTAGGAATTCGAGATCACATGTGGTAAGGCCTTGAAATCACAACATTAATTCAAGATCAACCTTAAAAATGAATTCAATCAACCTAAGGAAGCATTAAAACTTAACGCACATATTTTAGAGGTCTAGGCTAGTGACATGTTCTGGCGTCATTAAACCTAGTAGCTTTCATTCACCACCTGGCTTTAGACAGCACTTGCACGGACTTGTGCTCCTAGTACCGTCGCTATATAAAGGGAGACCCTCATAGGTTGCAATCATTTATCCATAAGAAGTAGATTATGTCGCCCTGTAGCCATGATACACCGAACACAGCATTCGGGGAGGCTACCTGCACGTATGTCAATTCCTTAGTCATTTCTCTTTCATTTGATCACCAAGGTGTATATGGAAGTTCACAGAAACTTGGTACACCCTCTTGCTTAGATTACCTAAGTAGTCATTTTGGTATTTTCGTGACTCTCTAAAAGTGAAAAGATCATCGAGCACTTGTCCTTTCACACTCGTTAAATCTAAAAGTGACTAGAGTCATATTTTTCATGTTTCTTGACTCTTAAAACATCAAACAGCAAAGTTTCGTTTCAATGTCATAAAGTTAACTGCCCATGAAATATAGCTGGTTAACTTATCTTCCTTAGTGTTTTGTTTTAAGGTTGTTTCCAATGGAAACGTTTTAGGAGTTTAGCAACCAAGGAATCCCCTCCGAAGGGAATCCTGGTCCTTTTCCTGCTTTTGGGAATGTTTGCGCTCCTTATATGGCAACATTGTCCCTTCCTAGGTTAATTGTTGGTTTGCTTGTATGGTTATTTTCGACCTCAGTGGTCTCGAGTACTCCGACCTCTGTTCGACCACCTCCTCCGCCTGAACAACATAATGTTCGGTCTCAGGTGCGCTTCTCACCTTCTTCGCCTATTTCTTCATCCTCCTCTTCTCCTTCGCCTAGTGAAAGTATAGATTCTAGTAACCGGGTGGCTAAGAAGAAGAAGAAGAAGAAGACGAAAAAGAAGAAGTCAGATAAGAGAGAGGCCAACCTTGCAGCTATTGCTCCTAAGGCTCCTTCCATTAATAAACCATCTAACCTTCCACAGAAATTCAAATTCCCTTGCATGCTATGTAAGGGTGACCACCTTCTTCGAGATTTCCCTGGCATTCCCAAGGTACTCGAAGTATGGTCCGATGGTTGTATGTCATTTTCTTTGGCTTCTAGAGGTCATATTGGTGGCACATCTTTGACTAGTATTGATAAGACTCGTAAGAAACAGGGTAAGATCACGAATCCCTGTAATTTGCGTGAAGGGAATCATCCCATTCACCTTTGTACGTACATGGATGAAGCCATGAGAGTGTTGGACAGCCATACTATTTCCACGTCCTGCCTTTCGGTTAGTTACCAGAAACTTTCTTTGAGTCCTCCGCTAGTTGATCAAACGATCGGTCAAGATTCATCTTTGGTCGGTCTGGCTCCCACGGAAATTCCAAATCATGAATCCATTCCTAACCAAACATTGTTCGTGGAATCAATCGATCTGATCTCATCTATGGTTCATCATATCTTTTCCGTCGGGATTAATTCTCATACCCCTCACGTTCTTCTTGTTTCTTCAGATTCCTCGGACTTGGAGAAAGATCCTCCCATCCCTGTAACTCAAGAGTTTCCTCTTCCTACTCCCATTTTTGTGGTCCAGGAGGATGCTCCTCTTGCTCTGGTAACTCCAGGGGATGACCATTCCATTTTTTTGGTACCCCCTCCAAGTAGTTTGGTCGCTTCCTTCGATTGGAGTAGATTAGCAGGATATTGTCTTCCTTCTTATGTTCCCTTTGAGATCACATTACAGGCCTTTAATGTGGTCATGCCTAGCACAATTATAGATGAAGCCGCGTCTGTAAGTATTTTATTCTGGTTCTCCATCGCTTGTGCCTGTTACGCAAAATCTCTTGGCTTTTGACAAAGGAACTAGTCAACCATTAGGGATCCTTCCAAAGTTGCATGTTACTTTGGGAAGTAAAACTATATATATAGAAGTGATGGTTGTCCAAGACCCCTTGGATTTTAATTTACTCTTGGGCGCGACTACGCTTATGCCATGGGTGCACTTGTCTCTTCCCTCTTTCGTGTGATATGTTTCCCACATGAAGGTCGGATCGTGACCATTGATCAGCTTTCTTTCTTTGGTCCTAATGTGACATCTGGTCCACCATCGTCTCTTCTGGATCTTTATCCACCGGTTGTATCTTCCCCACCATAGGTTAATTATGTGGCCACTTTTTTTTTCCCTCATCCAGTGATGGTGCCATCGAGTACCATTTACTGGGGGCATTCGATCACGATTTTCGAGATGTCGTTCTCCCATCAGATGAGAACCTCTTGGAAGCCATGACTTCTTATTCGACATGGTAAGTTGTCATTGGAGCATAGTTCATTTTCTTATGTCAAGCTACTTAAAATATGAAACAAGCTCGTCGGTGCATAGTTCATTTTCTTGTGTCAAGCTCCTTAAAAAATGAAACAAGCTCATTGGAGCATAATTCATTTTCTTGTGTCAAACTCCTTAAAAAATGAAACAAGATCATCGGAGCATAGTTATTTTTCTAGTGTCAAGCTCCTTAAAAAATGAAACAAGCTCGTCGGAGAATAGTTCATTTTCTTGTGTCAAGCTCCTTAAAAAATGAAAAAATCTCGTCGGAGCAGAGTTCGTTTTCTTATGTCAAGCTCCTTAAAAAATGAAACAAGCTCTTATGAGGACAACTCGTTTACTATGTCAACCTCATTAAAAAATGAATTAGGTAATGAGGATATTTCTTTTAATGTGTCAACCTCGTTAAAATAATGAAACATGTTCCCATTCAATTCGAGTATTTGTTAAGATCTCATAAGATCCCAGTCGAGACTTTCCCTAATCTCGTAATTGTACCTTCACTCCATCCACCTGTTAGTAACCAGTAGTCTACTCAAGTGACTGACTAAATCTTGGGGGGCATGTACCTCGAATTGAGTCACCATGTTGGGGGCATTCCCACTTTTCAAGCATAGTATATCTTTGTTTCAAGCTTGTGTAAAAATGAAACCTATCCCAAGCATAGTTTCCCTTTGTTTTCAAGCTTGCGTAAAAATGAAACCATTCCTTTTTTGGCTTGGTGTGCTTTGTGCATTTTTTCCTGCTTATTAGATCGTTGCTTATTGTGCAAAGGTCTATTACTCCTTATTATCCTCACATCTTAAGGTTGTATTTGCGTGTTCATTTACTAGAAATAAATTTTGATTACATTACATATCAACATATTCCTAGACGAATGAATGCGTTAACTGATATAGTAGCTAATATTGTATTAGATAGACATTTGCGTAATTTTTAAAATGTTAAAATACAGACAGTCCATACCCAAAAAAAAAAAATATATATATATATATATATATATATATATATATATATATATATATATATATATATATATATATATATATATATATATATATATATATATATATATATCGTGTGTTTGCATCCATGTGCATCATAAGTTCAAAAAATATGTATGTTTTGGTTACATCCTGAGACATCATGTCTCTCAAAAAATATGCAGAAATAAAATCCCAAGTGTATAGTCGGTGTGACGCTCATGATAGCACGTCACTCCCCGTACAAGTTGCCTCAACAAGCGGTGAACAAGGTTTGACACCCCTGCAGTGTGTCTAAGGTACGCGCGAGGAACATCATCAAATCATGCATAGTCTGGAATCCCACAGGAGATTCCCTCCAAGTTGCGTATGATTTCCTCCTCCTCACCTCCCTCACCATGAGGGGCCACATCAAAGTCACAAGGAATCCTCCACGCTATTAGTGACATGCCTGTAGGTCTTTCCAGGCCAACATCTACAATTACATGGATTAATATTAGAACATGCATAACAAAAAAAATCATAATACTCATCAAAATAAAAAATGATTCTTACCCAATGCTTCATCCCAATCCTCTCCTTTTGGGAGTGGGAGATTTGCATCACCAGTGAAATTCATGCCAGAGTAGGGCCAGTCCTCCACGAAAATCAGTTATCGGCAGAGCCACTCAAAGAAATCTGGTCTCCAGGACATCTATTGGTCGCCCCCTGGCCTTGGCATCAAAGATTCCCAATGGACCATCCGTGGCTTCTAGGCTGGTGGTGTCGGAACTATCACCTCCTGACATTGGAATATTGGTAATCGTTCCAAGATGAAAGGTACCAATATGGACCCGTAGCCAAATTTCTTCAACTTGTTTTTCTTGCATTTTGTCAATTGGTGTTTCATGTTGATTGTTATTGCCTTTGTCATAGTTGTAGAGGGTTGGTGACATGCAATATACAGCAAGAAGTAGTTGTGTTTTTGTGGCCTTGTGCGGAGCTTGCAATCTAGTAGCTCGTGTGATGGTGTGCAGCACTACCTTTAGTGCCAAATCTAGAATAGTTTGGATATCCACCTCTCCACATTTGCACCCTTTCCTTGCCCCTGGGCACACTCTGTCGATAACCATACTCATTTTTTCCATAGTGGGCCGAGTACCGATCAGGACTGGTACTGCCCCCCTCCGCGACAATCCGGTTATGAAATAAATATCTGAGACCTCAATCTCAAGTTCCTGATCGCAAATAATGAATCTTTTGTGGTCAATGTCCCAGACACTGATCAAATACTATGATACTCTGGTTGAGCTCTGATACATGGTGCCATAAATAATTTATTGATCCCACAATCTCTAAGAGCTTCCATGCATCTCACATTGCCCATGGCTTCCTCATATTCTTCATTGTGTTCTCGTTCTTTCCATTCAATCACCATTTTTTTATTTTACACCTGCAAAAACATCCATATGATTGTCATTAGCCAAATAAAATGATTTTGAAATGGTTAAATTGGGCTCATTGCTTGAATTTTCAAGCTAAAATGATCATCGTGGTTAGCGTGAATTTTTAAAAATTGTCGCGCCAATTGACGTGCCCCCATTTTATTTTTAGGTCGGTTGGCACGAGTCCATGCTCGATACCTGTGCCAACCACCGCGCCCTAATTTTTACAAAATTCCCCCATAAATCTACAAAAATGGCTTACAGCTAATTAAAATGCTCTCAAAATGCAGGGAAAGATGTGAGTTCTTACCTGGAATAGATGGATTCACAACTGGATTTCCGGATTTCCCGTTGTCAGCTCCACAAAATCCCAGTGAAAAAGGGTAACAAATTGCTCACAAGAGGTAAAAGTGGAAAGTAATTTATTTTTTACCATTTTTGGCATTTTATAACTTTTCAGAACCCCAAATTAGGTTTTGAAGCATATTTTTCCATTATTGTGCTATTTTATTTCGAAAAATGGGTTTTACGTGCATTTATTGTGCAGCGGCAGGTCCTCAACATAACGACAATGAAGTAACGAGTTTTATTTTATACTTTTTTAGACTTAGTAAAAACACGAAAAAGTCACTCTTGGAGTCATCTTTCAGCTCTTTTCTGACTGTCGAAAATTGAAAAGATTGCTAAGACTCTTGTCATTTTGAACTCGTTAAATCACTGCAAAACGATATCTACCCAGTATATGTTTACCCCTTTTTTGGGTTGGGATAGATTATTTACGAAAAAGAAGTACCTTAGCCTATCGCGAATAAGAGGTTCTCTCAGACACGATTTTCTACCTTTTCGGATATGTGAGACTACCTACGAAAAGGGATTGATGGAGTTTTCTTTTCTGCTTCTTTTCAAACTCTCTAAACATGAAAATATGTCAAGTTCTTCCTTTGTCAGACTCATTAAAACCTAAATGACATAGGAAATCGTCACCATGACATAACCTAGTTCCTCCTTCCTAGGCTCGTAAAACGTACTAGGATGGATTTGTCCGAAGGACAAACTTACATGACAAGCATATGCTATCCCCTTCAAGCTTGCTTTCCAAAAATAATTGGGGTACTCGCTAGCAATGGTGGGGGGAAAAGGAACCAATTCTCAGTTGTGTCAGTAGTATGTCGCTCTTTAACATGACACTCATCTACATTCGTGTCTGGTTGGGGACATCTCATTTCGTCATTTTTGCTTCCATGGGTTTGGGTAATCTGTTTTGACCTCTCATCTTCTCTTTTCCATGTCATCATGACCTCAGATCTCTTGATATCAAATACTTCCAAATTCGAAGTCGTGTCACTGATATGTTCAAGAGAAGTTTCCGTTTGCAGTTTTCAACCTCCCTCTGATCCTATTTTTGGTCTTGATTTACTATCATCATATTCCTCTATCTTGTGTCTATGAAATGGGAAACATTATAGCCCTCCTTCAACTAGGTCACTTCCTGTCGACTCCAACTCATTATCCAGGAAGTTGATCTAGAGACTCCCTTCTGGTACCTTGGAGCTTGCATGCCTTAATGGCAAGTTATTCACATTCGATGACAGGTCCTCATCATTGGCCTTCGATCGAGTGATTTTGCGGGTGTTCGACGACAGATCACTATTCACATTCCATGGATTGTACTTGTTGTACCTTGAGAGCCATTGTCATTATTGGTGGTCTCTATCGTGCTTGTTAACAACTTACATCAATGGCTGGTAATCAGGTGACTTCTTGCATGTTCGACTTCAGCTCACATATTCCCATGCTTGAACTTGTACTTGTTTGGGTCGAGATGGAGCGCAAGACCCTGGGTTTTGTCTGATAAAATCCATGTTGCGGGATATTTTGGTTTATCATGACTATATGCATGACTCTTTTGATTAGATGGCTGTGACCGTACCTGATTCTATTTATTGATCCTTACTGCTGGATGGTTGCATCCATACCTCGGATCTTGTTTATATATGTACTCTATTATGGATGGTTGCACCCATGTCACATGTTCATGTATCAAAGATATCAGTTGTATTTGTTCTTGTAAGTCTTCTGACAGCGGTTTTTGGTTTGAACACATTCTCGTAAAGCATTTCACTCCTCCCTCTCTCTCGGACCTCATGCTTTAGGGGGCATCTGTTATACAAAAAAATTTCACAGTCCCTGCAATCCCCATCTTGCAAATTAGAGGACCATTTCTGTGACTTATATGTAGTGTCATGCCTTGCAAAAAGTGTCATTACATCCCTTTCCATGAGACTAACATTTCCTCTGTTGACTATTCCTGGAACAGACCATCAAAAACACATGATTTTGGGTCGGTGCTTGCAGGCAGTTATGGCCTCGCGCCCATAGAGAAATTAACATTGGGCCCCGCATCCATTGGTGCTCTATCTCAGTGGACTGCCCGCGTTGAGCTATTTTTGGAAAGTTCTTTAAATATAGAAGCGAAGTTTCCATTGCCAGCTACTTCGTGAGTGAAGTTAGCATGGGTTGTTCGACTGAATAACATTGAACATCTTCTTTTGCCTCCTTGTTTCTACTTTTGAGCAACCTCCCAAAGGATAAGGCCTCCCTTCCACCATTTGAGGGATCCTAAACTCCTCCTCCTCTCCTATAAATACATCTCTCTCACATAGATGCAGCTAGTTGAACATTATGGTTGAATAGATGAACAGTCTGATATAGCTGGTGTGAGATAGAGTAGAGAGAGGCCTATTGTCAAGAGAGAGTCTAGGTTGATTTCCTCGCTAAGTCCAATTCCCCAACGAATTCTTGAGACGCATTAGACTGAACCCATTGAAGAAAGTTGCGACGTCAAGGCTCATTTGGTTGTAATCGATTTCTTTCTCTTAATTAATACATGACTGATGTTTTGGTTCTCGTCTTACGTTTGATATGATTAGTCTTGTGCAATATTTTTAATTCTCCTTGACCAATTAGATAGTTATGAATGCAAATATTGTTTCGTATGATGCTATCATTCTCTGATCCTTGTGTGGGCACCTGAGTACCACCTCTGAAGGACCGCAATGTGTCAGGACAAAGATCAGGAGACTGCTACCAAAACTATGACAATTGTGTTGGAACAAAGTTAGGACATCTATCCCAACTTAGTTTCATTCATTAACTAGGAATCGACGCATTAGCATGTCCTCTTGCTGCTAGATCCACCCTAGGGCTAGAGGGATCGCCTTTGTTCGCAGAGGGGATTTACCTACACAATAGAGGGGCATGTTAGGTCCCTATATTACTAATGTTGTCCCTTATTGTTGTTAGTGTAGCCCCCTTATAGTTATTGTTGTACCCCTCTAACCCCCATATTGTTATTATTGTGCCCTTACATTATTATTGTTAGGTCGGCTAGGATTATATTTTGACCCCATGGACTCCTATATATAGAAAGGAGGCTTTTTCATTTGTATCATCCAAGAATTTTTCATTTATGTAATGTAAATGAGGTTTCCCCCTCGAAGTGGTTGATTTCTAAGGCCTTGATATCTCTTTTCTTCTATTTTTGGAGCTAATTTCATAACAGAGTACCTGGGTTACTTCCTCAATTATGGTCCATGGATGTCTTTAGACATATCGGGAAAAAACTTGGCACCTTTTTGGATAGGGACAGATCTTATGAAACCAGTGAAGGGATGATGATGGATGCATGAGAAGGATTGTTTAAAGAACTCAATATCAAATATCAGGGTTTGGGGCATAGGAAGATGTTGAATTATGAAGGTATAACTTTTCAATGTCGTCAACGTCATAAGCATAGCCAAGTTTTCAGTTATTGGCCACTTGCTGTCGAGGGGTAAAAAGGTAAGAAGATTTATATGGGGGTTGTTGCTAGCAAGGAGGTTGGGGTCGATACTAAAGAAAAGTAAACATAGACCTCCTTATCAAAACACCAACAAGAGTACCTTGAGTCAATGATGACATATGGGGGATAAAATCCTACAGGTGATTTAGAGGAAAATATTGGTCAAAATGAAACTCCAGAGGGTGATCCACCTTCATTTAGAACTCCAGCTCCGGGTATTTTCTCACCTTCCTTACCTATTTCAAATATTATTGATTATTTTTTTCACTTGCTATGGGGTCGTGTCATATGTTTAAGTCTTCTCTTTTATCCTCTACAGGCCCTTATCTATGAAATTTGGCATCTGTATCTTGACTTATTCCCATTGTCCCCCTACCATTCCCATCTGCAATTTCATCCCCTTTTAAGACAATGGCTTCTTCCTCTGATTATTTATCTCGATATAGTATTAGATCCCATAATAAGATTAAATATGTATCAAGTATGGGGGATATGGGGGTTTCCTCCCCAACCAAGCCAGTTAGGAATATGAGGGGTAGAAATTCAAATATTTATAGAACCAATCAAAAGGTCAGCATGGATGTTGCAGCTAGTAGCTAGCAATCTATTATTGGGGCGCTTAGAGTATCATGGGCCCCCAAACTCTCTCCCTCGTTATTTTTCTATCTTTCAATTGTCAGGGTATGGCTATCCCTTCAAAAAAACTAGCTCTAAGGAGGTTGGTTTGCTCTGAAAGTTGTTGGACATTGTATAAACCAATGCTCCCCATGTGTTTCGCGACATGGACTAACCGCCTCTCGTGGATCCTTATCTCTGGCGATACGATCGTTGAATAACACCTGCGGGTTTTGGTCTAACAACAATCGTGATTCCCAACAAGTGGTATCAGAGCGTAGGTCACGAGTTCGATCCACACCTGGCTCGCGTTGGTGGTGAGATTGTTGGACATTGTATAAACCAACGCTCCCCGTGTGTTTCGCGACATGGACTAACCGCCTCTCATGGATCCTTATCTCTGGCGATACGATAGTTGACTAACACCTGTGGGTTTTGGTCTAACGGCAATCATGATTCCCAACAAAAGCATCAATATTATATTCCTTCAAGAAACTTTGGGGAATGGAGAAGTGATTGTCAAGGCTATTGAATCTCTCCTTCTAGGGTGGAGTTTTGAAGCTTCTGATTCCAAAGGGAGATCTGGAGGCTTAGTAGTCGGTCTTTACCAAAATATTTTTAAGATTATATGTACTTGTGGATCTGACATTTTTCTAGGGGTTGTTATTTTCTCTTCTAAGCTTGGGAAGTAGCTAAAAGTGGTCAATATTTATGGACCATGTCAAGACAGGATTGATTTTTTGGATTTTTTAATGTCTCACTCTTTTATGATTATGAAAAATTTAGTGGTTGGGGGGATTTAAATTTCGCTCTCAAAGCATCATAAATTTGGGGACCCCATGCCCATTCAGACCCTTTATCCCATTATTTGTATCATCTTCTAGAGGATCACCACTTTTGCAATGTGGATTTGATAAGGTATAAGGCCACTTGGAAAAATAGGAGGACTGGTGATGCAAGGTAGATAGAAGGATTGATTGTTTTATTATGGAAAACATTTTATTAGAAGTGATGTCATTTTTTCGAATGCGGATTGGGGTAGGGGGTGAATTAGATCACCATCCAATATTCCTGGCAGTGAAGTGGGGGTAGAAACAACCAGGTAGTCCATTCAAATTTAATGCATCCTATTTAAATGATGAATCGTTCTGTAATATAGTTGTTGAAAATTGGTCTCCCTACAATCCTAATGGGGAGGGGTCGATAGTGGGTCAATTTTCCAAAAACCTTAAGAGGGTGAAAAAGGCTACAATTGAGCGTTCCATCCTTAAAACACAAAGTTAGGAGGAGGTGTTAAAGGATCTAGAGGAGGAACTAGATAATATATGAGCCCTTGATGGGTGGAGTATCAATTTGAGGGAAAAAATAGAGGATTATATAGTCAGAAACTACTGAAAAGGAGAATTCTACATGAAAAGGAGGAAATATGGAAACTAAAAAGTTCTACTATATGGCTGAAAATTGGAGATAAAAACATGAATTTCTTTCAAAAATATACAAAGGGTCGTCGACCACACAACACCATCTAGGCTCTAGATGATCCAAAAGGTGGCAGGCTTTCAACTTTTGAATACTTGGGAAAAAATGGCAAGAATCATTTTAGTAACTTGTTTAAGGCCCTCTGAAGGAAACTATTGCAAAGGTCTTATATTTGGCCCAAGGTTTCCCTAGGTTTTATGGGGTTGAATATAATATAACTTTGATGGAAGTTGTAACTGAGGATGAATTATAAAAGGTCCTCCACAATTTTTAGAAGGATAAAATCCTAGGTACTGATAGATGGACAATATAATTTTTCATTTGTTTTTATGATATTATGGGAAATGATCTCTTAAGAGTGGTGGAGGATTCTTGGAAAATGGGCAGAATACTAAACTCCTTTAATACCACATGTATTTCCATTATTCCCAAATCAAACTTTCCTCACTCCTTTGATGATTTCAGACTCATTTATTTATGCAACTGTATATACAATATTATTTCAAAAATCGTCGCCAATAGGTTAAATTCGGTATTATCAAAAAATATTTCGAAGGAACAATTTTCTTTCTTGGAAGGAAGATAGGTTCATGAGGTTGGAGTTTCTCAGGTGGGTCTACATAGTCTAAATTCAATAAAGCTCAAATTCCTGGTGATTAAGATCAACCTATCCAAATATTATCCTAGAGTCAATTGGATATACATCATATTACTTATGACCCATTTGGGCTTCAAAGTTCCTTTTATTAGTTGGGTTATGAGTTGCATCCCATGGTTTCCTTTGTTTTTCTTATCAATGGGTAGGCAACAACATTACGTCATGCTTATAGATGCCTACAACATGGATGTCCTCTTTCCTCACTACTATTTTATTCTTTTGGCAGAAGGTCTTAGCAGATTTTTAGCTGAAGCAAAAAGGAGGGGATATTTTTGAGGAGTTGTAGCTAAGGACATATTTATCACTCATATTTTTTGTGGATGGCATTTTATTATTTTGTGATGGGTCTAGACATGATCTTGCCACTATCAAAGAGGTCATATAATTATTCGAGAAATATATTGGGATGAAGGTAAATCATCAAAATATACTCTCTCCCCTCTAATATTATCTAGGGACGAGTCCATAAATGTCCAGAATCTTTTTCCATTTCAATTTAAATTTTTTTATGAAGGTCTTAAGTATCTAACATTCCACTTAAAACAAAATGACTGTAGAAATGTGGATTGGATCTGGCTTATTGTTGTTGAAGAATGTAACTAGGTTTGATCTTCGTTAATGTATTTGAGTCACTATGTAATGTATTTGTCAAAATAATAAAGAAAAAAATTATTATTATTATTACAATGACTTATTAAAGCATGGGTTTCATGCTTGGCTCATTATGTTTTAGGTCAAATTCCCCATTGAGGACTTCTAGGATTTATTCTGAGTTTATAGATTCATTGTATATTTAAAGCGATCCTTCTTGGGATTTTGAATCATGTAAAAATGTTTAATATTGAGCTAATTATGATTTATGGAACCTCCACACCAAGTCAGCCTTCAAGAGATCAAGTCGACCTCAAATCAAGTAATTTGAACTAACGCCAAGCCTATATATACAAGGAGATCAAAATCATTTGGAGCATCATGTATCTCACAAAAAATTTCAATATCTACCGCTGCATAGGAAAAGGAGTGAAAGTTTGGTCAAGGTTAAGGAGAAAAGGAAAATCAAAATTTTGGTCTCTCTCTCTCTCTCTCTCTCTCTCTCGTGCTCTATATTGGAAGATCAAAGTCTTTCATTGTCTTGTTGCTGCTATTTGTTGCATGTTGTTGTTGCCAAGACAAGAATAGGTCAAATTTGATGTTGTTGGATGTTATTTCCTTGAGAAGGTGTATTGGGTCAAAATCGAACTTCCTAAGTCAAGATCAAAGTTTTTCCTTCAAGATCAAAGTCTCTAAAGCAAGGTCAAAGTTTCTAGGTCAAAGAAAGTGTTGCATAGTGTTGATGTTGTTGATGTTGCTGATGTTGCTGCTAAGTCGAAAGTAGGAGCAATAAGAAGGTTTAATTGGTGTGGAGGAAGTGTGAGTCAAGTTCTAGAGTCTTGGATTATCTCAGAAAAACTATTGAAGGAATAAAAACTGACTGGGTTTTCCCCTAGAGTGGGGTTTTTCCCTAGTTGTCTTTCTATATCTGGTGTCCTTGATCTATATGTTATTGCTTTGGTAATTTCTTGATGAACTAAAAGAAAATAAGATAATAAAAACTAATAAGAATACAGAAACATCACAAGTAAATGATCAAGAACAGGAAAATTTTTCTGCCTTTCTGACTTTATAAAATGATATCAGAGCTTTGGTGAAGAAAGAATAAAAATGTGGTTTCAAGGAATTGATTAAGGAGTCATAAAAGGAAGTTAATTAGAACAAATTTCACTATCTTCAAGAAATATGTCTAAATCAATCAAGGGATAGAAAAATATTGAAGGAGCATCAAACTACAGGTCTTGGAAGAAGAGTATTGGCCTCATTCTTAAAAATAACAAAGTACTAGATGTGGTAAAAGGGAAAGTAAAGAATCCTACAGAAGACTCCAATGATTCAGATAAGGTGAAATTTAGGGAATTATAATTGGTGGCCATGACTCTGATGGTAGAAGTCATAAAGGAAAACATTGTCCCATATATAGTTAACATTGACCATGCTCAATAAATGTACGAAGCCTTGTCAAAACTATTCATTATAAAGAACATTGGTCAAGTATCAAGTTTGAAGAATGAGCTAAGGACCACCAAGATGACTAAATAATATATTGTGGCTATTTTCTGTGTAAATGTAGCAAGAAAAATAGATGATATTCTTGCCATTGATGAAATTGTACCAGACAAGGAACTTGTGACCACTATCATATTAGGGTTTATAGGAATTTACAGGGTGAATTTCTTAGATCAAACACCAAAGGTCACTGCTCACAAATAGATCACAACTCAATACACCAATATTTGATGTGGTTAAAACCCTCGAAGAGGGAAACAGCCCACAGCCTGAGCCAATGTGGCCACTTCAGGAAATTTATTAATGTAAAGAGAAAATTTACATAAGCTTCTCTCATAAACGGTTACCAAATAAATGATCCTCCATGCTCTTTAAATAGATATCATGGACCAACCAGGTGTTAAGCCACGGATCAATTGTTGGTAATACTGTGGAGAGAGTGAATTGTTGTATCACTACATATTGTGACAGTCTGATTATAAGTTACAAATGTACATAGAAAAGAAACACACTTTACCTAACTCTATGCTAGACCAAGTTACACTTAACTATTTCCTATGTGTCAGAATATCCTAATATCCCCCCTTAAGAACAACTTGGGATAGGATTGAAGGATTTGCAAAGGTGACACAAAAGGAGACTATTTCCTATGTGTCAAAATATCCTAACATCCCCCCTTAAGAACAACTTGGGATAGGATTGAAGGATTTACAAAGGTGACACAATAGGAGAAGGGAGGATCCATTAGATCCTATCCCCCCTTAATGATAACTTTCCTAAACTCCAAGCATATATCGAAGTTTGGTAAACTTCGCTTCTGTGAGACCCTTTGTAAATATATCGGCAACTTGATCATTGGTTGAACAATACTATACTTCAAGAACATGATCATGAATGAGCTTTCTGATGAAGTGTATGTGAAGCTCAATGTGTTTCATACGTTGATGTTGAATTGGTTCTTTGCATAGTTGAATGGAACTCTGATTATCACACCAAAGTGTAGTTGGATGTTGTTGATGAAGACCAAATTCGGTTAGGATTTGACGAAGCCACAAGGCTTCCTTGTTGGCTTCAACTACACCACAATACTATTCTTATGACGAAGAGAGAGATATGGCACCTTTTTTCTTAAAAGAAAAAGTAATAGGTCCTAAACCAAGAGTGAATACATAACCTGTAGTAGACTTTCGATCATCAGGGTAACCAGCCCAATCCGAATCAGTGAAACTAATCAACAATGGAGATGCTCGTGCATTGTAATGAATCCCGAACTGAACTGTACCTCAAATATATCAAAGAATTATTTTAGTTGTTTTCCATTGACTTTCATGATGTTGGTGCATAAACCGAGAAAAAAGACCAATGATAAAGAAAATTTCAGGACGTGTATGGGTTAGATACAGAAGTTTACCAACAAGTTGACGGTATAAGGTAGCATCAACTTCAGGGGTAGTACAAGTGACTAAAATCTTGACTCCGGAATAAAGGGGTTGGCTTATAGTCATCCATGTGAAAGTGGTGTAGAAGATCACAGGCATACTTGGACTGAGAAAGTGTAATACCTTCTTTGGATTGCAAGACTTGAAGACCAAGGAAATAATGCAAGTGTCCTAATTCTGTCGTTTAAAACTTCTTTTTGAGGTTATAATTCACATGGTTTATATGGTTGGGATCACTACCAGTAAGGATAATATCATCAACATAAAGAAAAAGGATGATGAATGACTTAACCACTTTATTGGTGTAGACAATGTTGTCAGAATGACACCTAGAAAAGCCATTATCTAAGAGAAAGTTATCCATTTTGGCATACCAAGCCCTAGGAGATTTTTCGAGACCATAGAGAGACTTCCTCAGGCGACAAACAAGGCTAGAGTTGTTTTGGATAAATCCAAGGGGTTGTTCCATGTAGATTTCTTCATGAAAATCTCCATGTAAGAAGGTGGATTTAACATCCATCTGATGGAATTCCCATTTAAAGGAGGCAGCAAGGGAAAGAACAAGGCAGATAGAATTCATTTTGGAAATAGGGGAGAATATTTCAGTATATTCAATGCCTTCAACTTGTGAAAATCCTTTAGCAACAAGATGAGCTTTATGTTTATCCACTTTTCCATCTATTCCAAACTTTGTTTTGTAAACCCATTTGCATCTGACAATATTTCTTCCCTTTGGAAGAGGAACAAGATCCCAAGTATTGTTTTCCAATAAGGAATGATATTCTTCATTCATAGCTTCATCCCAATATGGATGACCTGAAGCTTCTTCAAAGGTGTCTAGATCAGGATTTTCTGGAACTTGCGCCAATAAGGAAGTGGCTCTTTCGAACTGAGAACATGTACGATGTTGATCTGCAGGGTCACCTGTAAGAGAACCTATTGCATCCCAAGTAGAGTAGACCCATCTTGGAATCTGTGGAGATGAAGGAGTATCTTGAGGAGGTGGAGGAGGATTTTCATTCTCGCTGTCATCATCTGAACTAGAAGGAATGCTGTCAAAAATAGAAGAGATAGAGAGAGGTAGCACATATGGAGAATCAGGCTCACTAGCCAAAGGTGGCACACTCATTGAACTAGGCTCGCAGACTGATATATTTTCATCAAATTTTACATCTCTTCTAATGATTACATTTTTTTATTTTGGTTGAAGAAGTCTATATCTTTTGACATCTTAGTAGGAGTGTGATTTACTATGAAATTTGAATAGTTAATTGCTTGCGCCCAAAAATTAAGACTAAGTCCTTTAGATTGAAGCATACAATTAACCATTTCTTTTAGAGTGTGATTCTTCCTTTCAGCTACACAATTTTTTTGTGGAGTATATGGAACAGTATGTTGTAATTGAATGCCATGGTCAGTGCAAAAGTGGATAAATTTGTTGTTAACATATTCTCCTCCATTGTCAGTTCTTAACTTAAGAATGTGATGTCTAGATTTTTTCTCAAAAAAGTCCTTAAAGGCCAAGAACATGTTAAAAAATTCACTCTTGAGTTTTAAGAATTATGCCCAAGTGCGCCTGGAAAAATCATCAATGAAAGTTAAGAATTACTTGCAGCCAGAGAAAGAAACAACAAGAAGTGGACCACATAAATCACTATGCACAAGCTGCAAAGGGGTTGAAGCGTGCCAAGAGGCAAGTTTTTAAAAACTATCCCAATAATGTTTTCCGAGTACACATCCAGAACAAACACCATCTTGGCAAGATGCCATAGGAAGACTTATCACCATATTTTCTTTACATAGAGTTTGAAGAGAGTGATGGTTTAAGTGACCAAATCACTCATGCCAAAGTTTGCTCACTTCATCATTATGAGCAACAAAAATAGAGGGAAGACATGATGACCCAAAGTTGTCAAACTTATATAACCTTGTGGAATCATCGGCAATGCTAGTAGCTCAAATATGTCTAGGATATTTGAGGTCCTTAATTACAACATCATGAGTTGATAATTCTATTGTTTTCCCTTCACCTGAATAAGTTATCTAATAAACAGATACAAGGTTGCAGGACAAGGTAGGAACACATAATACATCATTAAACTGACCATTATCTATATGAATGGTTCCAAACCCTACAACACTAAGAGATCTTTCATCACCAACATAAATATTTTTGGTGTTACAATCATTTAAAGAAGAAAACATGGCTTTATTTTTGGCCATGTGGTAAGAGGCTCCAGAATCAATGAGCCACTCATGAGAATGAGAAGAATAAGATACATTCAAATCATAACCAAATATTGATGCTTGACAACCAGAAGTAGAAAGTTACATTCCCAAAGATGAAGTTGAAGAGTGCTCCAAATTGATGTTGTGCTTCTTCATTGCTGCTTCCAAGGCTTCCATCTTCTTAAAAAAATTTCACTCTATGTGGCCATCACGATTACAAAATTTGCAATGTATATATGTCTTCTTCCCTTTGTTTTTATTTTCCTTATTAGTTTTTTGAGTTGTTTTTTCAGTTTGCAGTTGAAATTTCTTAAGACCCTTGTTTGGTTTAGGACCATTCTTTTTAGGATGCTGCTTCTTAGGATTCTTTTGGTATGGTTGTTGTTGAGCTGCTAAGGCTTTCTTAGAAGATTTTTTAGTATTAATAAGACCAAGGTGTAAGAGTTTTCCTTGTTCTCTTATCAAAGATTCACAAAAGGCATCAAAGGAGGGGGGTTTATAGGTTGTTCCTTGAGAAATGAGGGCTTATATAGTGGAATGGAAGGTGGAAATAAATATAGGGTATGCAGGTCCAAGCTTAGCAAGAATGGAATAGATAAGGCTACCATCTTCCTTTTTGACCTTACAACCTTCTAAAAGAAGTCTAAGGGTCTTGAATTTGGACAAAAAATCTTCAATAGAGGAAAAATTATTGGGGTCCAAAGTAAGCAACTTATTTTCAAGCTGGTGGGCTATGGTTTCATTTTTAATGCCAAAAACAATATTTAGCCTTTTCATAGCTCCGTCAGGGGAGTCAATGTCTTGGATATGAAATCTAATATCTTGAGCAAGGTACATGCCTATCAACCCTCGTGCTTGATCTTTTTTATTTTCCCATTTAGCGGCAATATCTCCATTGGTAGTTTTAGTTTCTTGTCTTGTGGCTATTCTATAAATCCCTTTACTTCTAAGTAAGTCTACCATGTAGGATAGCCACTGGAAATAATTGGTGCTGTTAAGAATAACCGTGCATCCACTTTCCATTTTTTTTTTCAAAAAAATAAATAAGTTGAAATGGCTGAAACCAATAGCTCCAATGGAAATATCTAGAAAAATTAGGCTGGTTAAAAAAAAACGGCTTCTAGATGAAGAAGTAATGCCTTTTTGAAAAAATTTGTAGTAGATGTCGAATAATTATGAGAGGTTGAAAAATGAGATGAAGATGTACTCCCTACCCCCCATCCCCTTTTCCAAACTTAATACAATAAGCTCACTTTAATAAAATATTACTTTATGTGACCCACTTTTATAAATAAGTGAGAGTCACTTTTACAATGTTAATTTTGCATGTGCTTTTAAATAAATAAAAAACCTTTTTTTTAACCGGCAACTTACCAAAAAGCCTTTTAAGAAAAATTAACCTTACAAAAAGCTTTTTAGAAGAAAAAGCTTGAGAAAGAGACTTGAACCCAAGACCTTTATTCTCATAAAGTAAATTTACACCAAGTGAGCTAGTAAAATGATTATGTAATTGTTTGAAAGGAATAAGAGTTTTTTTTGTTCTTCGATGTGTGTGCTTTATCCTACAAAAAAAACACAAAATCCATGCAAAAAAAAAAACGATATACAAGCCTTACAACAGAATTTTAGATTTCCAGTTACTCTTACCGACAACTATCAGTTTTCCTGCTATTTCTGATTTCCCGAGATCACACAAAGACACGAGGAAAGAACATACGCAGCAAAAAAATCTCATCTTCATGTTTCTCATTTTCCAAGATCACACACAGCGCAAAGAAAAGAGAATACACAGAGAAGAGGTTACATATCTGACAATAAAAAAATATACAAACCAAAGTAAACAGAGGGAACCAAAATAAAAAGAAGGATTAATAAATATAACTGCAAAAAAGATATTGTATACCTCCAGATCTAAAATGATATAACTTGGGCAACCGAAAACACTTTCGCATGAAATGAAAGGGGTTACTCACTGTAACAGATGCTCCGGACACAACAGAGCAGTTCGCCTAGCCCGAAAGTGGTCAAAAATAGTATATCTGGGAAATAGCAATCGCATGCAGTCAAATTGGCTTCGGATTTGGATCAACAACGGATGCAGCCCTCAAAATGGCTTTGATACCATGTAGGAATTTATAGGGTAATTTCCTTAGATAAAAAACCAAAGGTCACCGCTCACAAATAGATCACAACTCAGTACACCAGTATTTGACGTGGTGAAAACCCTCGAAGAGGGAAACAGTCCATGGCCTGAGCCAACGCGGCTACTTCATGCAATTTATTAATATAAAGAAAAAAAAATTACATAAGATTCTCTCATAAACGGTTACTGGATAAATGACCCTCTATGCTCTTTAAATATAGATCATGGACCAATTGGGTGTTAAGCCACAGTTCAAGTGTCAGTAATACCGAGGAGAGATTGAACCATCATATCACTACATATCGTGACTGTCGGATCATAAGTTACAAATGTACATAGAAAAGAAACACACTTTACCTAACTCTACGCTAGATGAAGTTATACTTAACTATTTCCTATGTGTTGGAATATCCTAAGAGGTTTTACACCTTCTTGGAGTTCTTTTGCTTCAAGACTTAACAAATGGAAAGAAGCTCCTGCCTTTGAAGAATTATGGACTTCCTACAGCCAAGAGGAATTAAGAATCTCATTAGTAGCCAGCAATGAAGTGTCTATACCTCTCAACACAAAGGAAACTTCAAGAAGTCGAAGGCATTAGATATTTCATTTGTATATTTTTATTTTTAGTATTTGTAGGTTTAATATATTATTTTAAAAGGACATTTTTGTTTTATAAGTTTTAGGTATCCCTAAAGCTTTGGAGGTAGCTCTCAACAACTCCCAAAGATAAGTATCTCATTTACCTTCATATTTGGTTTCATATACTTGCTTAAGTCTTGGTTATATTAAATACTAATCACCTTTCTACATATATTTCCTTGTATAGGAAATTAATTGTTGAATACACAAGGATTATGAAGACAAAGTGATGGAATTAAAAAGGTTTTGTTAAGAAACAAAGGTATGTCTTAGATCAATAAGCTTTGTTCTCTTCATAATCATTCTCTTTGGAAATCCATTCTACATTACTAACAATTGTTGTGTCTAGCTCATAAATATCCTTGTTTGGGATGATTCGTCATCTAATAAATCTACCATCCTCATATATTTGATTGTTTGTATAAAATAACCCTAGAAAGGTTACCTGGAAAACCCTGACCTAAGGGTACTTATTTGGATTGTTTCTAGGCTTTGATATATGAAAGAACATCTCATCTTGATGAGAATAATGGTAAGGCCCTAGATATAATGAAACTGATACACTGATTGAGTTTTTGATGTGATTTTGGGTTTGTAACAAAACCTGGGTAAGGAGTTGAAGTATTGACGTATAATCTCTTGTTGATTATGTTTTTAAAGTCTAATGTTTATGTTATTATAATATTTTGATATGACTAACTTCATGCTTCTATAGACCTGGTTGTACTTGCTATCTAAGTTGTGCAATTACATCATATTCAAGATGGTGAAGATGCCCGTAAGAGAATTTGATATGATAAGCATGATAAGAAGGATTAAAGCCATGAAATATTGTCCAATATTGAAGGAAGAAGTTGGTCTCTCTATATTAAGAGGGAGCTTGGATAGAATAAATATCTTTGGTTAAGAGGAAGGGCATAACATACTTTTTAATGGAGAATGAAGGATATGTTGTTGCATGAGATGAAAAAATAATCTTTTTGCAAAATATTCGCTTGGTAGTCCTACTAAGAAAAGTTGAAAAGAAATATCAAGACCCCGAAGGTATGTTTTTAATGATCTATATTTGAAAGTGTATTAATGATTGGGGTTGTGTTTGTTCATGTGAATCTATCGAAGGTTTGATAAGCATGTTGGTTGTTGATCAATTTGATCAAGAGAGATTTGTTGTTGTTGATGCTTTGTGAGTGAATAATTTCATGGAAGGGCATCGGGCCAGCACTTTAATGTATTGATGTATGGTAGGGACGGTAGCATTTCTTGGATGCGCACCTGGATCCCTGGTTAGTAAGTAAGCCTAATGGTACCTAGAGAGGCTAAAAGCTTTATTCCATCTTAGTCCCACTTGGATATATTTCCTTGGCCAGGAATCTAGTCCATGGCATTGCGGTTCCTAAACTGTTAAGAGACCAATGGATAGATTTCCCAAGTCAGGAATCTAGTTCATGGCATTGAGGTGCCTAAATTTTCTTCATATTTCACATAGTTGGAGATCTTCCTTGTACTTGTATATTATCAATACCTCCCTAGTTAAGAGTTAATGTTGAAGAATGTAACCAAGTTCGGTCTTCATTAATGTATTTGAGTCAATATATAATGTACTTGTCAAAAGAATAAAGAAAATAATTTTTATTATTATTACAATGGATTATTAAAGCAAGGGTTTCATGCTTGGGTCATTATGTTTTAGGTCAAATTCCCCATTTACGACTTCTAACATTTATTGTGAGTTTATATAGTCATTGTATATTTAAAGAGACTCTTCTTGGGCTTCTGAATCATGTAAGAAGGTTTATTATTGAGTCAAATGTGATTTATGGAACCTCCACATCAAGTCAGCCTTAAAGAGATCAAGTCGGCCTCAAGTCAAGTAATTTGACTTCATCCAAAGCCTATATATACGAGGAGATTAAATTCATTTGGATCACCATATATGTCACAGAAGTTTGATATCTACTACTGCATAGGAAAAAGTGCGAAGTCAAGGAAGAAGGGAAAAGGAATGCAAGTTTGGTCAAGGTGAAGGAGAAAAGGAAAATCAAAATTTTTGTCTCTCTCTCGCTCTCTCTCATGTTCTAGATTAAGAGATCAAATTCCATCATTGTTTTGATGTTGCATGTTGTTGCTTCCAAGACAAGAATAGGTCAAAGTTGTTGGTGTTGGATGTTATTGCCGTGAGAAGGTGTATTGGGCCAAAATCGAACTTCCTAAGTCAAGATCAAAGTCTCTAAAGCAAGGTCCAAGTTCTGGGTCAAATTAAGTGTTGCATAGTGTTGTTTCTTCCAGGTTGAAAGTAGGATCAAGAAGAAGGTTGACTTTGTGTGGAGGAAGTGTGAGTCAAGGTCTAGATTCTTATATTATCTCAGGAAAACTATTGAAGGAATCATTATTGGGTTTTCCCATAGAGTGGGGTTTTTCCCTGGCTATCCACCTATATCTGGTGTCCTTGATCTATGTGTTATTGCTTTGGTAATTTCTTGATGAACTAAAAGAAAATAAGACAATAATAAACTAATAAGAATACAGAAGCATCACAAGTAAATTATCAAGAACAAGAAAATCTTTTTCCTTTCTGCTTTTCTAACAATTGCTAAGATCGAAAAAAGATTAAAAGAGTGAGTTCTCATATCATTGTCTAGAATTTAAAGGTTGGTCGTAATTAAATCAGTTCTTAAAACCATCTCGGTATTTTGGATGTCTAACTTATGGATACCAAAGGGCATCTTGAATTTTGTGTATAAAATTTGTTGAAGTTTTTTTAATTGGGGAAGAAAGAAGTTTGGGTGTTCCCTTGGGTCAAATGGGACAGAATCTGCTTGCCTAAGAAATGGGGAGGATGGGGCCTCAAAAATATCTACCAATTTAAAAAAAAAAATTGCCTGCAAAGGTTGCATAGAGAGTGATATCTTGTTGATATCCTATGGGTTGATGTTGTTCATTGGAAATACATGCATCCCTCTACCCTGGAACATTAGATTTGTTCCCCAAACAATAAGAGGACTAATGTATCAATTATCGGGAAAGTGGTATTGTCTTCCTTTTCTGTGGTTTAAGAAGCTCTAGCTTGGAAGGTGGGGAATGGTGAGAAGGTGAGGATTGGAACAAATCCATGGGTGGTTTTTGGTGAAAACTTTCATTCACCTCTTGACTTTGGTGGAATTTCATGTTATGGTAGGTTTAATTTGAACCAGGTGGTTGATAATGTTAGAACCTCTATTTAGGCACAGGGATGGGTTGATGTTGTTGAAATATGTTACTAGATTCAGTCTTCATAATGACATATTTAATCATGATTTTATGTATTTTTTTTAAATATAAAAATAAAAATATTATTTTTATTCTTGATGCATGGTTTTCATGCTCAAGGTTATTTGTTTTATAGGTCAATCACCCATTGAGTTCTTCTAGGACTTTCCATTGAGTCTACAATTAAATTGATTCATTTTCATATATGGAATACACTTTTGGGCATGTTACATATTGTAAAGAAAAAATATTTAAGTAAAAAATAGAGTCAAATACCCTCCAAGACCTTGCCAAAGTACGAACATAAAGTTGGCCTACACAAGTGACAAGTCAACCTAGAGACAGTGACAAGTCAGCCTACAAGCTAAAACAAGAAACCTATAAATAAGGGTACTCGGCCTCATTCAAAACACATCCAATCACACCACAGAAGTTCAATAAGAAGACAAGAACAAGCCTCATCACCAAGTGAAGAAGGAGGAAGCACAAAGAGAAGAAAATCAAATAATTTTGGATTGTTTTTGGGTAATCACTCTCACATGTGCGAAGAGGAGCTAGGGCATTATAAATTTGCAAAAAATCAAAATTGCATTCATCAACAAGAGCTAAGTTTTGGGACATAATAGGTCTCCCTGGAAAGTCGAATTCTCAAGAATAAGAAATCAATTCAAGCATAGAAAGGAGAAGGAAAAATTTCCCACACATGTGAAAATTGCAGAAGTTGTGGGTAGGTTGAGAAATACAAGAAGAGGGGTCAAAGTTGCAGTCAAGTTGAAGTTCCGAGAAAGGAGAAGTTGAAGCTGCTATAAGGCAAGTTGACTTGGTTTGACTTTGCAAGAAGGAAATATATCAAGGATAAGTTTGACTTGGTCTTGGAGGGGTCTTGGTCAAGGGTCATAGGTCTTGGAATTCGTCATTTGAATTTCTATAGGAAGAGAAGAGTTCTTGTGGGTTTCCCTCTCAAAAGGTGAGGTCTTAGCCTTGGTTGGTAGCCTATATATTGTGTCTTTTTTTCTCATTGCTTTTATTGTTTGGTAGTTGTTTGATTATAATAACACCAATTATAATCAAGTGAAATAATAATCTAATCAAGTCAAGTAAAAATACATCACAAAAAGTTATCAAAGTAAGAGAAATCATCTAATCTAACCACCCTATATTTCTCAACAGATGCACACCAGTTAAACCTTACTCCTTTACACATTGAACAATGGCAACATTGCAGAATTACTCTTGACATATCTCGTTTTCACCTTCATGACAGAGAAGATTCTTTACGTTGGGAACATTTTGCACTTGGGGAGTATTTTATATCATAGATGACAAGAGTTTTGGTGAATTATTTTGGTGGTGGAGAAAATTATCGGAAGTTATGTTTTCCTGTTAAATCTTGTCTATTTCAGTGGTGCATACTTACAAATAAAGTTCCCACTTGAGATAATTTAAAAAATCGAAATATTGCTAGTCCATGTTGGTGTGACCTATGTGAAAACTCTTAAATAAATATGGATCATCTTTTATTATCTCATCCTTTTGCACTGGGAGTGTGGCAAGATGTTAGGACTTCCTTAAGTATAAATACATATTGGCAGGGCATATCTTATCAAGTTGCTTGGAAGCAATGTTGGTCACAAGTAAAACTGAAAACAACATGTGTCTACCACCTCTCATTTGATGGGGCATATGGCTCTCAAGGAACTCTGAAATTTTTCAAGACAAATCTAATACACCATATAAGGTTGCAACATAGGTTGTCTCCACTTGTGCTCTTATAGAAAATATTGAAGCTTTCCATCACACTTGCAGTATTACAGCTAAATTTATTGATTGCACATACCCATGGGATTTCTTGGACAAAGCCTCCAAAGTGAAAGGTGCGTGTTGGGGGGGGGGGGGGGGTATCATGTAAATATAGGAAGAAAAAAAAAATAAAGTTTCAGAGTGGGTTGGGGCATGTCACAAATAACGTCTCTGAACTTATGAGCCTTAAATTGCTTTTATTGTTCTCCATTGAGAAGGGTGTTCGTATGCTGCAGATATTTGGGGACTCGAAGATTGCAATTAATTATTTTAGTGAGATATCGAGATGTCACATGCACACATTATTCCCATTCATTGAAGATATTTTACATTTAAAGCAATCTTTTGAACACATCTCATGCTACCATATTTACAGGGAAAGAAACACCATTGCAGACTCTTTATCTAAAGTAGGTTCTTCACATAATTTGGGCATTTGGAAGTTCATCGAGCAAATAGGTGGGCAGGTCTATGAAAACTATCACAGGCCCATCATAGAGGGCCCACATTGGGCTACATAAAAGCTACAGAAAAATACTTTATCATTTATGTTTCCTATGTCTATGGTCTCAAGTGACTAGGAGTTTTTGTAACTTATGAGTGGTTATATATCTTAGGCTTTTTAGTTGATAGACATTTTTTGTTATTTTTGGACATTGAAAATGGTTTTTTCAGTCTAAATTTTTTATGTGATCTAGCCAGTTTAGATGGTCAATATTTTCATGCACCTGAGTGCACATTAAAAATCTAATTTTCATTACATAATGAAAGTTATGATTTTTTCTTTAAAAAAATAAATAATAAATAAATTTTAAAAAATGTTACAAATTTGTAATCAGTATTTTTTTATATTTTTTTAATGATTTTTATATATAAAACAAAAAAAAACTTAATTAATTTTTTTATTTTTTTTATTTTTTTTATTATTTTAATGTGTTTTTAATATTATTATTATTATTTTCTACGTCGGCAGGAGCAGGAGGGGTGTTGCATAACCCCGAGGGAACAAACAGAATAAAGTTTTCATGGGGAATTGGAACGAAAACAAACAATCATGTTGAATAAATGGATCTTTGGAAAGGGCTAGAGCTAGCTCTAAGGCATAACATTAAAGCTATTCATGTTATTTGAGACTCAGCTTGGGAAATTAGGAATGTTCTAGCCCTACAAAAAGTCACAATGAAGCATAAGCCTAGGATCTGGTGTTGTATAGAAAGTATTCTCCCCCATTTTGAAATCTTGACTCCTTGGCATGTGAAGCGGGATTTAAACAGCATGGCGGACAAACAAGAAAATAAGGGAGCGGTGCTATCCCTAATCCACCTCAGGCTAGGGGGAGCAATGGAGATCCACAACCTTCCCTAGTGACAATGGAAATCAATCCCAATAGGACCAAGGGCAACTGTCACAAGACTCAGAAGCTCTTGAACACCAAAGGCATATGTCTAGCTACCACTCACCTGCTGCCATTCAGAGTGCGTCGACTCATCATGACACATGGTGGAGCTGGCTCACCCCTGATGTAACCACACAACATACGGATGATGGTAAGTAGGTCACATCAAGCTAGTGGAGGGTAGAAACACATGTGCCATGGATACAGAGAACATCAACATTGTGAATCGACTTCAAACGCAAGCATGCGAGAGTATGTTGGTTTGCAGAGCAATGAATTTTCTCAGGAGAATGCACAACCGAGGCAGTTCAAGAGTTTATAACATGTTAACCCTGCAAAATAAGACACCAGATGGCTTCCCCCTCCATCAACACCATTCCTCCAATGCGCAAAGGGGTGAAACCAGTAGAGTCTCATTCTGGAGTGGGAGACTTCAAGTCAAGAAATGTTTTTGCGTGGTGCTCAAGAGTGAAATTGGCAAAGAGCTTATGCTCTTTTTTTAGGAATGTAAGGTGGGGAATGCTAACATTATCACAGGAGAATCAGGTGCAGGAAACATTGCAAGTTGACGACACAGCAACTAGAAGGAAATAGACCCTTTGAAGTGGAATATTGACTCCCCCTCAGACTCATCCCCATTAGTGGAAGATATCTGCAATGAGCAGGAGGCTCAATTGGCCCACCTGCATATCAATTTGAACAACTTGTTGTTTAATATCAGAGACAAAGAAAAAGTCATCACAGAAAGGATGATGTTGCAACAAAATAGGATTGCAGAGCAGGAAAAAATGGATGACTTGGCTAAGGAGTGAGGTTCAAAGTCTCCGTCAGCAAGTGGACCAAGATGACAAAGGCAAGTAGACCCACAACCTTCTGGCAACAATTGACTCGCGTACCCAGACTGGAACAAACCTGAGCATTAGTGAGCCCAGTAGCCAGCATCAGCGTCGCATAGCCAAAGTAGAAGGGAATTGTCTAGACGTCCCGAGTTATAATCATTTTTGTTAAGTTTCTTTTGATGCAGTGTTTTGCAATTTTTCTTTTAGGGGTATTCCATAAGGTCTTTAGTATATCTAGAAAGTTTAGAACTCCGAGAGTTGCTCGTAAATATAATTTTGAAGCAATTGTAGGCATCATTTTTTAAATAATCTCTATAACTGAAAGACAGGATAGACTTGTCATATTTTACATCTAGACAGGAATCCAACAACTTTGATATTTAATATAAAAACCATACCCGTTCTTGTTAAAATAAATAAATAAATATATATATATATATATATATATATATATATATATATATATATATATATATTATAATGCTTTTTATATTTTTTCAATTTGTTTTGTAATTTGTTTTTTTTCTAATTTGGATTCATATTTTGTTTCCTTTCCAATTTGTTTCAATTTTTTCTTTTCTTTTCTTTTTTAAATATTTTGAAACATTTTTTTTTAATTGTTTAATTTTTTTAGTTTTTTTTCTATATTTTATTGTTCCAAATTTTTTTAATAAATATTGATTTTAACTGATTTACAATATTTTGATTTTTTATATATTTTTTCTTTTTTTTTTCTAAATATTTTTTTTTTTAATTCTTGTTTTAAATGTTTTTAGATACTTTTTTATATTTTGATGATTTTTTTTGTTAAAGTTTTTTATTTTATTATTTTTGTTATTTTTCCTTAAAATGTTATGTGAATCATTATTTTTGGAAGAAAAAAACTTCAAATATCATTATCTTTGGACATAAAATTCATAAAAATTGTTAATTTTTCAATTTTTTCCAAAAAAAAATATTTTACTTGATGTGTCATTTTTAGTGACAAGGTCCCGAAATGTATGTCTTTTTAATTATAGCTATATGCAAAAATGTGTATTTTTTGTCAAGTGTTTAAAATTATTATTTTTTAGTGACAATTATTTTCTTTGTAATGATATATATATATATATATATATATATATATATATATATATATATATATATAGCCCAACTTCAAAATATTATTTTATTTGAACTTTTGAAAAAATCGGTTAAAAAAACTTTGCAAATAAAACAAAAAAACACATTAACTTGAAAACCGCTTAAAAAACAAATACCTAGAAGAAGAACAAGAAGGCAACTTGAAAAATGATTAAACAACCAACATTTTAAAAAAAATGTGCATACTTAAGACATAAAAAATGTGAAGTGTTCAAAATATTCCACCAAAACAAATATTGATTTTGCATCAATGTTTTTCAAAATCAACATGAAAATGACCAACATTTTAAAAAAACATCTATATTTAATACATAAAAAAATTAAAGTGTCCAAAATATGTCCCCAAAATAAAATAAAATAAATCATTGTTGCATCAACAATTTTCAAAATTAGCATGAAAATCACCAACATTTTTTTAAAATGTCCATATTTAATACATAAGAACATTTAAAGTGCCAAAAATATGTTTCTCCAAAAAAGGTTGATGTGGTACAATACATTTCAAAATCGACATGAAAATCATGATTTAATGTGACCTCTAAAAAATGAGAACTCAGTGAATTTCTCATTAAATTGATAACTTTGTTTGACATTGGTTCCCTCCCTTATCTCTCGTATAAATCGAGAAAGGAGAGATTCCTTTCATCATTCAGTTCATTCATCATCTTTCCTAAGTGATGTGAGGAGTGGAGTGCACTATATTTCTCTCTCCTTGCACTCTTCATTAGGGTATTGCCTCACTTTATCTTGGAAAACTAAGGTTTTTGGAGAATTCAAGGGAAATTCTAGGATTATGGTTTCACCTTAAGGAGGCAAGGAAGACTAAGTTTTTGTAAATCCCTAGGGAAGAAGAAGAATCGTTGAGCAAGAGAAGACACCTTACACTTGTGGGAGACAAATGTTGAAGTCAAAGAGGAATTGTTTGTGTTGATGCTTAGTGGTGGCTACGGATTTATTAGTTTTCCCTTACTAGGTTTTTAGGGAGCTTGGAAAATTGTACCAACATGTGATAAGTTATGAGTGTGTACATATACATCATTTCTATCATGTGTGCATGCACGTGTGTGTGCAGTTTTTAGCAATCCAAAATTGTATAAATGCAAGTTTGTTTTTCACCTTGCAAATATGTGAATGATCTAAATGCAAATCTATTAGCTTGATTTCATAATTTATAGCACTAATTTTTAATGTTGCTTTAACATAAGTACGGGTTGAAATCATTAAGTGATTTAACATATATTTTCAAAATAATATATTGTATTTACTATTGTCAATTTGCAGTAATTAAAGTAATTTTTTATTTCGTTTATCTTTGGAAAAGTGTTTTTAGGGTTAGAACTTCTTGGAATACGTTTGGTATCTTTTCTCTTGATTTGCCTAGTGTGTTGGGTTGAAGTGAGATGAAATATTGTCTATTGTAAATTAATTTATCATATCATAAATTCATGTGGACTAAATCTAAGAAACCTCCTTAGCAGGTGAAATTTAAGTTTCACAAAATTTCTCTAGAAATGAAATTTTAATATCTCCCCATCTTGAGGGGTGAATATGTGCATTTATGTACTAATTTCTTCATGAATTTATTATGGAAAGTTAAAAATAAATAAATAATAAATACTGAAATAATGAAATAATAAAATGAAATGAAATGAAATAAAATCCATGCTTTATTAACATAAGGGCTTAGTAAAAATGTTTAAAATAAGTGGGGGATAAAGGGCTAAGATGACTTCACTATCGTCTAAGGGTTTATGTTGCTTATATACTAAGGGTTCTAATTCGAGGAACATATCCATGCCCATAAATCCATATTCCAACAACATGATATTCTCCACTCTACACATGAAGTTTCCCATGATCTCCACTCATGTGTAAACTATTTCCCTAATATGGCATCCTTCCACTCGATTTCTCAATATTTTGGGGCGTGAAATTTTCAAGTGAAGAATTTGATACACAAGCACAAGAAAAGAAGTACTAACAGGATCTAAAAAACTTAAGAATGACAATGTCATCGTACACAAATATTTATTATCAAAACCCTTAACTAGGAAAAACCAACCTACTTGAGAAATTGCACCTCTCTCTTTCTCCTTATATTAACTTTGTAATTTAGATAATGATATATTGTTATTATAAAGCATCCAAAACATTAATATGTTCACCCAAATTAGATTAAAACCTCGATTCCTTAACTAGAATTAATTTACAATGCGTTAAAAAACCATTATTCAAAATGCTTTCCGGATTATCCACAGTATTGAGGAACATGTGTCAAAAAACCATTAGTCAAAAAAGCACAAAATGGAAAAGAATGGACCCAAAAAAAAAATTGTGGAGCATTTCCCCTGAACCCTCAACTAAATTCCCACACCACTCCCCCCCCCAACAAACATCCTTTTCTCCAAGAACCTACAAGGATTACAACACATGACCAACATTAAGCAACCCGCTCATTGACTTGTAACATTCCCATGATTGTTGTCGAGTATATCTTTCTATGTTGGCACAATTGAATAATGGATGGATGAGGAAAACGAGTAGCTGGATTGGTTAGTGTCATGAAATGTTATCTTCGAGCTCCCGTTGTGTACCATAGCTAATAACCACAATAGATAGAAAACAAATTCGACACAAAAATTGTTTGTCACAAAGATTTAAAACTTGAATTGCTTTTACTTATGGTAGGCAAGTCAAGTATCCTTCACTCATGCAAGAAGACTTATGCTTACATAATTTATCCTTGGACACTTTCCCTTTCCTAATATAATCAACATATAAAAACCTAACTCAATGACATTAAACCATACATTAATCCCTACAAACACCTTTTTTTTCATTTTTCCTCTACTTCGACTATTGTGACTCAACCAAAACCTAATGAAACATATTTTCCTATCCTTAATAGGTTTGTTGGGTATGTGTTATATTATTTCCATGACTAATCACTTGCGGGGGGGTAAGAGGGGGGGCGATAGCCCCCCCTTTGCGCTGGGTGCAACGGGGGGGTCACAGGGGGGGCAGTAGCCCCCCCTGTCGAGGTCCAGGGCAGCGCCCCGACGAAAATTTTTTGGTCCTTAATTTCTGGTGGGTGGTCCACGCCCATGGTTTTGTGCATGGTTTTGCACATGGTTTTGGGGTACGATGGTTTTCGTCCCCTGGTATTTTTTGTAGATCCGGTCAAGGGAACTACGGTTATGTTCTAATCCAAGGTTAATGGATTAGAGTTTATGTATGCTTCGGCATGTGTATATATGTGTTGTGACACTAAAAGGAATATAATGAAATATCAAATTGGTCGTCCCGATTTGGGATCCAGGGGAAAATCTCTGTGTTTATCTGTTTTATGTTTTATGCTCTCGCTATTGTTTATTTTCTGTTATAAGATTCATGTGTAGATAAATTCTGTTCAAGGTTAAAACCTACATTTGGTATCAGATTTGTTTCGGCTTCAAGGGGATGCCTTTGCTACTGAGGGTTTTTTTTTGCTCGGGCCTGAGGTAGACCCTGTTCAGTGGGAGATTTGCAGGATCGATTTTTGCGGTGAAAGAAGATGGCAAGCGGCGGAAAGATAGAGATCGAGAAATTTAATGGTCAGAGTTTTGAGCTGTGGAAGCTCAAGATGGAGGATCTGCTGGTGGATAAAGATCATTTGATCGCGGTAGATCCAGGTACTAAACCAATGGCAATGTCAGATGAAGACTGGAAGAAACTGGATCGGAAGGCTAAGAGCACAATGTGGTTGTGTGTCTCAGATTCAGTATTGTTAAATGTATCTGGGGAAGCTACGGTGAAGAATTTGTGGGAAAAACTTGGGAATTTGTACCAATCTAAGTCTCTGGTGAATAAGTTGTTCCTGCGGAAAAAGTTGTATAACCTAAGGATGAAGGATGGAGACTCGCTGACAAAGCATCCGAACACCTTCAATACTGTGGTGAGTCAACTATCATCTGTTGATATTAAAATCTCATATGAAGATAAGTGCATCAGTTTGTTGTGTTCTCTACCAGACTCGTGGGATAGTCTGGTTATTGCAATAGGTAGCAATACAACTACCTTGAATTTTGATGACATTGTCTCAGCCTTGTTGTCGGAGGAAATGAGACGGAGAAATATGGAGGGCCAGAATGAAGATGCCTTATCCGTATGAGGAAGGTCCCAAAACAGAAACAAGAATAAGGTTTCGAGTGGGAGATCCAAATCTAGAGGGAGATCTAAATCTCCTGGAAAGTTTGTAAAGGTATGTTGGAAATTCGGAAAGGAAGGGCACTACAAAAGGGAGTGCAGATCTAAAGCTCCTGAGAAAGGAAAGGGATCTGATGATGCTCCTTCTACAAAGGAAAAAACCACCTCGGATGAAGGTGGGGATGTGTATTTGGCTTCTTCTTCAAATACACATGTAGATCATGAGTCATGGTTGATTGACTCAGGTGCATCCTTTCACTTCACTCCCCATAGGGAGTGGTTCTGCGAGTATCAGAAATATGATGGTGGTGATGTCTTCCTAGGGGATGATAGGAAGGCCAGAATCGTCGGACGTGGAAAGGTCAAGCTGAAGCTGCAAGGTGGAAGGATTAGAACACTTCCTGGTGTTCTGCATATTCCTACATAGGCTAGAAATCTGATTTTTGTAAGCAAGATGGATGATGCAGGTGTAAAAACAGTGTTCGAGAAAGATGCCTGCAAGATGGTTTTGGGAGCACTGGTATTAATGCGAGGAGTTTAGACTGGAACTATGTACAAGCTATAAGGTAGCACTATTATTGATGCGTGTAACAGTTCTATGGTTCCTAAAAATGGAGCGGAAAGCCTAGCTGTCTCTAGAGAAAAGACCATGCTATGGCATCAAAGGCTTGGACATATTGGAGAGAAGGGCCTTCGGGTATTGCATATAAATGGTATGGTAGAAGGTATGTCTATTTTCTCTCTGGATTTCGATTTCTGTGAACATTGTGTATATGGGAATCAGAATCGGGTGAGTTTTCCTTCTGTTGCTAAGAGGGCAAACAAGATATTAGAACTTGTGCACAGTGATGTGTTTGGACCTGTGTCAGTTCCATCATTGGGAAAGTTTGTGTACTATGTTTCATTCATAGATGACTTCTCAAGGAAAACATGGATATATTTCTTGAGGAAGAAATCTGAAGTCTTTGACAGATTTAAAGAATTTAAGGCTCTGGTGGAAAACCAGACAGAGAAGAAGATAAAGGCACTGAGGACAGATAATGGTGGGGAGTTCTGCAAGAAGGAATTTGAAGAGTTCTGTAAGAAGTGTGGTATAGCACAACAGAAGACTACTCCATACACACCTCAGCAAAATGGAGTTGCAGAAAGAATGAATAGAACACTGATGGAAAAGGCAAGAAGCATGCTCAGTGGTACCGGGTTAGGACAATAATTCTGGGCAGAGGTAGTGGAGACTGCATGTTACTTAGTTAACAGATCACCTTCATCGGTGTTGGAGGATAAGACTCCACATGAGGTATGGACTGGTAAGAAACCCTCTCTTTCACATCTAAGGGTATTTGGATGTGATGCATATGTACATGTTCCAAAGGAGAAAAGGACCAAGTTGGATAATAAATCTGAAAGGTGCATCTTTATTGGGTATAAGGATGATTTAAAAGGTTACAAGCTTTGGAACCCGGAAACAAGGAAGGTTGTGTACAGCCGAGATGTGGTGTTTAGAGAGGTGAAAGATGTTGTTAAACATGAATTCATACCAAAGGAACCTGAGAAGATAGATTTTGAGATAAAGGAGTATGAATCAGACTCTACAGCAGAAGAAGATTCAGAAGAGGAAGAGCCACAAACTCCAACTATGAGAAGATCAGTTCGAGAAAGAAGGCAACCAGAAAGATATAGCCCATCTGCTTTCTGTTCAAGTTGGCATCCTTGCACAAAAATAAAGCATGGGATCTAGTGGAGTTGCCGGATAGAAGGAAGCCCATTGGGAGCAAATGGGTGTTTAAGAAGAAGATGAATGTAGAAGGCAAGGTGGAGAAATACAAAGCTTGGTTGATAGCAAAAGGTTATTCCCAAGTGCCGGGAATTTATTTTGGTGATATTTTTTCTCCTGTTGCCAAAGTTACTTCTATTAGATTACTTTTATCTGTTGCTGCTACATTTGATTTTGAGATAGAACAGATGGATGTGAAGACAGCATTTCTTCACGGGGATCTAGAAGAGGAGATATACATGAAGCAACCTAAAGGCTTTATGGTGAAGGGTAAGAAAGAACTGGTATGCAGGTTGAAGAAGTCTCTGTATGGGTTAAAACAGTCACCAAGGATGTGGTATCAGAAATTTGATACCTATATACGGGGACTTGGCTTCACCAGAAGCAAGGAGGATCATTGTGCTTATTTTAAATTAATTGGTGACAGTGTTATTTATTTGGTCTTGTATGTGGATGATATGTTGTTGATTGGAAATGACAAAGAAATTATCCAAGATTTGAAGACCCAACTGTTCTCCAAATTCGACATGAAGGATCTTGGTGCTGCAAACTATATTTTAGGCATGGAAATTAAGAGAGATCGGGAAAAGAGGAAGCTCTGGTTAAACCAGAGGAAGTATGTCGAGACTATATTGCAGAGGTTCAATATGCAGGATAGTAAACCGGTGAATGTTCCTATTCTTGTAGGTGTAAAGCTGTCTGCTGAACAGTGTCCCAAGACACAAGAAGAAGAGGAGTATATGTCCCGTGTTCCATATGCAAGTGTAATGGGTAGCCTGATGTATGCAATGGTCTGTACTAGACCAGACATTGCACATGCAGTGGGAGTATTGAGCAGGTTTATGTCAAACCCAGGGAAGGAGCATTGGACAGCAGTGAAGCGGGTTTTCAGATATTTACGTGGCACTAGTGATTGTGGCTTGTGCTACCAGGGAAGACCAGGATTGGAAAGAATGTTGGACATTCGTGGTTTTGTTGATGCAGACTGGGCTGGAGATCTGGACCAAAGAAGATCTACAAGTGGGTATATGTTTAGCCTATTTGGAGGCGCAGTCAGTTGGATGAGTAAAAGACAGTCTGTAGTGGCTCTTTCAACTACAGAGGCAGAATACATAGCAGCCACTCATGCAATCAAGGAAGCAATTTGATTGCGGAGATTGTGTTCAAGTATGGGGTTGGTACAGCAAGCTATAAGGATAGACTGTGATAGCCAAAGTGCAATTTTCTTGGCTAAGAACCCTGCTTATCATTCAAAGACAAAGCACATTGATGTTCAATATCACTTTGTTAGAGATATTGTTGAGGCTAAAAGGGTGTTGCTGGTAAAGGTGGACACTTTTAAGAATGTTGCAGATGCATTGATGAAGTCTGTAAGCACTCAGAAGTTCTCTTGGTGTAGAGAAAGAATGGGTGTTGAAGAATTGGGCCAATAACAAGCTCTCCTGTGGCCCCCTACGGAAAGAAAACAAGAAGTGGGAGAATGTTGGGTATGTGTTATATTCTTTCCACGACTAATCACTAGTGAGGGGGTAAGAGGGGGCGCGATAGCCCCCCCTTTGCACTGGGTACAATGGGGGGGTCACAGGGGGGGCAGTAGTCCCCCTTGTTGGGGTCCGGGGCAGCGCCCCGGCGAAATTTTTTTGGTCCTTAATTTCCGGTGGGCGGTCCGCACCCATGGTTTTGTGCATGGTTTTGCACATGGTTTTGGAGTACGATGGTTTTCGGCCCCTGGTATGTTTTTTAGATCTGGTCAAGGGAACTACAGTTATGTTCTAATCCAGGGTTAATGGATTAGGGTTTATGTATGCTTCGGCATGTATATATATGTGTTGTAACACTAAAAGGAATATAATGAAATATCAAGTTGGTCGTCCCGATTCAAGAACCAGGGGAAAATCTCTGTGTTTATCTGTTTTATGTTTTATGCTCTCGCTATTGTTTATTTTCTGTTATAATATTCATGTGTAGATAAATTTTATTCAGGGTTAAAACCTACAAGGTTGTGATACCTAGTAGTGTGTACTTATTAATCATTTTAAATAATTAGCCTTGACTCTTGTTTATGTCGTACAACCCACCTTTATTGTAAATATGTAGGCTCAAAACATGATTTAATGTTATTAAAGAGTATTGAGTTTCACTCAACAACAAAAGTGTGGAATAGACTTGAAAAATTTTCAAAAAGACAAAAATGTGAGAAAAACCCAACTCAAGACTAGAACTAGACAATGCAAAACATTAAAAAAAAACAAAAAGACATGTCTACAATTGGAAAATAAGGGAAACTAAAATAGTAGTATGTGAACACGATTTAAAGGGTCGGGGTAAAAGGCCTCAAGTAGTTTCCATTCACACATCTTAGCCAAAGAATTTTATCTTACTAAGCCAAGGGGATAGCATTCGAATGTATGATGTCTACAACAGAGAATGGACCCAACCAGCGCATGATCCATGTATTTTTCATAAATTAAAACCATATTTATCTTAGTAAAGTTTTTTTTCTTTATTTGTCAATATAGTAATGCCTTTTGAATGGGATTTTTTATTATTTTAAGGAAATCAATTACAAATATTACTCCCTGTAGCTACATCGTTTATGTTAGTCTTTCTACAAGTGACTCTTCCTTATACATATGTTAGCATCATAACCTCCAATATTCCATACACCAAGTAAAAGAGATCTTAATTTTGATCAAATTTCTTACTTGTCGATATGTAAGCCTAAAGGGCTACTAAAATCCTCTCATCTCTATCATCGCAATTTGTTGAATATGAATATATCTTGGTCAACCCATGTTGCAAAATTTTATTAAAGGCTTTCATAATACCATTTGTTTGCTAATGATATGGGCTACTCTTGTGATATGATATTATGAACTCATCAATGAGTTTAGCAATCATGGTGTTGATAAATTTTCAACACTAATCATTGGTCAAACTCCTAGTGAAATAAAACTTAGTAATGATATCTTAGAAAATTAAATGGGATTTAGTATCAGTGGAGAAATATTTAGTAAGTGTTTCCTCTATCCTTTTGGTGAGATAAATAGTTGTAGAAATGATATTATGTGCTCCAAAATGCCTTGCTAGTGGGTTAATTTGTCTTACAATGTTAATGGCCCATTTATCAAATGGTTGAAGTGCCCTAACTAAGTGTGGGGACAACTCGCCCCTACTTAATGATTTTCCAATCCTCTAGAAAAAATAGCAACACTTCATATACCCCTTGTTTCCTTCAATATAGTAGGCCATTGGAGACTAGCATATAAAATATTGCACGTTGTTGCTTTACCCATATAATGACCTCTTGAAACTCCATAATACCATTCCCATAGTGTATAGTGTCATTCATGGTCCAAAACACAATTCCAAAGTATCCAATTACTCCTTAACTTATATGGTAACCATATATTAACTAGTATTTTGCAATTTTAGTAACTAAGTGTCACTTTTGGGTTGAGGAATACTCAATATGCACTATACGTGTGGTTAAGAACAATGAAATACTCAAAATAAGTATGCACCTGATAGCTAATCATTTGTTGCACCACTTGCCTCACTAGATTCAATCCTTAATAAATTATTAGAATCCATATGATATTTCCATGGCTTTAAACTATAAACTCAAAATTGTTGGAATATTAACCATCTACATATTCTAATTTCTAAAATGAGCTTATTAACTAACTACTTTATTTATAAATGATCGGTTAAGAATTTTAAGTTTCTTGTCTGCAAGTAATGGGGAAACATTTACAATGAATGCACCATAGCCAACCCCTCATGTTTTATCAATTTGTAGTTGACCTTGGCATGTGAGAGATTTTTACTAGCAAAATATGCAAGGTAATGCATATCTCCTTCTAGTTGGATGAGGACCACACCTAGGGAAATACTGGAAACATCTACATCTACATGAAACTCCATGGAGCAATAGGAAATAATAAAATATGGGTATTGACAAGATCATCCTTTAAAATTGTGAATGAAACTTCACATTTTGTGGATCATAAAAAAAATCAAGTTCTTTAGAATTTCTCAATTAGTTATGTGATATAGGTGTAGTTGAAAATGAACCTCTTGTAGTATCCAATGTGATTATTAGTGGACTGCAACATTCAAAAATTGGTGGAGACAACTAAGTTTAAAAACCATAATTTTTATAAGGTCCACCAAGATTCCATCCTTGCATATAATATAGTCCAATAGCATGGCAAAAGGCGTTAAAAAGACACTTGTTCACATTTAAGGACATTTATAACTACTTACAATGTTCAAACATCAACTAAAACATGGTTATGTGATATTTTAGTGGCCCGTATATAATCCAATCATCTAAATAAAACCAAGAATTTATGAATATAATCCATGAATATTGACATAACTATCCAAGAATTTATGAATATGAGAATTATTAAGACCAAACAGTGTTACATTGTAACCAAAGGATCACCACTCGATAGTCAATGTGGTATACTTCTTATATTCTTCAATAATTCTCACCTATTGGTATCCCAAAAATCCATTAGTAAAGGACTTGATGCTTCCTTACCCACAACTTGATCCACCACCTCATCATTGAAAAGGATCATCAACACATGTTGCATTAAGGCCCCTAAAATATACATAGAATATTATATCTTCATAATCATTCTTACTTTGGATCATGAAGGGATTAATCCACTCAAATTCATCTACTAGAAAACTAAGGCATGTTGTCGACATTAGTGAATCTCCTCCTTATTTCTTTAACTTTAGAGGTTAGATGGTAAGGTCATTGTTCGATAGGATTGGAATCTAGATATAACTCAATCCTCATTCTCCTATTTCCCCTTCAATCTCATTCATCTCTATAAATCTATATGGGAAGAGATCATCATTTTCCTTTAATGTTGCAACATCGAAGATGTTTTTCTCCTTCCAATAATCTCTCATAGAAGCTATATCGGTCATTCCTTTATCCTAATGTTAGTCTTCCACAACTTCAAAGGGTGATAATATTCTTTGTCACTTTTAGGCCCCTCCATTTTCCTTTAGATACCTAGAACATTCAAGCTCCTAAAAGGACGAGTCTTCTATGTCGTCTCATATTTCCCCATTATGTCCAATATTTCTACAACATAAGGGTTCTTCTAGTCTTTATTGGCCTTAGATTTTTATCAAATTTTGCTTATTAAATACACCTAATTTACATTATATCCAACCATATACCATCTATACATACCTTATTTTGACCAATTTATGCATATTCAATCATACTTGCAGGACACCTGGGCACGAGCTAAGCACATATTTAGAAAGGTTGGGAACCAAGGATGGACGTGTCCCTATTGGTTCGATCAAACCAAGCTAAAATAGGCCCAAACAAAGCTGGTCAAACATGACCTGTCATTCAGGAAATCCCGAGGAAATAAGCCAAAATTAGTATTTGGTGGGATTTTCCAGATTTTTTGTGATTGGATGGATGAGCTCGACCAATATAGTTGGGATTAGGATAGATATGACTGTTAGAGAAATTTTAGTCAAGTTTGCTTAATATTTTTCTATTTAAGCCAAGAACATTGAAGGCATAAACTTGTAGAATTTGTATGATTTCACTTTTAGATTTATGAATATTGTGAGTTAATTGGAGAAACAAGTTCTATCTTCTTTCTATTGTTCAATGTGGTTAATGATTGATTGATTTCCACAAGCTTAGAATTACTTTCAGTGTGCAATGCAAGGGTGGAGGGCCCCCACACTGAGCTAAGTACACTTTCTAGTTAATTTAGCTGAAATTTCATAAACTAGTTTTGCATCATGTTTACTCAGTTATTTATATGTATGATGATTTATTATGTTTGCTGATGAATCTTAGTTTAAATTCTAATCTTCATATGAAGGTTCAAACCAGTTTTTAAGTTAAACTCTCCTTCTCTCTAATCAAATAAAAGTAACTAGAATTCATCTTCCTTTCTTTTGTTTAAGTTATTTTCTGAATTACCAGTTTTCATACAATGGTATTAATGATGAATAAAATTATAAAGAAGGACAACATAGACCTCCTTAGTTAGGAGCCCCTTCTCTTATTTTTTTATGCATCATAAGCTGTTGTTCATCAGTGATTTTGATTTTTGTTCATGAAGTAGTATTGTAGATAAGGTCAACCTGGTTCTCCTAAGTTAGGAGCCTCTTCTTCTACTTATTACACATTGAATTAGAAATTACTTAGATAAATTTTATATTTGTAATATGCATTTCCTTCAAGTTCTATAATTTTTCTTCTAAAATTGGATGTAATTGGAATCCATATATTTTGGACATGATTCCAAGTTTTACAAACTTGGATTGATAATTAAATATATGTGTTTGTTTACCAAGTAAACCGACCCAACAGTATTCTCTCCAATATCTTAGGCTTCTACTAGTGTAGGAAAAGGAAACACATAATTTCTCCTTAACCATTTTCCAATATTTGGTATATCACTTACATTCTCCATTATAATACCATGCCCTTAGAATAGGTACCAAGCTATACAAGAAATTTTGTACCTAATGATCTTGAGGGATTCCTTGTCTAATCCATATTCATATGCAATTGTCTATATGAATAGAAAGGTCTCATATTTCCTTTATTTCAAGAAACTAAATATTTTCCTCATGTGTTAAGAAGACATCCCATAGTCAAAAATATAAAGAGGAGTATAAATATGTGTATCATTTTTTGTTGGAATTCCACCCAACTAGGTAGTTTATTCCTATTATGTCCACCAAAAGGATGGGGTGGTCATGAATGTTATGCCTAATGCTAGTACCATCTCATCCTCCATAATTATATACTCCACTGCATCTAATAAATACTCTACATCATTTTCACACCCATCATAAATGGGATGCTATTTAATGCCTATCCAGATCCATCTAACTCTCTTTACTAAAGAGTTGTGCCAAAAGGAAATTGTATGGTTATGCTCCTAACAATTGTATAGGGCCTCCTCTGAAAAATGTCAAAGGAGTGGATACTCAACTGACTAAACCACTTTATGTAGGGTTCACATAACTTTCCCTTTTCTACATAATCAAGCTATATATTTGGTCTAATATATTTTTTTTAAAGGTCTCTTTAGTAGGGTTGGTGTACCAAGAGCCTTGGTATGGATCTAAATGATGCACCATTCGAGTGCCATCTCATTCAAATGACATACTTTCCTTCAAATTAATAAAAAAATTATTGTGAAAGGCCCATTCACTCCGCATATGGAAGTATAGAGTTGGGATCATTTTCATTGCCTATCTCAATTACTTCAAAATATTTGTTTGTTTTCACGCATGTTAGGTCCATTGCAACATGTTTCAACCTTCCAATTACTATGATACAATATTTGTTAGATAATGTTAGCTAAACAAGAGAGTTGTTGAAGGATGAACAAGCCCAAGTCCTAAGACTTGGGGATCCCCCTTTATTTTTTCTTTCATGAGCTTCATCACTAAGCTTTAAAATAGCTTGAATTACCCACTTTGATGTCGCTTTGATGTTATAGGGGTCATTAGATTTTGTATGCCTTATTAATTTCATGATTGGATAAGGATATGAATATATTTAATTACTCCTCACACTCTTGAATGCAATAGTTTCAATGCTTTGTGCCAAGATATCATGAGTTGATTTTTGTCTTGTTCTAACTTCTTATTCCTTGTCTATTGGTTGACAATGGGGATTTAATGTTTTTTTCATGTGCTTTCATTATTGTTGAAGTTTGCAACAAGAAATAGTGAAATTGGCATCCAGAAGCAACATGATAGCACCTACACTAGTGTGGGGCCACAGGTCATGTATGGATGGGTCCTAGTAATATGCATTAGTGTGAAATTCAATTTATTTAATAAATTGGATATGTGTCAAATTTAATTATCCCTTAATTAAATTGGACAATAAAATGTAATATTATCTCATAATCACTTGCAATAGTTAACTAAGTGTGATAAGCTCAGTTAGCTCATGGAATTCGAGTTGAGGATAGTTGGTGAGGCATGGAGAGTGATTATATGTGTTTTAGAGTTAAAGTTGCAGTTAAGTGCATGATTTTAATGCATGAGTAATCAGTTAACTCAGTTAGGCGAGTTAAAGTCAGTTGGACTAGTTGTAACTGTTTGTTGCACTAGTGAGAGATCAAGTGAATTAAATATTATTTAATTCACAATCAGTGATCTGCCATGCAACTAATGATTTACTATTAATAGCTACATGCATGTCAATTCCAGTGGAGACCCAGTTGAGACAAAGGTCAAATGGAAGGTAATTATCAGTTGTGATATTAGTAGACTGCCCAGATGCAGTTAAAACACCATAGGATGCCCATGATACTCAATGCAATTGAGGAAGGCCGAAATTCCTAAAGAATAGGGATTGCATTCATCAAGAATTACATGAGCAAGGCAGGTTGAATATAGGCTGAGAATTGGCTAAGTGTTGGCCCGATTTTGCCTGGATCAGTGTGAGACGATAAGCAGATTGCAGGAGACACTTGTGAGAAGAGTGCATTGTAATTGTTTCATGATTTCTTGTGGAATATACAATAGAATATAGAGGGTTTTTGAGAAGCAAGCTTTCCCCAAGAAATTATATGTGTTGTGGTTTGATTTGTTTCTTTCTGCACTTCTTGTGATTGGCGATTGTGTTTAATTTCTGCAATTGATTTGTAGAAGCGATTCATTATCTGGATTTAGAACATTGTTAGATCACATTGAATCCATCATATACATATTTTTTGTATAATTTATACATGGTATCAGATCACAGGAAATAACTATAGTGGAGGAGAAGTTGAGTTTGTGACTAAATAGAATTCGAATTTGCAGAAGACATTCTTGGTACGACAGGCAATTCAGGATCGAAATGGATTTCAATGGCTTGATATTGGAGTATGCACTCGAGAGCAGATCTAACCATATTTCTTCGAAAGATAGGATGGAGGTAGTACTAGAGGACAATAGGTTGAATTAATTCATGGAAAATGATGTTCCCAAACCCGATGTAGCATATGCTGCGAATCTTGATTCTTGGCAAAAGAAGGTTGCAAGGGCGAGGAGGATCTTACTGGAGGGAGTACGAGACCACATTGTCTCAAGTATCCATGGAAAAGTGACTCCATATATAATGTGGAAGGCTTTGACAAATATATTTTAGAACAACAGTGATCATATAAAATTGGCATTGAAGGACAAGCTAAGGAAAATTAAAATGGAGAAAGGCGACAATATTCTGGTATACTTGACCAAGTTTGTCCAATTTTGGGATGAGCTTGGGAGTGTAGGAATTACTGTCGCAGATGATGACTTGGTGAGCCTAACTCTTCTAGGGCTTCCCAAGAGTTGGCATAGTTATCAGGACTCTGTCAATGGGAGGGAAAAGCTGCCAAATTGGGAACGACTTTGTCGGATTTGGTGCAAGAATAATTCAAGCGGAATACCAGGGATGGATCTTCATCTAAGGAAAATCATGAAGAAAATTGTGCCTTGCCTAGTAAGGCGAAGAAGGGGAAGGGAAATGAATCCCGCGAAGAAGACAAGGAGCGCGACATGTCCAAAGTGAAGTGTTTTCACTGTCACAAGCATGTACATTATGCCACTAATTGTCCACAAAAGAAGAAGAACAAGAAGGCTTCAGGATCTGCAGCTGGTGAGGCTTTGGCCTTGCAATTTGAGTTGTACTTCTCACTGATCGCATTCTTGGTGTCAAGTACGATGGGATCAGAGTGGTACTTGGATATTGGTACATATTTTCACATGATAGGAGACAAAGAAATTTTCAGTAGCTTGGAGGAGAAGGACTGTTAGGTAAACTTGACTCAGGATAGAGTCAAAGTTGACTACGGTAAATAGTAGTGGTTTTTGGGCACATGGTTTTGTGCACCCATGGTTTTGGCCCATGGTATTGCATGTAATGGAGCCTATAAAAGGCTGGGAATACTTCATTGTAATGTAGGCCTGGAGGTGAGCGGTGAAGGATCACTTGGTCGGATTGGTCAGGGTTTTGACCAATGTTTAATGAAATTTCATTGGTTGGGTTTTTCCCCGGATTTGGGGTTTTCCTGGTTAAACATTGTGTTTATGTTTATGATTTGTTGCTAGGTTCTTTATGTGTAATATTCTCTCAGTAAATGTTTATTATTTCTGCCGTAAAATCCTAACAAGGACCTCCATATGCATATCGAAATGGGTGACGACAGAAGGTATAGCGCTACCGGGATTGGTACAGTTACTTTCTAGAGATAGTCAAGTAAACCATTTTTATTAAAAGATGTAATGCATGTACCAAGCTTGAAGAAAAATTTAGTTTCAGTCGCAATGTTGGAGGATAGAGGCTATGATGTTGTTTTCAGTGAAGGAAAAGCTTTCCTTCGACACAAAGAAACAGGACAAGCCAAGAATATTGGGATTCGTGTGAAGAATCTCTATAAACTTGATGTATATGACTGCGCAGCATTGATGGGTAAGGCAGACAAAGTGGTGAGCCGGGATGAGGGTAAGTTATGGCACAGAATATTGGGCCATCTACACCACGGAGCCTTGAAGGTCATGCAGTAGATTTATAAGCTGCTTCTAAAGGGTACACTTGCACAGTTAGACACATGCAATGGATGTACCATGGGGAAGTGTTAGAAAGGCATGTGATTTTCCCTTGAGAGGGAGATTGATTTGCATGCAAATGAGGAACTCTTGGTTCCAAAGAATGAACCTCAAGATGTGGAGCAGCCACATGCGGAGGATCATGAAGTGGCAGAAACCACTCAAGTAGAGAAATTTGATCCATATGGGAAGAGGGAATGCATGCAGCTATACCTCCAGGCGTGAGTTTGGACGATGTGCATAATTTATCCCAAGAAGAAATTTGGGCAAGATTCATTGAGATGGTATGTCTCATGGATCGAACCTGGCTACGAGGAACCCACAATACAACAATACCAGGATCAGTTATATTGATGCAGTAAAATGTCAGGAGGACAGAAATCATAGTGACAAGTGTCAGATACAGGAGCGCAAATCAGAGTCAGTGCAGAGTGCATGGCTGCAGATGTCAACAGCACAGAGAGTCCAGTAGACATGTGCAGTAGGTATGATCAGTCAGAAGACTCCGATGACATATGCATTATAATGATTCAGTTATTTAGAGGCTATTCAGTTTCGAAAGTGTTGCATGCAAAATTTTCATGTGCTAGAAACACTAGAGAAGTGTTACATGCAAGAGTTGCATGTGCGAGAAACACTAGAGAAGTATTACATGCAAGAGTTGCATGTCGCATGCAAGAGTTGCATGTCGCATGCAAGAGGTGCATGTGCGCATGCAAGGACATTCCTTTCTTGTTGAGAGGGAGTGTTGAAGTTTTCAACAAGAAACGGTGAAATTGGCATCCAGAAGCAACATGACAGCACCTACACTAGTGTGGGACCACATTTCATGTAGTGATGGGTCCTAGCGATACATTAGTGTGAAATTAAATTTATTTAATAAATTGGATATGTGTCGAATTTAATTATCCCTTAATTAAATTGGACAATTAAATGTAATCTTATATCATAATCACTTGTAATAGTTAACTGAGTGTGATAAACTCAGTTAGTTGATGGAATTCAAGTTGAGGGTAGTTGGTGAGGCATGCAGAGCGATTCTATGTGTTTTAGAGTTCAATTTGCAGTTAAGTGCATGAGTTTAATGCATGAGTAATTAGTTAACTCAATTAGGTGAGTTAAATTCAGTTGGACTAGTTGTAATTTTTTGTTGCACTAGTGAGAGATCAAGTGAATTAAATCTTACTTAATTCACAATCAGTGATCTTCCATGCAACTGATGATTTACTATTAATAGTTGCATGCATGTCAATTCTAGTGGAGACCCATTTGAGACAAAGGTTAAAGGGAAGTTAACAATCAGTTGTGATATTAGCAGACTGCCCAGACACAATTAAAACACCACAGGATTCCCATGATACTCAACACATTTTAGGAAGGCTAAAATTTCTAAGGAATATGGAGTGCATTCATCAGAAATTGCATGAGCAAGGCAAGCTGAAAGACAAGCTGAGAATTGGCTAAGTGTTGGCCCGATTTTGTCTGGATCAATGTGAGACGATAGGCAGATTGCAGGAGACACTAGTGAGAAGAGTGCATTGTAATTGTTTCATGATTCCTTGTAGAATATACAATAGAAGATAGAGGGGTTTTGAGCAGCAAGCTTTCCCCGAGAAATTATTTATTTTGTGGTTTGATTTATTTCTTTCTGCACTTGTTGTGATTGGCGATTGTGTTTAATTTCCGCAATTGATTTGTAGAAGTGATTCAATATCTAGCTTTAGTACATTGTTAGATCGGATTGAATCCATGATATACATATTTTTTGTATAATTTCTACGATTATTCATTATTAATTTATGATGTATGGATTGGAAGTAATAGAAGTAACTTTAATTTGTTTCTAGTCATGAAGTTGCACAAGCCTCAGTCATAACTGGTAATGTGGAAACAAGCATGTCACTTTCAAACCCATTATCGTTTAACAAAAGTGTAAGAAGATGGATGCCAAATTAGTAACAACAAAAAGGTACGAAATATTGTAAGGGGGTGACAATGTGGCATGTAAGGGGAATATATGTAATGCAGTCATGCATCTAACATTGGAATTATGATACATTTAACAAATTATATCATAAAAAAAGTGGTATACAAGTTTGCACCTAAGGATTGATTTATTATAGCTCCAAAAATTGAATGGTAAGCATGGAGGATTTGGTATGTTGAAGGGCTATGTGGGAAACTTATGATCACCAACATATAAATATGATCTAAATATTTTCTTAAGTTAATTGGAATCATTCCCTATCATTGAAAGAATCTTGGTCAAGTTTTAAAGTAAGATAGTAATTCAATGGATTTTTCCCTCTAATTGCATGAAATTTAATAGTAAATGCTTGTTTCTGGTGCAATGATTTCAAATATGTTAATAAGTTGGATTGGAAATCATGTATCATAGAATACAATCACATGCATAGTTATTTATTCTAATGAAGCAAATTTCCAAATGAGCATTAAATTTTAACCTTTTAAGTTTGTTTATGCATATTTTGTGGTTTGATATAATTGAATATGAGAGTTCCAAAGGAGGATAGACTATATTTGTTTGTCTATGGTCACAACACAGTAGCCAAAATTCAGTTTTGATCCCTACAAGTACATAAATATAGATTAATAATTTTCATGTCAAATAGGCCATTTTGACTTCTGGGTTTTATGAAAGGTACTAAGACGAGGGAGGAATGGGGTATCTAATCCCCCACTAGAAATATTATAATCCTATCTACAACCTACTTTTTTTATTAAATAACCCGGGGTCAAGTAAGTGACTTGTGGGCTTAAGAAGTCAAAAACCAAAGGGGTTTCAATGGCATTTTTTCTAATTAGTTTCAAAGCATACTCTAATTAATTTTAAAGCATAATTCAAGTAATTTCATGGCCCATTTTCGATATTATGACCTAGCTTGATGATGTGGGATGAATATAGAACCATAATAGTAGAATTTTTTTCTTAACTTAGCTCATAAAAGACACGAATGTGGTAAATTTTTTCATCACTTTTGAATTAAAATGACTCTTATGAGCAACATAACAACCCAACAACTTTCTAAACTTTGAAATCTACACATAGGGGATGTATTTTCAAATCATTTTATAAAGTGAAGTGATCTAAATTCCCAAAGGTGTTTTTTTGGAAGTTTCAATGGCATTTAATGAGTTAAAGATGTAATCACTAGCATGGAATTATTGTTGGCTCTCCAACCCAATGATTTTCCAAATGAAATTTAAAGCAATGACTAACTTCAGGGGTTAGTGAGCATTCCAACACTATTATTCTCCCCTTTGGTGTTGAAGCAAATGATATTTGCCATTATGGACACCATAAGAGCGATAAATTTGCTATCAATTTACTAAAAGGCCAAGAAAGTGTCCATCATTGACTTGAAAAGTTAGAAACCCTTCCAAACTAGTGATTTTTCTCCTTCCATGCTCAAACTCAAAAGGTAATACATTGTTGTTCAAATCCATACCATTAGATATACATCCCACATCTTTTTATTTCCCTCCAATCTCTCATCCATCGACCTGTAAATGAGATGGAGGTTGAAGTGCACACATACCATTATCTATGTGTTGGACTATTCAAGATTGCTCATCTTCAAATTTCCTCCATGCATCGGTGTCCAACAAGTAGGGACATCACTACGATACATGTAATCCATGTCAAATGTGTGTACAAAATGTGTGCTAGTGTGTTCGATATCCAACAAGAAAAATACAAACATGAAAACCCTAGGGGGAATGTGTTGTTTCCTAGAATTGAACTCTTCCCTCCAATCTCTCATCCATCGACCTGTAAATGAGATGGAGGTCGAAGTGCACACATACCATTATCTATGTGTTGGACTATTCAAGATTGCTCATCTTCAAATTTCCTCCATGCATCGGTGTCCAACAAGTAGGGACATCACTACGATACATGTAATCCATGTCAAATGTGTGTACAAAATGTGTGCTAGTGTGTTCGATATCCAACAAGAAAAATACAAACATGAAAACCCTAGGGGGAATGTGTTGTTTCCTAGAATTGAACTCTTCATTTAATGACATCCATTTCAAATTACTAAACTATTAAACCTAGCTAATATAATTTTAGAACAAATCTGAGACTTTTATTAACAATGTCAAGGAAAATATATATTTTTAATGTAAATGGGGGATTCTATCTAAGATACTTTAGAACTTTAGTTTATCATTGATATCCATATAAACTAAATTGATCTTTGTTAACTTTTGGGGTTACTTGAAAGTTTTTACACCATGCTCGGGTTAACTTCATGTGATGTGGAGTGCATGGTGTGATGTCTACCCTTGTTTGTACTTTAGTGGATATAAATACTACAGATAGCTTACTCATAAATTGGTATACCTTGACTTCATTCTTTTGTGGTGCACTTCTATAAGCAATAGAAATGTTCTTATAAGCTTAGATGTTGGCTTGGGAGGAGAGCTAGTTTGGAGAAGGAGAATGGGGGAATTTAAGAGGATGGTATTGAGCCCTAAGTAACATGTTGTCACTTGGTTGCTTATGTTTTCTTCTACGGAGGCTTGTGCTTGACTTGAGGATCTTAGGTTTACAAATTCTCAAGGAGGTGTGGTATACCTACAAAATTGCATGGTTTAGGAAGCAATTTTGGAGTATTGGATACCTTTGAAAGAGAGAATTAGACCTTTTCTTGTGATACACTCACCCTAGGACCTTCATTTAATAGGTATGTTTACCTTTTGAGCTTAACATGTAGAGTTGGGGCACTTCACATGTGGATATATCTAGTGATTAGTTAAGTTTCTTGAGATAATTGACTATATACCTTGTCCACTTCATTGTTTTCATCGTTCATTAACATCATGATGTCTTAGATATGTGAACTAGGGTAAAAATTGTAGCTTTCATATGTAGCTCTTTTTAATGTACTTTATACTCTAGTGCACTATTGTGCTTGTGTTGATGCAAGGAAATTTCTAGGGTTAGGATTTTCTCTAACAAGACAATAAGAACTAAGGTTTGGAAGAAACCTTAGAGTAGCAAAGGAATAACTTGTTCTTGTGGTTCTTATGAGAGAAGAATTAATTTTGGCATTGGAAACACTCGAATTACTTGGAGTACTACACATGGAGAACATACTGTAAAACCGCCTTATTTTCTCTTATACACTTGTGATGCTAGTGTAGGTGCCAAAGAGGACTTTTCGGGGTGTATGTTAGTGTGTTGTGGATATTTAGTGGAGCAACCAAATTTTGGGGATTGATTCCTAGCTAGGAAGAGTTGGTGACTAGGGTTTGTTGGTGTGATTCTAGTTTCTTGTAGTTTCCCTAACTAGGGTTTGGAGAGGATTGGAGATCCCTAGCTTGTGATAAGATTGAAGGACCATATTGTACCAACTTTGGATACATTGCTAGCATGTACTTGTCACTAAATTCTAATGTATATATGGAATATGTTGTATTAACTATGTGTTTGCATATTTTATTTTCAACTTATAATCTCATGGTGAATGAGTAGTTTCTAGAATTGCTTCGTATGTATATTTATCATGAACTTGTTGATTTTGTTAAGTAATTTGAAAAAAATATAAAATATAAGCCAACAATTTTATCGACATAATAAAACTATTTTAATTAAATAATTATCAGTATTGTTACATGTTAGTAATCATTTATTTAAGGACTGGAAACAAAGTTCCCTTGAAGTGCAATTGTTCAATGTTTTCTCGTTGGGCTACCTATTAGAAAGAAGTGAAATATATACTTTGCAATTTATACTTTGGATTTATATCTGAGGATGAAAAATTATAGGAATAGATCCAAGGAACCTCAAGATTGAGGTGAAATTTATGAATTTTCATTAAGCTGTGATTTCTCAAATTTTCCACAATATTGAGGTATAATAATAACCCCAATGCACCAAACATTTTGAAACTTCCATACAAAAATTTCAGGTTCATATAGAAAAAATCAAGCACATGATCATATTTGCATACTCAATGGATGCATCTTCATGGAAATTGCATTTGTATCTACAATGTCCTCTAGGAATTTATTTACAACACCAAGCCGAGGAACTAGAGTCTACCTGGATAACCCACTATGACTTAATTAACTACGAATATAAAAACAAGATGTGTTGGAAAATTAACAATAGGTGAACTAATTGTAGACTCAAGTTGCTACATATCAAAATATGATAATAGAAAAAATTCAAAGCTTTGAGCAGATAATCAAAATTTATTATCATAGGAGAAATTTGTGACCATTCAACTATATATTGGATGTGAAACCTATGAACTTGTTACAGAAGCAACATAAAAACTAAAGGACTTGATGAAGTCATTTTCAAATCTCGTCTATTCTTGGATCCAAGTGTGTCACTTTGTGTTCATTTAGTGTCCCCAGTTTAGATATCAAATACCTAAGTCATTTATGGGAACCGTAATTTTCAGCCATTGGCCTTCAAAGTTTTTCCTTTTTGTAAAATTTGGATAGTTTTGCCTTCTTTGATGTTGCTTTGGTGTTCTTCAATTCTAGACAATTTGTGTTTTGGTCATAATATCAAAGGCAAGACATGAAGTTAAATATAGGGATATTTTGACCCAAGATTTGGCATAGTATTGAACATCGTGATTTGTCCTCAATGTAACTTGAGGAAATTATAACTTACTCTAACTAAATGTTATGGTTATTTATCATGTCTATTATTTCTTCTACTATAAATATTACGGAATAATGTTTTCTTATTAATACATGAAATAAAAGCATAAGAAACCCTTGTTTCAATGTGAGATGACCATCTAGATGATAATCACACAGTGTCTATGGAGGTCTATGGAAGCCTTGATATGTTGGTTATGATGAGTGTAAATCTAGATTACATGGTGTTGGAAATGTAAGGTCAATTATAAGCCTTAGCAACCCTTGTTGTAGTGTAAGTTGGATACCAACCTAGATGATAATATGTTGATTATAATTAGTGTAAATATATATACACTACATGATGTTGGCAGCGTACTTACGTCAATTACAATCTAACATTAATGCATTGATGTATCTATTTTTTCCAAAGTGATAAAAATGGCATTACAAATGTGGGGATTAGTATAGTGAATAAGGAAGACTTGAGTTCTATCGAAATTCTGGTAACATTAGCATGCTAGTTATTGTATTATTTATTATGTGTTTCATATACTTCAATGTTTTCATATACAACTTTCAAAATGCGTCTTGTTTGATGTTATTATCTAGGATGGAATGGAAAAAGCAATTGACCTAGAAAAAAAAATTAATAAATGAGTTTGGAAAGCATAGCATTTAGTGTGCCCTTTTATTCTAGTGATAATAAGGACTAGGCTATAATCTATTATCAAAATTTTGATCTCAAAAATTTGTTGATCACTATAATATGTTGATCTCTATCATGGCTAGTATTTTACAAGCTCTTTTCTATTTTTTAGCAACCATGGAGACCAAGGATTATCCCTACTTTGATTATATCTAAAATGACATCTTTAACAATGAGGCATAATCATAAACATAGGTTCTTAATAACTAGCATCTCTTTGATTTCAATGTTGCATCTATCTTTAATAATATCCTTCTTTGGTTTACAAGTCTAGTCACAATATACCTATGGAATTCAAAAGAAGGCATATGAGGCATATGGTTTTATATTCATGCAATCTCACATTTTTATATAAAGAATTAAATGTTGTTGTATATTGGAAAAAGTTGTTGTATATTAATGTATAAGTACAATATATTTGAACCTCAATGATACCCAATATATGTTTAAATTGAACTATGAGAGAAATTTCTCACACTAGGAAATACTATCTCATGAATTCATAGAAAAACTCCAATATCATATACACCTAAAATATGTGCATCCTGGAATTGTTTCTATGTCATACCTTTCTATACATAAATATTTAAGTTTACACATTTGACAAATATTTTAACTTTATGCTTATTAGATAATGTGCATCTAAATACACAATGTTGTAAGGCTTAATTAATTATGCTCACGTATATGGGCTAAAATTCCCTAGGCTCAGATTGATAGTTACTTATTCAAACTTTTCTTCAAAAGCTAAACTAAAACTTCCATTAAATTTCCATCCAAAGGTGCTAGCCAAAATCAAAAGTTTCTAGGTTGCAAGACACACACACATGATAGTTCAATCAAGAGCACAAAGTGATACACAATTACAAAAGGCACATAATTGATCAATCATGTTTTATGATTGCAACCTACATGTTGGCGTAAACAACCGTATGTATCACCATATTCATTAAAGGGTCCTTAGAATGGTCTAGTGCTCCCATGGAGTTACGAACTTGTAGCCTCTACTATCCTCTTTCATCTCTACATTCAAACCTTGAGCATGTGAGTCAAGTTTCTATTTTAGGGTTTCCATCCGTGCTCAAACCTTCTAACGTGTAGAGTCTCTCCCCTAGTTTAGAGTTATTTTCTTAATTTCAAGTATAGCCTCAACCTTCCCCTTGAACTTGTTATCCTAGGATTTGCTGAAGTCATTGACTTTGTTTTCTGGAAAAATAAATAAAAATAAAAATAAATAAATAAATAAAAATAAAATAAAAATAAAATAAAATCTTTTAAAACAAAGAATTATTATATTATAACAATCAATAGCATGTTCCTCTTCTTCGAAGCCATGATTAGCTATAGGATAAATTTCTAGGACTACAAAAAACAGCACAAATCTCACAAAACCTCTCTAAATTTCACAATTTTGTGAGCTTTGGAGAAACACTTGTAAAGGAATTCCCATTACCTCCCACACACATAATGGTGTCCAACCACCAAAGTTCAACCTAAATATGTTTACACTAGGCAAATAGTTACAAAGGCCAAATGAATAATTAGCCAAATTAAAGCACTGTACCTTGAATCAAACACACTATTTACCAACTCACAAATTTGGAATTCAACCTTTTTTATTCATATCAATGTTCCACATAAACTTCAATTATTAACCATCCTCTTGAACAATGAAAAACATATACCCTATATATGTCCAAGTTAACTCAATGTTTGTCTTTTGATAAAATCTTACATTAATATTGTTCTAATTTCACGGCTCAATGAATGTGTATTTATCAATTTTCTTATAAGCACGCATATTTAATCTTATTGAGTTGAAATAACAATTTAATTGCTTAGAATATCTATTTGTTTCATAAATAATTTGAGTTTTGATGACATGCGATTGGAATAAATCTTATTTTGTACTGCCAAGTTTATTTAAATGTTATTATCTAAAGATTAGATCCTAACCATGTGTGTTAATATATTTTGGTTGTAAAAGGAGTCAATTTAATTATTTATAGCTTGATGGAAATTTATGGATCTATTATTGCTGAAATTTGTATTCTCAATCTATTCATATCATTTTCTTAATGAAGATGGAGTTAACTGACTTCCCTATTAATATTTTAAAAACTAGAATTATTTGATAACTACTGTAAATTGAATTCCAAATGAAGAGAAACACATTTGATATGCACTTGATTCAAATGGAAGTTTTCAATGATTTGTTTGAAAATTAATAAAATGGATATTGGTTAATAGCTTTTTTCTATTTGATATAGAGCACATGGAAATTGTTGATGTTTGTAGCTCGGGTAGGTACTTCCACACAGGCCTAAGTATCTAGGCATGCATAATTTGTGTAAAGTCTCCTTAGATCACTTGATTAAGTATGAATAGGTGGTTGTTGTAACTTAGCTTAAGTCTAACTTAGGAAGAGAACATAATTAATTATGTTGGCTACTGAACTAAAGAAACTTAGGAAAAGTAAAGTATTTACTTTAAGTGATAATGTTTTAATCTCAATCATTGATATCAAGTGAGACAAGATCTATTCTCGGTCATTAATCACTTTAGAGATTAGGGTTAGGGATTTAGCTCAATTTAAAGTTCTAAAATCAAGGCTAAGAAGAAGAGAAAGACACACCATACAACAGCACAAGACATTGAGAGAGACATCTCAATTGTGAATGAAGGACTTCCATTCTAGTGTGTCAAGTCCAAAGAAGGTACAAGGGTGCAGCGACGGAGATCAAAGATAGATCTAGAGATTAATCAACTGGATCAACTCCAAGGTATGTTATAATTGTATTTTTTTAAATCGGTCATCATCCCAAGATGGGAGCCCAAATAGATTCTTATTGAGTTATTAATCAATCGTTGATTGGGAAAAATTTGTGTCACTTGTGATGGAGATTGGTTGTTGACATTTTGCTTGCGTTGAATGTTTATGTTAAGAATGTAGTGCATTTATTCAATATATTTGTAATCTACAATGTTAATAAAGTGCTAAGTATTAGGTTTATGCAAATTTAACATAAATTCCAAGGAATGCAATCTTCAAACAATTACAAAATCTCACTAGCAGCTTATTTATGTCCAAAAGCAAGAATTAGTGGTGATTTTCCACTTTGAATGTGGTGGTTGAAATCTCTGCAATATGAAACTTACAAGGTTATATAAAATACTTCATTCATCACAACTTGGATCTGCTTGTTGTCAGTTTCTCTCTCTCCCACTATACATGTGTCTCTTTAAAGCGCAATGGCTTGCAATTTAGTGGCACAAAGAAATTTGCTATAAAAACAAAGGAATACAGGTGCAAATGGTGAACAATGAGGGAGAGAATATTGTTGTTGCATTCCTTGAATGGAATGAACTTTTACAAATTTTTGGGAAGAAATAAAGAATTGAACCTCCTACTTCCAAACCTCGATGTCATACCAATTTATGTGATCTAGAGATTAAGAAATGTGAATATAAATGAATATATATCCTAAGTGACGACCCATGGACACAAAATTTGGCTTGGAAAATCCAAATACATATTTAACCAAAGGTGCTTTCATAGAAAGATGAAATATAATACCTCTTCAAAACTATAAATTGAATATAACTAAATAGAAATCCTAAGTTATGACTCGTGGAAACAAAAGCTGGCTTTCATAAAAATATTTAGCCAAAAAGGCTTTCATCAAAATATGAAATATAAGACCCTTTAAAACTAAGAAGGAAAAAATAGAAAGGGGCTTGGGAGAACTTTATAGAAAAGATCCATGCCTTAATCATATATTTCTTGAATCGTTTGAGTAATAATCCACAAAAGAAAACATGATCAAGTTACATGCGAGTTAAATATATAGTAATCGAAAGTAGGATGTCAGTACCTCGGAACATTAATCCCCTTTCTTGTGGGAAAATTATTCTACTAAACACACTTAACACATTCAAATTCTATGCTAAGTATGTTGATAAATCTAAGGCATAGCAATTAGGTGATTTCTCTTCTTGTAGATAACTGCGTGTGAATGCTTTTTACTTCAATAGATTATGATCTTCTTAGATTACTATAGTTTTCTTCATCAAACAACTGTCGATGCATAAACAATAAGGAGACAAGAGACGCAAAATGTTTGCTATCAACCGGGGCCAAAACCTCTCCCACTTGAGAGGAAAACCCAAACGAATTCTTCTTCTTATAAAGACTTAAATTGACGAAAACCAATACCAAGACCCTTGACCTATTTTCCACTCCAAGACCAAGACATAAGTTCCCTTTTACTGCTTCTCTTTCATGCCCAAGTCAACTTGGTTCAACTACTTGCCTTCCTTTATACCTCAGCTATACTTCAGATCTCGAATTCCTTTTTCCTCCGCTTTAGACCTACAACTTCTTTGATTCCTTTAGAAACCCTAGCACATGTGAATTATCAATTTGGAACCCTAATTCCCTTCGCTCTAGATGGAGGTTGTTTCCCTGTCAACTCGTCTTGATAATGAACATGTTCACTTCCTTAATATGTCCTTCAAAGGATATCGTGATACCTCGGCTTCTTCTACAGTGGACAACACCCTTTCTTCACCAGTGTGGAGTAGATCGACCCAAAAAACCGACCCAAAAAAAATTACAAATACTCACTCTTCCTCTCCTTCTCTTGGCTGGCTATGAGACTCATTTTTGGTGATTCTCTCACTTCCTATTTCAAACTTCTTCTTGACCAAAATTTTGTCTCTGAAATGAGGCTGAGATGCCCTATTTATAGTGGTTGGAGCATCCATAATAAGCCCACTTGAACTGGAGGTGAGCCGACATGTTTTTTGGAGCAAATTCATTATTTCATTTAAGGCTAACTTGAAGGAGATCCTTGAGCTTGGTCTTGGATGGTTATTTGACTCTTTCATTGACTTATATTCAAATGTAACTTGCTCAAGAATGGTCCTTCATACATGACATTGACTCAATTTGAATTTATGACCAATCATAAGGGCTCACAATGGGAGCCATTACTAAAAATAAAATTCCTTGCTCATGAAACACATGAGACAAGTATTACAATAATAATTGTATTTCTCATCTTTACATCAATTACATCAAATCACAATTACACGTCATTATGAAGACCGAACCTAGTTACATTTTTCAACAAATTAAACATATAATAAGTGGGGCCCATGGGGTGTAGAATAGTAGGCAATAAAGTGTATAGTTAAGGCACTCATTGTGTGAAAATCACCAATTCAAAACCCTGTTAATATAGCTAACAAAAGAAAAAACAAAAACATATAATAAGTGGGAGTATGTCCAACTAAGATACAAATTGACATGATAGTGATTTATCCTAGAATATTAGATAGCTAGTACTTATATTACAAGAAAATACACGACGATTGAGGAACTCGTCACCAAGTTGAGCACTGTCACATGGTATTGCATAGACCCAAGTTTGCTCACATGAACGATGTTGAGATGGTAACATACTTTGACTTCGCAACAATAGAATATTAATCAAAGTAGATACATATTTCTCCACCAAATATATATTCAGTATATATTCAATAAAATTAAGCTAGTAATAACAATATTTCTCTTTGTTTTCTACAATATACACGAAGACAATTGTTCAATGCAATTCATCACATTAAATACTACCCATCCTCTAAGTGGCCTTGGGGACTTTCTTAATCCAATAAAAATGTGAGGCAAAAAGAAACGTTGGAATTTGGACCAATCCATAGCATTGAAATTTAGAAATGTCACTTTTTTTTTTACAAGAACCAAACTTTCCAAACATTCCCTTTCTTCTTGTTATTGTAGTGTAAGCTTGATTTTTCTCACTTGTTCCCACATTAGTTTTAGCCTTTAGTCTAGATTCTTCAATCTTGCATAGTGACCATAGATCCTAGAATGGAGTAGCTTATTTATGTAGAAATTATACAAACAATATGTATATCAATGGATTCAATCTGATCATGTGATATGATAAAGCAAGTTACTAAATCATTCTACAAATTAATTGTGGAAAATAAACACGATCGCCAATCACAAGTAAAAAAAGAAGCAAATCAAACCACAACACAGATATTTTCTTGGCAAAATCTTGATGCTCAAAACCCCTCTATCTTCTATTGTATATTCCAAGGAATCATGAAACAATTACAATGCACTCTTCTCACAAGAGTCCCCTGCACTCTCACAGCTATCTCACACTGATCTGGACAAAATCGACCAACACTTTGCCAATTTTCAGCCTATGCTCAGCCTGCCTTGCTTGCGCAATTCATGTGGAATGCAATCTCTATTATTTAGGAATTTTTTGCCTTCCAAAACTGCACAATGCTCATGGGAAATCCTACGGGTGTTTTACTGCATGTGGGAAGCCTACTAATAATACAATTGATAGTTAACATCCATTTAACCTTTGTCTCAACTGGGTCTCCACTGGAACTGACAGGCATGCATCTATTAATAGTAAATCATTAGTTACATGACAAATCATTGCATGTGAATTAAATATGATTTAATTCACTTGACCTCTCACTAGTGCAACAAATAGTTACAAGTAGTTAAACTGATTTTAACTCAATTAATTGAGTTAACTGATTTCTCAAGCAATAAACTAATGCAAAAACTGCAAATTGGAATAAATAACTAATAGAATCACTCGGCATGCCTCACCAACCACCCTCAACTCGAAATTCATGATCTAACTGAGTTTATCACACTCAGTTAACTATTACAAGTGATTATGAGATAAGATTACATTTTATGTCAAATTTAATTAAGGGAAAATTAAATTAGACACATATTTCTTGTTGAATTTTCAACACTCTCTCTCAATAATACAGGAATTATCAGCTACCCCGGTCCTTCCTCTATGGTATTCGAATTTTCTCCTGGAGAGCGCCTTCATCAGAATATCTGCATCTTGATCCTCCATGGGAATGTACTGAAGTAACATAATGTGTCTCTGAACACAATCTCTGAGATGGTGGTACCAGATGTTTATATGCTTGGACCTATCATGGAATAACGAATTAACCGATAGTTTAATTAAACTATGCTTATCATAATGTATCACCATCGAATCCATCTCATGACCAAACAAACCAACCAGAATCTTCCTCATCCAGATGGCCTCACATGCAGCCTCACTGGCTGCCATGTACTCTGCGTCGGCTGAACTGAGTGCCACGGATCTCTGCTTCCTGTTGTACCAAGAAACTGTTGTTGATCCTATGCTGAAGATCCCTCCTGATGTGCTCTTTTTGTCTGACGGACTACCTGCCTAATCTGCATCGGTGAAGCCTTGAAGCTTCACTCCCTCTGTCTGTATGTACCATAATCCATACTCTATAGTGCCCCTAAGATATCTCAAGACATGCTTCCCCGCCTTCCAAAATATCTTGGTCGACTTAACCATAGCTTGACTCGGTTGGTTAACAACGTAGCAAATGTCTGGTCTATTTTTCACCAAGTACATCAGTGAACCCACATGTTGCATGTAAACAGTAGCGTCCACTACCTCACCTGAATTAGCATCCTCCTTCCTCCAGTTTCTTGGAAGAAGAATCTCCATGGGTTTACAGCTCTCCATGTGAAACTTACTCAGAATCTCTTTGGCATACTTGCCTTGAGAAACAAATATCTCACCATCCCGCTGCCATATTTCCAAACCAAGGAAATAGTGAAGGAGTCCCATGTCATTCATCTCAAACTATCTTGCAAGATCCTCTTTGCAAGAAGTTATGAGCTGCTCATCACCTGTCAAAATTAGATCATCAACATAAAGTACAATAATCAAGAGCTTACCATCAACCACAATCTAGTACAGGTTCACATCCGCTTCACTCTTCGTGAAGCCCAACCCAGTGAAATAGTTGTCAATTTTGGTGTAGCAAGCACGAGGTGCTTGATTCAGCCCATACTATGCTCTCTTGAGTCTTCACACATGCGACTCACTGTCAAAGGTCTCAAAACCTTTTTGTTGCTCTATGTAAACTTTCCTCAATAACTCCATTGAGAAATGCAATCTTCACATCCATCTGATGTATCTGCCACCCCATTTGCACTGAGAGTGCAAGGATAGCTCTAATCTATGAGTACCTTGAAAATAGTGCAAAAGTCTCCTCATATTCAATCCCCTCAACTTGTGAGAATCCTCGAGCTACAAATCTAGCCTTGTACTTATCCACACTCCCATCTACTACCTGTTTCACCTTATAGATCCATCTAGATCCAACCATTGATTTTTGGACTAGTGACTCTTGGGACAACTTCCCATGCATTGTTCTTGACGATGGAGTCATACTCCTCAACCATGGCGTCAACCCAAATTGATTGTTGCACTACTTCCTAAAAGGAGGATGTTTCTATCACAATATAGTTTCCCATAAGAGCCATGTATCCAGTAGACTTGTCTGAAGACTGTCTCTATCTGTGTAGTGAAGTAGGTGCTCCTACATGTTATGCCGCATCAAGTCTCAATCTATTAGCTTCCGTGGTGCGTCGTCTACCATTTCTGGTGGATGGCTCTGCATGAGTGTTTTCTGCCACTCCATGATCCTCCGCATGTATTTGCTCCACATCTTGAGGTTCATCCTTTGGAACCAAGAGTTCCTCATTGCATGCAAATCAATCTCCCTCTCAAGGGACAATCGCATGGCTTTCTCCTAATCAAATTTTATATCATGTCTCACAACAGTCATCTTGTTGTTTGGAAAATACACCCAATAGTTGTGGGGAGTATCAATGTACCCCACAAATATCTCAATCTCAGTTGTTGGTTCTAGCTTCTTCCTGGAATCTTTAGTCACATGGTTATAGACATATGAGCCAAAAATTTTAAAATATGAAACATCAAGTTTCTTACCAGAAAAATCCTCCTCTAGTGTACTCATGCCAAGTATCCGATGAGGACTACGGTTTTGCACAAATAGCGTTGTGTAGCATGCCTCCGCTCACAAATGCAACAGTAGGCCCTGATCATGCAACATCGCTCGTGCATCACCCACAATTTTGTTGTTCTTTATTTTTGTGACTCCATTCTGTTGTGGATTATGAGGCGCAATCAACTCTCTCTGAATTCCTTCTTTGCTTCAAAAATTCTTGAATTCATTGGAGATGTACTCACCACCATTGTCACTCCTAAGAGTCTTCACATGCTTCCACATATCTTTCTCCACCAGTTATTTGAACTCACAAAATTTTGAGAATAGTTGATCTTTCTTCTGCATGAAGTAGATCCAACACTTTCTAGAAAAATCATCAACAAAGATCACATAATACATGTGCTTTGATGTCGAAGCTGTATAGAATGCTCCACACACGTCTGAGTGAACTCTCTCAAGGATTCCCGCTACTCAATTCTCCTCGTGAAAAGTGGCCTTTGCATACTTCCCCATGGTACATCCCTTGCATGTGTCTATCCGCGCAAGAGTACCCTTTGGAAGCCCCGTAGAAATCTATTGCATGACCTTCAAAGCTCCGTGGTGTAGATGGCCCAATCTCCTGTGCCATAACTCACACTCATCCTGGCTCATCACTTTGTCTGTTTTACCCATCAATATTGTGCAGCGATCTACATCATGTTTGTAGACATTCTTCACACGAATCTCAATCTTCTTGGCTTGTCCTATGGCTTTGTGACCCCTTCACTGAAAACCACATCATAACCTCTATCCTCCAACATAGCAACTGAAACTAAATTCTTTTTCAAGCTTGGTACATGCATGACATATTTTAATAATAAGGGTTTACCTGACCGTCTCTGGAAAGTAACTGTACCAACCCTGGTAGTGCTATACCTTCCATCATCACCCATTTCGATATGCATATGGAAATCCTTCTCCTCCAAGGTACTGAAAATTTATTTGTCTCTCTCCATGTGGAAAGATGCACCATTATCCAAGTACCACACTGATCCCATCGCACTTATCACCATGCATGCAATGAGCGAGAAGTCCAATTCAAATTGCGAGGTCAGAGCCTCACCAACTGCAGATCCTGAATCCTTCTTGTTCTTTTTCTTCTGTGGACAATTTGTGGCATAATTTCCATGCTCGTGGTAGTGAAAACATTTCACTCTAGACATGTCACGCTTCTTGTCTTCTTTGTCGGTCTCAGATTTGGAATAGGATTTATTTCCCTTCCCCTTCTTTTCCTTACCAGCCAAGGCGCAATTTTCCTCATCATCCATCTTGGATGAGGATCCATCCCCGGTATTCTGCCTGAATTCTTCTTGCACCAAATCCGACCAACTTCGCTCCCAATCTGGCAGCTTCTCCCTCCCATTGACAGAGTCCTGATAACTATGCCAACTCTTGGGATGACCTAGAAGAGCTAGGCTCACCAAGTCATCATCTGCTATAGTAATTCCGACACTCCCAATCTCATCTCGACATTTGACAAACTTGGTTAAATATTTCGGAATAGTGTCGCCTTTCTCCATTTTGATTTTCATGAGCTTGTCCTTCAGTGCCAATTTTCTGTAGTCACTGCTACTCTGAAACAAATCTGTCAAAGCCTTCCACATTACATACGGAGTCACTTTTCCAGGGAGACTTGAGACAATGTGGTCTCGTACTCCCTCTAATAAGATCCTCCTCGCCTTTGCAACCTTCTTTTGCCAAGCACCAAAAAGAGCGGCATCTGCGGTTGCGAGTTTGGGAATGTCACTATCAATGAATTATTCCAACCCGTTGTCCTCCAGAACTGCCTCCATCCTATCTTCTCACATAATATAATTAGGATTTCCCTCAAGTGCATATTCCAATCTCAAGCCATTGAAAGCCATCTTGATCCGCCTGTCACACCAAAGAATACTTTTGCAAATTCTAATGCTATTCATAACAAATTCAATTTCTTCTCCACTATAGTGATTTCATGCGCTCTCATACCATGTAGAAATCATACAAACAATGTGTATATCAATGGATTCAATCCGATCATTCGATATACTAAAGCAAGATATTGAATCCTTCTACAAATTAATTGCAGAAAATAAACACGATCGTCAATCACAAGAAGTAAAGAAAGAAGATACCCCTCTATCTTCTATTGTATATTCACCAAGGAATCATGAAACAATTACAATGCACTCTTCTCACAAGAGTCTCCTACACTCTCACAACTGTCTCACACTAATCTGGCCAAAATCGACCAACACTTAGCCAATTTTCAACCTATGTTCAGCCTGCCTTGCTTGCACAATTCATGTGGAATGCAATCCCTATTCTTTAGGAATTTAAGTCTTCCAAAACTGTGCAATGCTCATGGGAAATCCTATGGGTGCTTTACTGCATGCGAGCAGCCTACTAATAATACAACTGATAGTTAGCATCCCTTTAACCTTTGTCTCAACTGGGTCTCCACTAGAATTGACATGCATGCAGCTATTAATGGTAAATCATCAGTTACATGACAGATCACTGCATGTGAATTAAATCTTATTTAATTCACTTGACCTCTCACTAGTGCAACAAACAATTACAACTAGTTACACTGATTTTAACTCAATTAATTGAGTTAACTGATTTCTCATGCATTAAACTAATGCACTAACTGCAACTTGGACTTAATAACTAATAGAATCACTCTACATGCCTCACCAACCACCTTCAACTCGAGATTCATGAGCTAACTGAGTTTATCACACTCAGTTAACTATTTCAAGTGATTATGAGATAAGATTACATTTTATTGTCCAATTTAATTAAGGGAAAATTAAATTAGACACACATTTCTTGTTGACTTTCCAACACTTTCTTCTCATAAATGCTTGAAGTAAAGTTGCCTCACTTCTCTGGTAGTCCATTTAATACCACTGTAGTCATTTCACTATCAGACATGACTTCTCCCAGTTCTTGTAGTTGACCTTGGATCTCAAATATCATCATAAAATATGAGGCTATTCCATCATCCTTAGACATCTTCAACTTGTAGAGTTCTTGCCTTAATGATATGACTTCTCCAGCAATGCCTATGGAATATAGCTCTACCAGTTTGTCATAGATTTGTTTTGAATTTTTGAGTTTAGATACATATGGGATGAGGGGATCCTTGATGGATTCTATGAGAATCATTTGATCCCTAACTTTCCCTTTCATATACTTGGCAAGAGTTTGAGCATCTTCTTCTCCTGGTTTTGCGATAGATCCTTTGACATGTTATGTAACCTCATTTTCCATGAGATTCAGATTTGTCATTTTCTTCCATTCAAGATAGTTTGAAGCCCCAACCAATTTGTTGATTTCCTTGCAAAAAGACAATTTAACAGATTCATATGTGGACATAAATTTACATACTTGATAGGATGCTCCTTCTTCTTGTTGCTTCCTTGATGTTGATGATGATATAGAGGATAGAAAAATTATCCTTGATGAAGGTAGTTTTCTTCAAGAATGATCCTTGATCACAGAGATGACACCGCCTTTTGATCTAGCTTCCTTTGGATGAATAGTCTTCAAAACACTTTACCTTGAGTATATATAGGGTTTTGACCTTCTTCTTGATGATGATCCCAATACATCTGTGTAGACTTCGATCTAGGGTTATGATGCTTCTTTTGACTTCAAGATGATCTTCGCTTCGATGGCTTCCTTGAGATTTTATCCTTGAGTGTCCCTTGATAAGATGCCCTACCTTGACTTAGTCACCTTAGCTCTGATATCATGTTGAGAAATCTAGAGCATAGATATTAAGTGATTTCTCTTCAATTAGTAATTGCTTGAGTGTTTTTTAGTTCTTTAGATTAAAAATTCTTTTACTTAGATTATTAGTGTTCTTCTTCATCAAACAGCTACCAATGCATAAACCATAAAGAGACAAGAGACACGTAATATAGGTTATCAACCAAGGACAAAATCTCTCACTCTTTGAGAGGAAAACCCGAACAAAATCTTCTTATAGAGATTCCAATTGACAAATATCAAGACCACAACCCTTGACCTATTTTCCACTCCAAGACCAAGACACAAGCTGTCTTGACAGTCAATCGTTTACTCCTTTCCTCTTCTCGACTCCTCTTCCACTTCGACCTTTTTAGCACTGAGACATTATCACCATTGAGATCTCATTCCTGTTGTGGCACTGATTCCTTCTTACTATGATGACAATAAGACCTTCTCATTGTAGTTATATTGAATCCTTATTGTGATGACAACAAGAACTTCTCATTGTAGCTATATTGAATCCTTCTTACTGTGATGAAAGCAAAACCTTACTATGGAGACAATGATCTCTTCTTATTGTGGTGGCACTAAAAGAAATATTGCACCGATATTGTCGTATGTTGGCACCGAAACTGTGGTATCATGTCAATATGGTAGCACTGTAATCCGCACTATAATCTCCACTGTAATCTCCACTGTAATTTGCATTGTAATCTCCATTGTAATCTACACTATAATCCGCACTATAAGCTCTGCAATTGGTTCAAGATTTTTTGTGTCTAACTGAAATTGAGATGGCTCTATTTATAGTGGTTTTCCACTGAAATAAGTCGACCTGAAGAAGGTAAGTCGACATGACCATTAGGAGGACATAATTAATTCATTTGAAGCCGAATTGAAGAGGGATGTAATGTGCTGCCTTGGAGGGCTACTTGAAAATCCTATTGACTCACACATAAGTGTAATATGCCCAAGAAGGGTATGTCATACATGACATAGACTCAAATTAATTTTATGACCAATCCTAAGGACTCACAATGGGAGTGATACTAAAATAAGATTCCTTGCTCATGAAACCCATGAGACGAGCATTATAATAATAATTTTATAGTTCTTATTTTCATTAATTACATAAATCACAATTACATGTCATTAGGAACACTGAACCTAGTTAATTTTCAACAGGAGCATCCATAATAAGTAGACTTGAACTGGAGGTGAGCCGACGTATCTTTTGGAGCAAATTCATTATTTCATTTAAGGTCGACTTGCAGGGGATCTTTGAGCTTGGTCTTGGAGGGTTATTTGACTCTTTCATTGACTTATATACAAATGTAACATGCCCGAGAAGGGTCCTTCATACATGACATTGACTCAATTTGACGTTATGACCAATCCTAAGGGCTCACAATGGGAGCCATTACTATAAATAAAATTCCTTGCTCATGAAACCCATGAGACAAGTATTACAATAATAATTTTATTTTTCTTCTTTACATCAATTACAAAAAATCACAATTACACATGTCATTATGAAGATAGAACCTAGTTATATTTTTCAACACTCCCTCTTAACTAGGGAGGTATTCATTATGGTACTTGCTCATTCTCAATCTGAAGAATTATCATAAGAAGAGTCCGATTGGTAACCCATTTTTTTATTAGCATAATATCAACCAACATTGTCACATAGCAAGGCATTGACTAAGAGCTCTATCTCTCCACAAGACAAAGCACAATGTTGGCGAGACCAATGATGTATAGACACTCTCATCATTGTCTCTCTTGGAACATACCCCACCCCGGTTCAAAGGGTGTGTTCCACCAGAACTATTCTTATCTTAGATTCTTATTCCTCAAAGAATATTGATCCTCTACGACTACTCTTATCTTGGATTTTTACCCAAGATCAGAGTAGTCAGATGTTTACCCAATCCTCCATTATGTCTTCCCAAGTGAAGACAAGAATGATGTGTCTGTATCTCTCTTCATGGCCTTCACTAAGACTTAGGTTGTTAGTCCTGGTCTAGTGCATGACACATGAGATAGAGAACCACAATTGTCACTCCCTCTTAACCAAGGATGACCAATCCATTCCATGATGGAATGTAGCCAAGCTCCCTCTTAAATCAAGACTTGACCAAGCTCCCTTGTGACTAGGGACTTGCTTCCAACATCTCATCAAGTGGAGATCGTGGGATAATTAGTTACTTGTATAAATCCTTCCTTCAATGTCATGAGATTCTTCTTTTCCATGGAGTCTACACTTATTGGGACTTCTTCGTAGCACATAGACCATCCATTACCTTCATCCTTGAGCCATGTCATCATTCCTTTCATCGGAAAGTGATCCATCAATCCATATTTGGCCTTCCTTCATGCCATGTTGCCTACTTCATGCCATGTTTCCTTGAGGATCTTTCATCCTACTACATGGTCATCAACGATGGAAGACATTCACAGCTCTTCCCTTGGCAACCCTGCATAAGCCCATCCAGATATTATTCAAAAATAGGAAATGAACATTAAAGCAAAATTACCTTTACGATGGCCTTTCATCGTGACATCCTCTGATTTGCGCCAGCATCCTACATACATATTGACACATCTCCAAAAGATATACATTGTCAAGGGTCTCCTTTTCCAGACTTCCATTAGAGTCTTCATATCTTTCCTGGAGATATCATAGTCAAATCTTTGAGTCCTTGGATGTTGATCTCCTTTTCCATCGTTGCATGGTTCACGATCTTCTTCCTTTCTTTCTTCACACGTTTCCTTTAAGTAACTTTTGATCATAGTTCCTTCAATTATTGTCAGCCACCTCATATTTCATATGAGGACTTATTATGTTGATTTCATGAGGACAATGTGTGACCTATGCCTTTTGGCATATTTTTCAATGGAGGAGATCCTTTCATTTGATCATAATCTTGGGGTAGAGAATTCATCCAAGTTACCTGCAACCATATGACATGACTCTTCATTTTTCAAATACAAGCATACATACCTCATTTTTCTTTATGTCATCTTTCTTCAGCAGCTTCCATGATTGAAAGAACTTCAATCCCTTGACCTGTTTATTGACATCATACCATCCTTTCCTGAATTCCTCCAAGTAGGAATCCTTGATGAAACACTTGCTCCCCTTAGATTGGTGAATCTTCAGATGAGGATTTCTAAGATAGGATCTTAGTATCCTCATCTAGCAGATGTTTGCCATGATGTATGATGAGTTTTGTACCAGATGACTTTCCCATAAGTGCTTCTAATGAGGTTACCAAGAGCTATCTACTTTCATAGACCTATTTTTGCTATCATTCATGCTTCTCTATGATGATGTCACGAGCTCTTGCTTCTAATGCTTCTATGATGTCATGATGCATCCTATAATGCTCTTCCACTGATTCCTAATATGATAAATATACTTTACAACAGGAAAACTTGAAAATGGAAACTTGAAAATAACTAGGTGAGGAAGATTATCTCAATCGTAATAGAGATCTTTGATTTCCTCTTTCTTGGACCTTTTCTTCTCAGCGTCCTCCACTTCCTCGGTGATATGGGCTTCTTCTCTTCCTCTTTTGTTATTGTCATTCTTGAGCCAAGGAAAATCTCTCCTATAGTGCCCATATTCTTGACACCCGTAGCATTGAATCTTAGCCATGTTCTTCTTCTTTTTCTGAGGACCAAACTTTCCAAATTTTCCCTTTTATTTTTGTCATTGTAGCATATGCCTGATTTTGCTCACCTAACCCCACATCAAATTTTCCCTTTAGCTTGGATTCTTCAATTTTGCATAGTGACCACAGTGTATGGAATGGAGTAGCTTTTTCTTCCCATAAATACTTGAAGTAAAGTTACCCCACTCCTCTGGTAATGCATTTAATACTATTGTAGTCATTTCTCTATCAGACATGTTAAGCAAGGTTGTCATTGATGGCAATAGGATTCTAGATGATGATGAACGACCATGCTTAAAGATGATCATTTGACAATGAAGGATTCATAAAGAAGCCCACACTCGACCCTACCTCCATTGTTGCTCCTATAAAAGACAAGTCACAATAAAATCCTTATCCACCATCTTAGGGTCATTCTTTCACAATGAGCCTTACACCATCTGAAAGAGGATTGTTTCCTCTTTCCAATGAGCCCTCACACGCCTCCAAATTCCCAGTGGTTAGGGAGAAATTGAATTTTTAATTCTAGAGGTGTGTATATATATATATATATATATATATATATATATTGAGCCGACCTCACCTTGCCTACTCATGTCGGCTGCCCTAACACACCTCTCTGTTTGACATATCTCTATTTATATGACGTATAGACCTCAATCTCTAGCAGCAACTCAGTGGAGGTCAATTCAGAAGCATAACACAACAAGGGAAGTTCACAACTCGTGAACTGAGGAGGCTGAGGAGTTATTATTTTAAGGGTTTGTGATGAAAAGAAAGGCTCGGAACATTTAAAAGACAGAGTTATACATCTTGCAGATCACGTTTACAACTTCGGATCAGGACTGTGGTCACTGTAAAAAATTTCAGACTGTGGTCACTGTAAAAAAATTCGAACTGTGGTGACTGTAAAAAATTTCGGACTCTGGTGACTGTAAAAATTTTAGACTGTGATGACTGTAAAAATTTCAGACTATGGTGACTGTAAAAATTCCAGATTGTGGTGACTAAAAAATCTCGAACCTATTGTGAAAACTCAAACAATAAAACAGTCATTTTTTGGATGCTCGAAAATCACAGTATTACAACTACACGGTCACCTTTTTGAAATCTGTGATTTGTGGACAGCAACTTGGACAAAGGTCATATTTGTTTAAGGAACCAGACCATTGAACAATCACTTGTGAACAATTTGGAACTTGGATCTGAGACACTCGATGAAGCTTTTGATCTATGGAGAGTTTACACTTATAGACTCTTCCTGTTGCAGCGTCAGACCTGTGTGATGAATAAGAAAATTTGGATGTTGGGACAGTGATGAACTTGATGGCATAACTCTGAACAGTGAAGTAAGAATCAGTGAGCAATGAGGCATTAAGTGTCATGAAGCTATAGGACATGTGAAGCATTGAACAGTGCAGAATCTTGTGAAGATATTCAAGTAACCAAGTAAGAACATTACTCATTTTATCAAGACTAAAGGATTGGTTTCCTTGGGGAAGGAACCCCTAAACACAAGGTTGGTGCCTTGAGAATATAGGGTCGAAGCCCTAGAGGTCGAAACCTCATCAAAGTCCAAGTTGGTGCTTGGCAACAAGTTGGTGCCTGATCATTGAAAGGTTTGTGCCCTCACGCATCTATTGTACTCAATTATTTGAAAAAGGATTGAAGTTCTTATTAATCCTTAATAATAATATTATTATACACCTCTATGTTTTTAATTGTGAAAAATCTAACTGGCAAAAATTAACAATTGAAAAGAAATAATGATTCACCCCCCCTCTCAGTGTTTCCAACAAGACATGATTTCTCCTAGATATTGAAGTTGATCCCTGATTTTAGATATCCTCATAAAGTATGATGTTATTCCTTCTTCTTTTGACATCTTTAGTCTATAGAGTTCTTTCCTTAGTGAGATAACTTCCCATGCGGTGCTTACGGAATACAACTCTACCAATTTGTCATATATTTATTTTGAAGTTTCAAGTTTTGATACATATGGAATGAAGGGATCCTTGATGGATTCAATGAGAATCCTTTGAGCCCTAACTTCCCGCTTCATAAACTTTGCAAGTTCTTGAGCATCTTCTTTTATTGGTTTGGTGATAGGTCCTTTGACATGATCCATGACCTCATTTTCAATGAGATTTAGATATGTCCTCTTCTTCTATAAAGTTTGAAGCCCAAACCAATTTGGTGCTTTCCTTGCAAAAAGACATTTTAATAGATTCAGATGTGGACATATACTTACTTGTTAAGATGCGTCTTCCACTTGTTGCTTCCTTAATTTGAAAATGATATAGATGATAGAAACCTTCTCCTTGGTGAAGATAGATCTCTTGAAGAATGATCCTTGACCCCTCAAAGAGGGAGATCACTTAGTTGATGGTGATTAATGATGACTTCTTCATGGTGTCTAGGAAGAACCTTGCTTCAATGAGAGGGAAATTGCCTTATAACCTTTTGAAGATGATGACAATGCCCCTTGATCAAGTCTCCTTTGGATAACTAACCTTCAAGATACTTTGACTCCTTCAGTGATGATTGAGTGTGAATCCCATAAATGCTTCTAGGGTTTTGAACTTCTCCAAGATGATGTGATCTTTGTCCTTGAAGTGTTTCTTTTGGATGAATAGACTTCGAGATGCTTTGATTTGTAGATCTCTTCACCTTGAGTAGATATAAAGTTTTGGCCTTCATTATTTGAGTGATGATCCCAAGACTTATTTTGAAGATCTAGACCTTGACTTTACTTTGGTATCCTTCGATTTGCTTTGATGTATTTCTTGAGATTTGATCCTCGAGTGCTTGAGTGTCGCTTGATAAGATGTCCTTCCTTGAGATTGTCACCTTAGCTCTAATACCATGTTAAGAAATCTAGGGCATATCAAATAGGCGATATCTCTTCTTGTAGATAATTGCTTGTGAATGTTTTTTACTTCACTAGATTATGATCTTCTTAGATTATTATATTGTTCCTCATCAAACAACTACCAATGCATAAACAATAAGGAGACAAGAGACACAGAATGTAGGCTATCAGCCAGGGCCAAAACCTCTCCCACTTGAGATGAAAACCCAAACAAATTCTTCTTATAGAGACTTTAATTAACGAATACCATGACCAAGACCTTGACCTATTTGCCACTCCAAGACCAAGACACAAATTCCCTTTTATTGGTTCTCTTTCGTGCCCAAGTCAACACTTGGTTCAACTGCTTGCCTTCCTTTGTACCTCAGCTATACTTCAGATCTCGAATTCCTTTTTCCTCTGCTCAGACCTGCAACTTCTCAGCTTCCTTCAAGAACCCTAGCACATGTGAATTATCAACTTTGGAACCTTGATTCCCTTCGCTTTAGATGGAGGTCGCTTCCTTGTCACATCAACTTGAATGGACTTGTTCACTTCCTTAATTTCTCCTTCAAAGGAGATTGTGATACCTTAGCTTCTTTTGTAGTGGACAACACCCCTTCTTCACACGTGTGGAATATATCAACCCAAAAAACAGGCCCAAAAACAATGCCAAATACTTTGTTCTTCCTCTCCTTCTCTTGGTTGGCTATGAGACTCATTTTTGGTGATTCTCTCACTTCCTATTGCATACTTCTTCTTGACTAAAAAATTTTCTCTGAAATGAGGTCGAGCTACCATATTTATAGTGGTTGGAGCATCCATAATAAACCGACTTTAACTAGAGGTGAGCCAACGTGTATTTTGGAGCAAATTCATTATTTCATTTAAGGCCGACTTGAAGAAGATCCTTGAGCTTGGTCTTGGAGGGGCTATTTGAATCTTTCACTGACTTAAATACAAATGTAACATGCCCAAGAAGGGTCCTTCATCCATGACATTGACTCAATTTGACTTTATGACTAATCCTAAGGCCTCACAATGGGAGCCATTACTATAAATAGAATTCCTTGCTCATGAAACCCATGAGACAAGTATTACAATAATAATTTTATTTTTCTTCTTTTCATCAATTACATAAAATCACAATTACACATGTCATTATGAAGGCCGAACCTGGTTACACTTTTCAACAAATTAAACATATAATAAGAGGCCCATGGGGTGTAGAATAGTAGGCAATAAAGTATATTGTTAAGGCACTCCTTGTGTGAAAATCACCAATTCAAAACCTTGTCAATCTAACTAACAAAAAAAAAAAAACCAAAAACATATAATAAGTGGGAGTAGGTCTAACTAAGATACAAATCGACATGATAGTGATTTATCCTAGAATACGAGATACCTAGTACTTATATTACAAGAAAATACACGACAATTGAGGAACTCCTCACCAAGTTGAGCATTGTCACATGGCATTGCATAGACCCAAATTTGCTCACATGAACGATGTTGAGATGGTACCATACTTTGACTTCGCAACGATAGAATATTACTAAGAGCAGATACATATTTCTCCACCAAATATATATTCAATAAAATTAAACTACTAATAACTATATTTCTCTTTGTTTTCCCTACAATATACACGGAGCCGGCTGTTCAATCCAATTCATCACATTAAATGCTACCCATCCTCTAAGTGGTCTTGGGGACTTTCTTAATCCAATAAAAACATGAGGCGAAAAGAAAAGCTGGAAGTTGGACTAATCCAGATATCGGGAAGACAATTTTACATGCCTTGAGCTATCATCTAAGCAATGAAAAGCACAAGCTTACATGAGCACACACGAAAGAGAAAGTGTTGGCACTGGGATGATCTTCTAAAGCTGTAACAAAAAACTAGAGTCATCAATGCAGCCATAAAGCAAGACAAAATGTTAAATGGAACCAATTAGACTTTGCATGGAACCCGTATCCAAATACCAGGATTGAAAAATTCAAAATGCATGTAGAACTGCAGATAGAGAAACACAGTTCTATCAAGAATTTCCTTTCATTATATCCCAGACTGCCAACCAAGAAAAAAGGAATTTACAATCAATTCTGGTATTGATGTGAGACAGACAAGAAGAAATGTATCAAAAGGATCATGAATAACAAAACAACTAGAGAAATACACCCAAGTTTATAAACCACATCGAAGTGTAGGATTAAGAAGAGTGCATTACAGCAGTACCCTTTTTTACCTGCTTTGCCATCTTCGTTTGCCAAGCCATGCATCATTATTATCCATACAGAGACTCACACATTCCGTCTTTGATCAAAAGTTAAACATCCTTTCCAAATGACTGAATTAAGGGAAAAAACACACTATACAATCACCAAGCTATGCTGATTCTAAAGAGAATTTAACATAAAAATCTGATAAAGAGAAGAGTATGGGCAGACGTGGGTCAATTGCTAGCTAAGATCGAATTGTTATCCATGAAAATAATTGATTACACAGTACAACTACTAAAAAAAGATATACAGAAATATCTGCATGACGTCAAGAATACTTGTACAAATACTACTGGAAACAGTTCATACTGATGAACTGTAGTCTGTATTTGGCATAATTTAAAATCAGTTTTGTCCCATGACTATCCTTTGAAAGTATATACATTTTGTCCCAACATTCGTTAAGAGGAGTAAATGTATATTCAACATTACATGCAGAAACAATCTTCTGTAGTACAAGGGACAAGAAGAAAACGTGAGACCAACCCCCAATTGAGGACACCTCAGTTAAATGGAATAAATGTGAAAAACAACGATCTGCAAAAAGCAGAGAGAGGAGGCCTCTAAAATCTCAGCCTTGCAGTGGGATCTAGCATGTAAGATAATTTCAAGAAGCTAAGAGCCTTGCAAGTTCATCTAAAGGCAACTTACCCCGGGGAGCATCGTCATAAGAAAGTGACAGTTTCTCTCTTCCATCATTATTATTGCTTTGAGCTAGCTTGTGTCCCTCACCTTCATTTGTTTTTATTTTCCTTTGTTTACCAACCTTCTTGGGTGAAAAATTACGCTTAAAAAATGGCCCCGGAGGAGCACTTCTTGTAAACATGACAGCTTTTTCATGAATAATGTCGGGATCCAAAACAGGTTCATCCAGCAATAGAACTCTACCTGAATCAATTGCCTGCTTCCATAAGACCTCAATATCCAAACTAACTCTTTTTTGTTGACCAATTTCTGTAGTACTATTGACTACCAATTCATTTGCATCTACCTCATCAAACATACCATCCTCAACAAGCATGCCATCACTCTCTTGCCCATCTGTTTCTTTCTCAGACACTCGTTCTGAGCAAAGATCAGGATGTTCTTCCGTAGACTCTCCAAGTTCATCATCCATCACACTTGTTTCTGCTGCTGCAAAATATGATTCATTTGATTTCATAGAGGAATTAGCAGTTGTAACTATAAGACTAGATGAAACTTCATTGTGGGCAATGTTGGATGAAGCATGCTTGTCTTCATAAAAGACCGGCAAATCTGAAGACTGGGAACCATACACTGAGTCCTGACCCATGCATTCTATGTCTGGATTTGTGGCTGGTATGGGAACAACTGAATCCAGTTCTTCATCAGAAATAACCTCCATTTTGCTTGACTCATTTGGCTCAAGTTCAACATCAGAAGATCTCTCATCTAATTTGCCATGACAATATTCAACTTCACCATTCACACCAGCATCTGCTTTTGTTACAGAAAATTGCAGTTCAGATGGTTTTTCCAAATATTTTTTCATTGCATCTATATCAACTAAAGCTTCATCTACGTCTTTGATTAGTGTGCAATTGCTTTCAAGCATGTTTTCTTTGATGAGAGCAGGAGCAGATACCAGGAATTCCGCTCCATACTTGTCATCAGATGGCAGAGTTGTTTTGATACTAGATGTGTCATTGACTGCATATGAAATTGAGCATTCACTGCCTGAACTATCTTCAGAGCCTCCAGTACTTTGTTCGGTAGATTTCCAGTCTTTTCCTCTCCACATTAATATATGCTCATTTTCAAAAGAAATCAATACACATGGAACCAAATCCTGCAATCCAACAGAAAAAATATACAGAGGTTATATAATATATTCAAGGACACTAAAAATTTTTCAATCAATGACTTGCATTCAGAAACATGATTTTATAACAGATATTTCTTGCATCCTTTAGAATCTAGTGTGCACAAATGCAAGTTACAATACACACCAACCTTCAGTTTGGCACCTATCTTTTTGTAATCGCTTGCCTTTAGGCCTTGACAATTTACCCTAACCAGATCACTTACTTCGAAGGCATCTCTAACATCCTTTGCAAGAGACAAATACACACCATTTTTTGCTGCATGAGCAAGTGTGGGAATCTTTAGTATCATTAGTTGTTTCATAATTTCCTCAAAAAATGTTATCCATACAATTTCTACGAATTGAAGAGACTGCTGCACACCACTATCTGAACATTGTTGAACTTTTATTTAATGCCCTAAATTTACTCATATGATTACTCCAAGAATCTCATCTAATCAACATGCACTTAAAGGCTTTATTTTGAATTCCTGCCAGGAGCAATAACTTGAGTAGCTTACTGCATTTGTATTAGAAGAATGTATCCTAATGTATCCTATATGAAGAAATAAAAGATAGATATCCATAATTTGATGGGAAAATGGTTAAGGGATTACAGAGTTTGCAGATTGGAAGTAGCGATCGTCCCCTTTTACGTAATTCTTTTAATTCTTCTAAGGTTAACCCTCCTGGAGCCCGTCCAATCAGTCTTGGATAAACAGCTGCTGCAGGCTTCCAAAGCATCAAGGGAAACATAGGTCGTGTTTTGTAATTGTAATTTCGTCCACGAAAAAGATATATAGCTCCTCCAGCCCTGTGAATGATCTTTCCCCCAGTTTTTTCCTGCCATTTGTGTGAAGCCAAAACATAAGCACCAGAATTTTTAATTTGCAGAGAAGAGGAAAGAGACTTGGTACAATTTTCTTGTTAGAAATTCCAGTCTAGGAATTTTCTTGATGTCTTTGTGGAGTTTCTAAAATAAAAATACATGAAAAACCTTAACTACCCTGTGAAACCTCAGAGAAGAGAACGAGAATTCATTCCATCAAGAAATATCCCGTAGATTCCAGAGCACCACCTTTACATATCACTAATTTGATCATTGTTCCATGTTTGATTAATATTCACTCTCCACTATTAATTTAAAAAAAGGCTTGCAGTATAGAAATATTTGCATTTCTTTCTTATGAGTTAGAAATAAAGAAAACAATGTTCCACAAGACTACCGGATAGGGGGAACATGGAAACAGGGAATTGCATCTAGGCAAGTATGGAAACACCTCTAAATTTTATGAAATGTGATGGGAAACTTTTGTTGATTTTTGTAGCAACGGAAAGTGATCTAAGTCTCAAATTTGGTGAGCAGGCTTAGACTCCAGTATTCCAAAGAACCTAGAAATTGTTTGTGGAAATTCCACTCGGTTCATGTTTTATTAAAAAATATATATATTTTATTGGGGACCCCAAGTCTAAACTTAAAGAAATTAAATAATTAATGGTTATTAATAAAACAGAGTGTGAATCTTCTAGAAAACGAAGATCAAGTCAAGTTTTAATCTTAGTCGTTGATTAGACTTCTAATCTGGGCCTTTGATTTGTCAATGAGAAGATTATAAAGGCAGGCTTGAAGGCCATTTGGAAAGCAAACTGGGCAAATACTCAATAACCCGAGGGAAGTCAATTCTTTAGAATTTAGAATTCGATTTCAAAGGGAGAGTTGCAGGGCGGACGGAGAAGAAGGTTTCAACATCAGTCAGAGCTCGAGGAAGGAGGATGCAAAGCAGTAGAGGGGCAGCGAATAGGGGCAGCGCAGAGAGGCAGCACAGTTGGGACGCAGTCCCTACGCAAAGGTGATGCAGTAGAGGTTAGAGAGCCTCGTGGGTGTCAGAATTTCTCCGAAGGTTAGGAGAAAATTATCTCAAGTGTTTTCTTGGAAGTTTCTCAGTTATTCTGCCAGTCATTCCTTGTAAAGAGATTGTTGCTAAAGATTAATAAATAAACCATCATCTATTGCACCGGTTTCCCGCATTGGGTTTTTCCGGGGACAATTGTCCAAAAATAATTGTGTAGATGTGATTGATTCTTGTGTTTATATTTCACTGTTATTTTCTCTATGAAATTATGTGATAACTACAGTAGAATTTATTTTGATATTTACTGAAGGGTTTTTGTAAATAACTTATTGTGGAAAATAAGTAGGAGAAATAAACGAGTAACTGCAGTAGAATTTCATATTTGAAATTTTCACATGGTATCAGAGCAGAGATCGGGTAACAGGATTGGAAATTTTACAATGGAACGTAGTCTTGATGCTGCTGGAGCAGCAACTCGAAAGGGTTCACGCAGTTCTCCTAAGAAAGAGGAAAGCATGAAAGAAATGATGGATCATGACATCTCTGTATTGGCTTCCAGATTGGAAGAAGAATTCGCTTGAATGTCAAGCTCTACTTCCTCAAAGGTTTGGTATAACGGGAATACGATAATTTTTTCCGAGCTACCAAGAAGAACAAATGAACTTCAAGATCACCATGGGAAATAAGGCGAAATGTATCCCTGTTGGAAGAGGTACCATAGTTTTTCAAATGAAAGCAAGAGATCGGCTTCGAGCCACCAATGTGCTACATGTGCCAGGGTTGAGGATGAACTTGCTCTCTGTATCTTAGCTACAAAACAAGGGCTATGACATATACTTCATTGGCAAGAAGGTATATGTCAAACACTCGAGCTGGAAGAAGAAAGCCTAAATTGGAGTCAGTCGTAACAAATTGTATAAGCTACAACTTGAATCTCCAATGGCACTGATAGACAGCAGTGGTGAGAAGGATTTGAATGAGCTATGGCACAGAAGGATGGGGCAGTTACAACATGGCACTCTAAAAATTCTCAGAGAGACTATCGCAGGAGTTTTAGAGTTGAGCACCAAACAAGATGATGTTTACAGAGGGTGCGTACTAGGCAAGTACGCCAAAGCAACTTACTCCAGAAGCAGCAATAAGGCTAAGAGTGTCTTAGGATTAATACACTCATACATCTGTGGACCAATGTCCACCAAAGCTCTTAGTGGTGTCGAATACTTCATTGCCTTCATTGATGACCATTCCAAGAAAACTTGGATCTACTTTTTAAAGACCAAGGATGAGGTCTTTGATTGATTCAAAGAGTTTAAGGCTCTGGTAGAGAATCTGACAGGAAAGAGGATAAAGATATTGCGTTCAGATAATGGTGGAGAATATATTGATAAAAACCCGTGTTCTACAAGGACGTGTCCCCAAGGGTGGGGGACGCGCTTCCCTACTCCCCCACACCCCCAAGATGGGGAAACTCCTGGGGGAACTTTCCCCACATCCCCTTTTTTGGAAAACTTGGGGAAACTCTAGGGGGGTGTTTTTCCTGGTGATGAAATGCGTCTCTCTTGTGGGGGATACCAAGGGATGCAGGGGGGATGCAAGAAGGATGCGTCCCCTGAATTTTTTCGCTGATAACAATTAAAAAAACAATTTTTGTATTTCACTGCTTTCTATGTTTATTTTTAGTTCAGTTTTCTATGGCTGTTTTAGACTTCAAATGCCATTGTTGTATGATGAATTTAATTTTTGATGTGCATTGTGTAGTTTCAATTGTCAAATGATGAATTTAATTTATATGTACCTTGCATAATATTAATGCCCATTACCAAATGATGAATTTAGATGGAACATTGCATAATCCCAAATGATAGATTCAATTTAGTAATTTATTTTTAGATTTACATTGATGATTGCAGAAATGTCAAATGATAATTTTACTTCACAATAGTCTAATACGAAATGATGATCATATTTAGATGTGCATTTCATAATTAATAAGATTTACTATCTACTAATTTAGTTATTAACATATTGTTCGGATTATATTTTTTATTTTTAGATATTTAATTTTTATAATTTTTATGGCTCTGACGTCCCCCTGTTTCCCCGAAATTTCCCTAAATTTTGGGGTTGCCTATATACGCCCCCTTGTGCGTATCCCCGCTCCCGTGTTTCTCCATCCCGAAAACTCCGTGGAACATTGATAAAAACTTCACTGAGTTCTGCGCAAGAGAAGGCATCAAAAGAGAATGGACCGTTCCATATAATCCGGAGCAAAATGGGGTTGCAGAGACGAAAAATAGAACTATTGTTGAAGCAGCGAGGGCAATGTTGTATGATCAAGATATGCCCAAATTTCTATGGGCGAAAGCATGCGGCACAGTTGTGTATGTTCAGAACAGAACTCCTCACAAGGCACTAGGTAAGATTACACCAGAGAGTGTCTTCACTGGCAGAAAGCCAAAAGTGAGTCATTTCAGGATCTTTGGCAGTTTGGCATACTGCCATATACTCGAAGAAAAGAGGAAGAAATTGGATCAAACTGAAAAAAGGTATATCTGGTGGTATATAGCAAGAATGCTAAGGCATATAGAATCTAAATTCCTGGCAGTAGGAAGATTGTAAGGGATGTAAAGTTCATGGAGGACAGAGCTTTCAAGAAATCTCGGGAGATGCCTTCCGAAACGCAGTCAGAGGATGATCCACTAGTCCAGCCACTTCGACCAGCCGAAACCTGTTGGAAAGTGTAACTACGTCGGTCTGCATATTGACACTGTAATTATGTATTTATGTAAAGAAGAAGACAAAGATAATAAAATGTATTTTTGGTTGTACTTGCTTCATGGGTTTCATGAGCAAGATTTTATTATAGACTTCTTCTTGATGTCTATTAGGGTTGTCTTCTAATTACATTTGTAATTAAGTGTCTAGTAAATGAAGAGTCCAATCATCAATATATGCTCTAACCCTTGTCATGAACCTTGTCACAAATCCTTGAAGAAATGGTTATGGACAGCCTTCATCAACGCTAGAATATAAGTGAAGAAATGTCTCATTAAATGCTGGAGTAATTACACTTCATGTCGGCCTATAAATCAGTAACTAAAGTCGTCCTACCCACTAGTTTAATGGTCGGCCTAAAGGCAGAGATGACACCACTATATAAACTTAGAGTCTGCGAATCATTTGAACAGTACAGGAATGTGGATCATTTTGAAATAGTGCAGATTTCAGGAAGGGTTCAGGTGCAGATTCCAGGAAGAGTTTAAGTGCGGATTTCAGTGGTTTAGAACAGGGTTAAAATGATGGTATATCTGCGATCAACAAAGAGGATAAAGGGACAGAATACAAGGCTGAAAATAGTGTGGATCACACGACTGAATCAGTGTGAATATCTCTGTGATGGTAATAGCATATATAAGTTTGGTTTAAGTAAAGGGTGTTAGTGTCGGTATTTGCATCTTGCCATCAGTGATCAAAATATACTCTTTTCATATTCATATTAGGGGTCCCACTCAGAAATTTTTTATCATTCCACTAGGTCATGCAAAAAATTAGTCAGTGATGGTAGCCCTAGTCCAAAAACATCACTCTTCCTTAAAATTCATTTGCTTGCTAGCACACTTCCATACCTTGTTGACTGTACATCATCCATAAAGTCAATTCATCGTGTCATGTCACCATGGAGTCCAGTCTTGTAAAAGTCATCATTAGGTTTTCTAGGGTTTTCATGGTCCAATATAACTCCATTCCATTGCATAAGGCCAGCAAGTAAAGGGTGATCAAATAACATCTCTTCACCATGTGAAGATGATTTGCAAAGAGAAATGCTTATTTCATCATGTAATTTTAATTTCAAATGTGAGTTTCATTCCAAGATGTAATTTTATTTTTATTAATGTAATTTTATGTCAATTCAAATGTAATAAGTCCTTAGTCTCCCAAAAGCTGCCAACTCAGTTCCACATGCCAAACAAGCACATGTCAAAGTGCAAGAGTTTTTAGTTCATCAATTGATCAAATGTCAAAGGTAGTTGTCTTTTCCCAAGGGTGCCCAAATCATCATTTTCCACAAGCACTAAACCCTAATTTCGTCTCCCACTAAACTAGGGTTTGCTATAGAATCAGAGACATCTGAGCAGAGGAGGCATAAGGTAGGTCATATCAGTAAGCATGAGGTCATTTAAGCTCATAAACATCATGTCTTCATCATTTTTCAAGAAGTCATTCCAAGAGTCAAATCATTTGCCACTCATAGGGCCAGTTTTGCTTCAAAGTATGTTTCTGACCAAACAGAGATGAATTTGATAAAAGTGAGAGAGGTTTTTGTCCATCATAGGTCAAAAAAGAAAAACCTCCTTCAGTTTTTAGGTTTGGGAGAAATGTAAAAAATGCAGGTGCTACAAGAGGTTTTATGTGCTTCTAGAGTGACCTTGAGAAAATCAATGTTTCTCCTAGCTGGAGTGTCCAAATGACTTGCTTGATGAGTCAAATGATAACTAGACAAAGAGAGCTTTCCAATGAGCTATCTTGAGCTCAATTTGGAGTTGAGGAAGGCCTCTAAAAGTTGCCTGCAACAGCACACTGCATTTTTGCACCCTCATTCTGCACTTTTTGACAAGTCTTGAGAGAATCAATTTTTGATAAGTAAAATCAAATCCATTCTGCAAACTAAAGGCATATTTGGAAAGTAGACATGATAAGCTTTCCAACGAGCTATCCTAGGCCCAATTTCGACACCAAGAAGGCCTCCAAAAGTGGTTTGCAAAAAGGCGTTGCGCACAGCCTTCTGCAAGGGCGCACAGCCTTAAGGCGTTGCGCATATGTCTAGAAAGGCCAGAATTGCTTCAAATTTCACCAAATTTGCCTCCAAAACTACAGCAAAAGTTTTTTCAACCTCCAGCAAGTGAGTAAAGGTGTCTTCCATCAATCATTGTGAAATTTGTTTAAGATTTGGTGTTTAAAATCATTTAAAACCCTAATATTTCCCTCTTACACTCACAATTCCTAATTTGCACTCCCCTACACCTTCATACCATTCCTACATTGCAAAATACCCATTCCCAAAACCCTATATTACATAATTCCCTTTCCCCTAAACCCTTTATCCCAATACCCTAAGCCCTAGGTGCCACATTTACCTAGGCTCCCAATCCCCAAATCCCCATCCTAAATCCCATCATACTACCACTCCTTATCCCCTCCCCCATTTCATACATCCCTAGCACTATCTCCTTCATTTTCCCTTTCCCATTCCTCATTCCTAAAACCATATTCCACATCATCACCCTTCCCTTGGGGTTTGATAAAAACACCATGGCAGAAGAGGAAGAAAACAGATCATACAGTGGGGAAGAGGAAATAGAGGTGAGGAGGCCATGTAAAGGGGGAAGAATACTCAAACTTGAACCTACTAGCACTCTCTCCACCAATTTTGATGCATTTTGAAACAATTTTGCAAAATCTGTGTTTTTATGAGTTTTTATGAACAAGCACATATCAGAAATTAGGTCATATGTGCAGCACCCTAGGCGTTGCGCAAATGTTTGGGGCACTTTTTGAGGAAAAGGAGACCACCAATGGATTCCTAAAGACAAATGCATTCTAGAAAACCACTTTGCCAGCTTTGATTTGCAGATTTGATAGGTGAAATGGGCAAAAAACTAAGAAAAATCACATTTTTGCCCCTATTTTGGCCTAGGCGTTGCGCAAAAAGCAGTCTTGGGAGAATGAAATTTTGAGGGATCAAATCAACGTCATTTTGAAAACTGGAGCCATATTCAGAAAGAAGACTTGAAGGACTTTCCAACAAGCCATCTTCGGCCTGATTTGGACACCTACAAGTCAGTCAAAATCAGCCTTGAACAGGGAGGGCGCATATGACAGAAAAATGGCGCACATGACCATTTGCTGATATTTTTGGTCTTTCACTGTAATTTTTTACTTTATCTCAAAAATTGATCTTTTTACCTATGTCATTGAGCATGGTAAATGTAATTATGTTGTGAATAAGTTACCTAGGGGTAGATTCATCAAGTAAAAGTTGTCATTAAGTCAAATGAATCAATTTGAATGTATTTAGGGAGGAGTCACTTGGACCTCCCCTCTAGGTATCAGTTCAGATTATTGTGGATCGGCTCCTCAACTTAAGGATTCAACCCCTGAGGTTGGGAGAGGTTGTTTGAGACCTATATCATGTAATTTTTTACTCACTTTCAAGGGTTGGAATCAGTTTGGTTGTAGCTCATTGATCAAGAACTATTGTACTCAGTTTTGGCCAATTAATAAAGAAGAGTTGCAGCTATTTTTTGGGATACATGTGGTATGATGTTTATCATTGTTTTTCCTTCAATTTCATATGTTAGAATGTGTTGTCTTCATGCTCATTACATCTCTGTTGTATGATCTCTTTCAAGTTGATAGGCAGAACACATGCTTGCTCATGCTATGTTTAGGGAAAGTTATCATAATTTGTCCATTTTCCTTTGTTTAGGAAGAATACATCTCCCATGCTTTTCCTAGCTCCTCATCAGTCTTAAAACCATCTCATCACAATCATCTTTAAAGTGTTAAGCCTTATGCCTACCTTGCCCCATTGAATCTCTGCAACCCTATCTCATTTGCCCTGAGTCGGCTCCCTTGACCATACTTTCATCCATCAGCCCGACCAAAATCAATTATCAAAACCCCTAAAATGACACCTAACCTAAAATCCTAATCCATTCAGCCTCCTAGGCTGTGTTTTGTGGAGAGAGCCCTCTCTAACTTGGTAGGGCTAGCTACCAAGTTAAAAGGTTGGTCTGTGGTTACCTCTGTTGGGATTCCTTCTTCAGCCTTAAGAATCTGGAGGAGTGATAACAAAGGGCAATGAAAAGATGTAAATTGTCCTGAAGTAAATATGTGTTTGAAGGCATTCTACAGGTCAGGAATCAGTGCATACATAGGATAGAAAGAAGTATGGATACAGTGAAGTAGTAACTCTCTCATGATGATGACACTCGAAAATGCAAGCATAGAAGGAAGGTAAATCTATGATTTACCTTCCTATCTTCAGTACAAAGAAAATATAGGTCAAGAAAACATGGAGCAAGAAGATGAGTTCAAAAATCAAATTAGAGACCGAGATCTCTAAGGATGGTGCAGATCTGTGTAAACTAGTGCAGAAATGAAGGATCGGCGTTGGAGGCAAACAAAGAAGCATTGACAAGGTCAAGGGTCTGAGTCTTGGTCATGGTACTTGTCATTTGAAGATCTATAAGAAGAATTCTTTGCGGGTTTTCCTCTCCAAAAGGAAGAGGTTTTGCCCTGGCTCTAGGAGCCTAATTTTGTGTCTCACGTATTTTGATAATTGACTTGATGAAAGACTAACTAAGATAAAGAAGACAAGACATAAGTAACTCAAGTATGCTCACAAGTAATTATCAATAAGAGAATTTGAATTAATCACCAGCCCTCTAAATTCTCAACAAAACCAGCACCAGTGCTTCTCCAGGGCATAAGAATCCAGGAGTATTGCCTCGGGAAGATTCGCAGGAGGAGGAACAGGAAGATCCACCCACTACCAATAGAAGAACAAGCCGGGAATTATGACAGTTTCTGAGGGACACAAAGTATTTTTCCGGAGCTCCTAGAGACGAGAAGAGGCAACGTAGACAACCTGACAGGTACCAAGCCTTGGTGGCTCAGGTAGGAGAACCCTCTAGTTTCCAGGAGGCAGCTCAACATCAAGTATGGGTAGATGGAATGGTGGAAGAATACAGTTCTATAATGACCAATGATGTCTAGGAAGTGGTACCTAGGCCTCAAGACAGATCAGTTGTATGTTCGAGATGGATCTACAAGATCAAATATGTTGCAAATGGCAGCATGGAAAAATACAAAGCCAAGTTCGTGGCTAAGGGGTATACTCAGAAGGAAGGGATAGACTATGAAGAAACCTTCGCCCCAGTACCCAGACATACTTCAATCAGATTCGTGATATCCCTTGCAGTGTAGATGGGGTGGGAGATTCACCAAATGGACGTCAAGGTTGCCTTCTTGAATGGGGTGATAGAAAAACAAGTATATATTGCACTGTTGAGAATTTGGAGAGCTAGAGATTATTACAAATTCTCTTCTTGATAATTACTTGTGAGCGTACTTGAGTTACTTATTCCTTTCCTTTGTTTAGCTTAGTTAATCTTTCATCAAGTCAATTATCAAAATACACAAGACACACAAATTAGGCTCCTAGAGCCAAGGAAAAACATCTCCCTCTTGGAGAGGAAAACCCACAAAGAATCCTTCTTATAGCTCTTCAAATGACAAGTACCATGACCAAGAGTCAGACCCTTGACCTAGATATGCTTCCAAGACCTTGATCTAGTTTCTTCAACCTTGATTCTTCTTTTCACCAATTTGCTTAGTTCTACATCAACACTAGAAACCTTGATCTTCACCTTGCATATGCTTGTAGTTGAATTGCTTGAACTATAGGACGGTCCTCACTATTACTGCCTCTTCTCCTTATGATCATTGTTTCAACCTCTGTAAATTATGTCTTCAAATCAACAGCCCTTAACAATAATGTATCTACAACTTTTCTTTGCCTTATGGTTTGTATATGTTTGTACTTCAAATTGCCCTTAGATCCGCATTTCAACACAGAGATATCACTGTACCCTTCCTGAGCCAATACGCAATCCTGTACCTTGCTTCCTATACCTTTCCTACACCAATCCGCAATTCTGCACCTTAGATAATCCGCACTCAATACCGTCTTTTAACTGCACTTATAATACTCTTAAATCCGCATTGTATACTACCCTTTATCCACACTTCTAATTCAGAGAGATCTGCATCATTATCCTTCCAAAATGGCCGCAGTAGTGTGTATATATAGTAGTGTTATTTCTGACTTTAGGCCAACCTATCAGCTGTGTCTTAGGCCGACTTGACCTCTGTGAATTAGGCCAACTTTATCATTGATATTTAGGCCGACATGAAGAGCATTTCATGAGGTATTTCTTCACGTATATTCTAGCATTGTTAGAGGGTTGTCTTCATTGTATTGGAGCTTGACTTCCAACGCTTTTTGAGCTTGTCTTCCAGCTTGTTTGAGGGTTGTTTGTGAGCTTATTCACAAGGTCTTTGGAGCATAAACATCTAAACTAAATCCTGAAGAAGACAAAAACCTAGAAGACATCCAGAAGAAGTCTATAACCTATAATAAAATCTTGTTCATGAAACCCATGAAACAAGTACAACAAAAATACATTTTATTATCATTGTCTTCTTCTTTACATAATTACATAATCAACATGAAGACCGATCCTAGTTACATTTTTCAACACTCCCTCTTAACTAGAGAGGTATTCGTACAGATACATAGTCACTTTCAAACTGAAGAATCTCATAAGAAGAATCGGATTGGTAGTTGCATCTGTATAGCGTCATACCAACTAGCATTGTCCTACTGCAAGGCCTTGACTAACAACCCTATCTCTCAACGAGACAATGGGCTACAATGCTGGCAAGACACGTAACTTATAGATACCATAGTCATTGTCTCTCCAAGGTACATACTCCACTCGGGTGTTCCCAAAGTATGACCTTCTTGGACTATTCTTCTCTTGGGTAGCTAGCCCTCAAAGAATATCAGTCCCTGACTACTCTTATCTTGAATGCCCTAACATATTCTCAAAGAGTATCGAATACCAGATGATTACCCAATCCTCCATTCTGTCTTCCCAAGTGAAGACCAGAATGATGTGTCTATCTCTCCCTCTCAACTAGGGAGGACCTATTCCACACGAGAATGTACTCATTCCTATACAAGGAATGTACCTAAGCTCATTCTTAGGAATTACCAAGTTTCTTCCAAGTAAGAAACTTATCACTAGGCTCCCTCTTAACCAGGGACCTCCAGCAGCAATGGTGAGACACCCAACTGCTCATGAAGAATTCCTGCCCTCGATGTCATGGATTTTGATATTGAGGAATCTTCAACTTTTAGCTTCATAGGGCACAAATCATCCATCACTTTCATCCACGAGTCATGTCAGCGATCAGAAAGTGATTCATTAGACTTCCTTATCTGGTCCACATTTATGCCATGATGCTTTCCTTCGAATCATCTCCAAGGATCATACATCCTTTCTCATGATTAGCAACCCTCAGTGATGATCTTTCACCATGACATCTTCCTGTAGGCATCAGCATCCTTTATTCAGATTGACACATCTCCTAATGATATGTTTTTCCAAGGGTCTTTTTCTTTACCAAACTTCTGTCAGATTCTACATATCTTCCCAAGAGCTCTCTTAGTCACGTCTTCTTGGCTTTCGTATGATAATTGCCTCTTGACATGGTTGCATTTCATGATCTCTTCCTTTCTGCACATTCTCCATTCCTAGAACTTACAAATTTTCAGTTTATCGTTCATATACAACCACCTCATATTCCATGAGGACATATCATTGTGATTTCATCTGTCAATGCACCGAGAGATCCTTCTTTATAGATCATACTTTTAAATATGGAAGTTTATTACCTGCAACCATATGACATGACTTCACAACATTCAGTATCAGCGTATATATATATATATATATATATATACATACCTCATACCTATTTCCCTTTAGTCATCCTGTAGCAATTTCTCTAGAATGAAGAGCTTCATTCCTTTGGCTTGCTCCATCAATATGTCATCACATCCCATAATTTTGTCTCCATGATGACCCTTGATCTTGATGATTGCTTTACTTTAGTAATGTTATCAGAGAGGTTTTTCCAGAAGTTGTTTCACCGAGAGCTCCTTCCATGCTTCTATCGTGATGCTTATTAATGTACATTGCTTCCTATCATACTATTTTACAACCAATCAGAAATCACTTAAAGAGAAAGATGATCTCAATCATAATAGAGATCTCTCGCTTCCTCTTTCTTAGATTTCTTAGCATCAGGTTCTTCCCTTTCATTAGTGACATGGGCTTCTTCCTTTTTACTCTTGACCTTTCCAGATTTAGGACAATCTCCTTTATATTGCCCAAGATCATTACATCCAAAGAATCGTACATTGTCCATATTCATTCTTTTATTCTGAGGGCCAAATTTCCCGAATCTTCCTTTCTTCCTGTATGAGGCTGCAAAGGCATGATTCTCTTCACTTGGTCATGTATCAGCTTTGGCCTTTAGTCTTGTTTCCTCTATTTTACATAGAGACCATAAATCATGGAATGGGGTGGCTTCTTTCTTCTCGTATAAACTAGAAGTGAAGTTTCCCCATTCCTCTGATAGAGCATTCAGCATCACTGTAGTCATCTCAGTGTCAGACATCACTGCTCCCAGTTCCTGCAGTTGATCTCTTATTTCAAAAATCCTCATAAAGTATGGAGTGATTCCTACTTCCCTTGATAATTTCATTTTGTATAATTCTTGTCTCAGAGAGATTGCTTCTCTTGCAATACTCACAGAGAATAGCTCCACCAGTTTCTCATATATTTGTTTTGCAGTCTTTAGTTTTGATACATAGGGAATGAAAGAGTCCTTAATGGATTCTATGAGAATCCTCTGGGCTCTAATTTCTCCCTTCATGTACTTGGCATGAGCTGGAGCATCTTCTTTTGGGGGTTGAACTGTAGATCCTTCGATATAGTCCATAACTTCGTCTTCAATTAAATTCAAATCTTTCCTCTTCTTCCATGCACCAAAGTTTGATGACCCAACCAGCTTGTTGCTTTCTTTACAATAAGGCACCTTGACATATTTAAGTAGGATCATATATACTTACTTGAGTAGAGTGGCTTGCAACTTTCTTGATGATGTTTGAAGATTAAGTCTTTAAGATAGGAATCTTCAATGTAGGAGATCTTGAATCCTTGATGAAGGATATCTTCAGAAGTTGAGGTCCTCCCTTTAGACTGATTTGATTTTCCAACCAACCTTTTGATTTTTGCTTCCTGGAGTGTCTCCTTTGTTAGGCAGCCCTTGAGTTCAGCACCTTAGCTCTGATACCATGTTGAGAATTTGAAGGGCTAGAGATTATTACAAATTCTCTTCTTGATAATTACTTGTGAGCTTACTTGAGTTACTTATTCCTTTTCTTTGTTTAGCTTAGTTAATCTTTCATCAAGTCAATTATCAAAATACACAAGACACAAATTAGGCTCCTAAAACCAGGGCAAAACCTCTCCCTCTTGGAGAGGAAAACCCGCAAAGAATTCTTCTTATAGCTCTTCAAATGACAAGTACCGTGACCAAGACTCAAACCCTTGACCTAGATATGCTTCCAAGACCTTGATCCAGCTTCTTCAACCTTGATTCTTCTTTTCATCAACTTGCTTAGTTCTGCAGCAGCACTAGAGACCTTGATCTTCACCTTGCATATGCTTGTAGTTGAATTGCTTGAACTGTAGGAAGGTAAATCATAGATTTACCTTCCTCACTATTACTGCCTCTTCTCCTTATGATCACTGTTTCAACCTTTGAAAATTTTGTCTTCAAATCAACTGCCCTTAACAATAATGTATCTACAACTTTTCTTTGCATTGTATATGTTTGTACTTCAAACTGCCCTTAGATCTGCATTTCAACACAGAGATATCACTGTACCCTTCCTACACCAATACGCAATCCTGTACCTTGCTTCCTGTACCTTTCCTGCATCAATCCGCAATTATGCACCTTAGATAATCCGCACTTCAATCCCAATTTGATCCGCACCCAATACTGTCTTTTATCTACACTGATATTACTCTTAAATCCGCACTGTATACTGCCCTTTTTCCGCACTTCTAATTCAGAGGGATTCGCATCATTTGTTGAACCCTTAGTTAAACTAAGAGGGGGAGGGGGGTGAATCAGTTTAATGCATTCATGGTCTTTTAAACTTTATTTTACACTTATTTACACCTTTATTTCATGATCAACTTAATGTATAATGGAACAACAATCGGGAGGGGGGTGAATCAGTTTAATGCATTCATAGTCTTTTAAACTTTCTTTTACACTTATTTACACCTTTATTTCATGATCAACTTAATGTATAATGGAACAACAATCTTAATAAGTGAGCAGCAGGTATTAAGCAGATTAAATACAAAATATCAACACATAATCACCATGCACATAGACAACAGATATAAGTGGAAACCCATAAGGGAGAAAACCACATCTTATTATTGTTGTGATGCAAAGGCAAGCTCCAACCCCCTCTCACCACTGAATTTTTGTAGGCTCCAACCTATAGGAGGCTACTACCTCAATTCTGCAAGCTACAACTTGCAAGGAAGCTCCAACTCCCATCTATTTTCTGCAGGCTACAACCCACAGGAGGCTCCTACCTCAACCAGCTACAACTGAACATCTATCAAGCTACAACTTGATATGGAAGCACCAACTTCCTCACACTACAATGTAAACATACGTTGATTTACCTAGATATCAGCTTTGTTTTACTCCTCCTTCACTGTTGTCCTCCAACCTTCATATCTGCCTTATATCATCTATGGATCTACACAGCTTCTCTATCTGACCTGTCTTCTTCTTATTCTTCCACTCTCTAACCTCTTAATGCGTATTACAATAACATCATTTATAGAGATCACCTCATAGATGTTTGCATTCCATATAGGAATATGAAATGAACAGGTATGACTCTTTGCCTTTCACCCACTCATTTCCTCACTGAGCATAATCCGAACGTTACAACAATATATACAATCATTACAGTATCAAATTGGAGTTTTTCCTTGCCTACGGAGACTTGCCTTTGCATCACAAACAATATAAAATAATTAATACATTTACAGTTACAATAATATTCCAATTCAACCCTTTCAGCTTCTTAGCTTTGTTGTGTGTCTGTCCTCTTCTGCTTGATGTTCCTTTGTCTTTTCTGTTTCTGCAGTTATATTTCAACTGTGCTGCATAACTGCCCTTTTTGCCCAACTCAACCCATGTTGTTGCACTGTTCTGCACGAGCTTCGGGTCCTTTTTCTTACCCGAGCCTTTCTTCATTGTGTTCAGTCTTTTCTTTTTATTATCTGAATCTTTTCTTCTGCTTTCAACCTTTTCGTTTAACTCACTGCCGCAACATTTTTCTGCACGGGCTCCTGGTCCTTTGTCATGCGTTTAGGTCTTTTCTTTGTGGCCTGTCGAGTATGTCCCATATAAACTCCCTTTTAACGCATGGATTACAATTTTCGAATTTTATCAGCATACATATGTTTTAGCAATCAAAGAGCGCATATTAACATACATACTATTAGCAATCAATAGCGTATACTTTATAACATGGCACATATAACAAGATGCACATATACGCGGAATAGGAGTTTTCGGGTCCCACAATCCTAGAACCAATCACAACACATCGCAAATACTTGCCCGCAACTTTTAACATTTAGAACTTAAACATATCTCCTGTCATGTGCGATATGCGATCGCATCGCGTCGCATCGCATCCAACTTACCTTCCCATGCGAACCTTAAGCACAAAACCATAAACTCTGCAATGTGCCCTAACGCGCAGTTTCGACACGTGGCTCCTCCCTTTCACCGCATCACAACTTTCTAACCTTACCACATCGCAAACAAATTAACATTTCCTAGTGCTATTTGCTAACATTTGCAATGTACGGGCTCGCGATTCGTCAACCATCATTGATCTACCCCAGATCTAACGATCCTAATCTGATCGTACTTCGCACTTGATATGATTTACTTTGTGGTTATACTCTATTTCTTGCAATCTGCAATGTTGCGTCGTGCCAACACGTGTCTTCTCCATTTCGCATCCAAATACTTTAACTTACCATGCGACGCCTTAATGTTAAACTCTTAAATGTTGCGATTTGCGAAATCGCTCCTGATGCAATTCGATCTCCGCCATCCATCTCTCGCCTTTATATTTGCGATCTAATCCTGACCTTATGTTCGCCTCCCTTGGACTTCTTCAAAGGATTCTCTGCCTTAGTCGATTTTTCGTTTGTTTACACTGTCCCGCTCTGTAACTCTGGTTTCTCCACGTTGTTCCTCTTGCGCTTGTTCCTGAGCTTGTCTTTGTTACTGAAGGTCTTCCCAAGTTATCACACTCGACATCTACCATTTTCATACGGATTAAAGCCCTCTTTGTCTCTCGGCTCTCACCTCTTTCTCTTGGCTTAATCATCTGTGCACTGAAGCAATTCGCTTGCCTCTCTGCTTCATCCGCTGCCTCTGTTGTATCTGCTTCTTTGCTGCCTCTGCTGCCTTGCTGCCTTTGGTGCCTTCTTAGTTGCATTCGCTGCCTCTCTATTTTTGTTGCTTCTCTGTCTTTGTTGTATCTATGCTGCCTTTAGTGCCTTTCATTTCCTTTCGCTGCCTTAACTGCCTTTGTTCTTTTACTGCTTCTTTGCCTTAAATAATCACGCTAAAGCTTCTCCATGCTGCTCCTTTTCCTCTTTGTTGCTTCTCTCTACTTTAGGTTATACTTCTATTGCTGCTCCTTTGCCTCTCTGTTGCACATTGCTACACAATGCTTGATCTGCTCCTTTTCCTTATAACCACTGCTTCAATGCTCTTTTGCCATCAACGATGATTCTGGTGTTGCTCCTTTTTGTACCTTTGCCATCAACAACAATATTTCCAACATCATTATCCTTCCAAAATGGCCGCAGTAGTGTGTATATATAGTAGCATTATTTCTTACTTTAGGCCGACCTATCAGTTGTGTATTAGGCCGACTTGACCTCTGTGAATTAGGCCGACTTTATCACTGATATTTAGGCCGTCATGAAGAGCATTTCATGAGGTATTTCTTAACGTATATTCTAGCATTGTTAGAGGGTTGTCTTCATTGTATTGGAGCTTGACTTCCAACGCTTTTTGAGCTTGTCTTCCAGCTTGTTTGAGGGTTGTTTGTAAGCTTCTTCACAAGGTCTTTGGAGCATAAACATCTAAACTAAATCCTTCATGTATATGACACTTAATTATAGAAGAAGACAAAAACCTAGAAGACGTCAAGAAGAAGTCTATAACCTATAATAAAATCTTGTTCATGAAACCCATGAAACAAGTACAACAAAAATACATTTTATTATCATTGTCTTCTTCTTTACATAATGACATAGTCAACATGAAGACCGATCCTAGTTACATTTTTCAACATGAACAACCAGAGGGCTTTGAGACGCATGAGCGAAAGACTCATGTATGCAGGCTTAAGAAAGCCTTGTATGGGCTTAAACAAGCACCTAGAGCTACGGTCGGATTGATGGTTACCTGCAAAAGATGGGATTCATCAAGAGCAACGCAGATCCTAATCTCTACTATCTAACTGTAGGGAATGAGCCTCTTATTATGGTATTATATGTAGATGACCTATTCTTAACAGGTTCATCTAGGCTCATCAAGGATTGCAAGGAGAACCTAGCTACAGAATTCGACATGAAGGATCTAGGACTGAAGCATTATTTTCTAGGGTTGGAAGTTTGGCAGCAGAAGGGTGAAATCTTCCTTGGACAAGGGAGGTACGCTACAGAAATTCTGAAGAGGTTCAAGATGCAGGAATGAAGACCCATGGCTACTCCAATGATCACCAACTGGAAGAAGATTGATGCGTCCAAGGATAAAGAGGTTGATCCTACCTTGTACAAACAGCTCATAGAGTCCCTGATGTATCTGGTCAACACTAGGCTAGACATTCGTTATGTTGTCAACACGCTCAGTCAGTTCATGGTGGAACCGAAGAGGGCGCATTGGGCAGCAGCCAAGCATGTTCTCAGATATATACAAGGAATAATCAAGCATGGATTAAGATACACCCGAGGCAATGACAAGAGACTGAGTGGGTACACTGACGCGGATTGGGTTGGAAGTTCAGTAGATCGAAAAAGTACCATTGGGTATTGTTTCAACATTCGATCAAGAATGACTTCCTGGTGCAGTAGGAAACAGAAGTTCGTAGCTCTAACCTCAGCGGAGGCAGAATATATAGTAGCCAGCACAGCTTCGTGTGAAGCTATATGGCTTGGGAAGTTGCTTGTGAATCTATTTAGGGAAAGGATGGAAGTGACCAGCATTTTATGTGATAATCAGAGTTGCATCAAGCTCTCTGAGAATCCTGTGTTTCATGATCAGTCGAAGCACATTGATATTAGGTGTCATTTTATCAGAGATTGTGTCCAAAGGGGAGAAGTACAGTTACAGTACACTCCGACAGAAGAACAGGTGGTAGACATCCTCACTAAAGCTCTAGGAAGAACAAATTTTGTTTATTTCAGGGAGAAGATGGGGATGATTAAGAATTCATTTCAATAGCAGAAATGGATAAGTGCAAAACTTAAGAGGGAGATGCAGTACAGATGAAGCAGTGATAGTGACAGTATCATGGGCAGTTGTACAGAGCCAGTAGCAGCGCAGTGGTTGACGGACTTCAGCGGCACAGAGGATGCTTCAGGATCAGAACAATATGCAGTAGGCAAATTGCTAGAGCACTTTCCTCGCTAAGAGAGAGTGTTTGTCTTTGTAGCATCGAAAAGTGATCCAAGTCTCAAATTTGGTGAGGAGGCTTAGACACCAGTATTCCAAAGAACCCATAAATCATTTGTGGAAATTCCACTCGGTTTATGTTGTATTAAAAAAAAAAAAAAAAAAAATTAATGGGGACTCTAGGTCTAAACCTAAGGAAATTAAATAATTAATGGGTATTAATAAAACAGAGTGTGAATCTTCTAGAAAACGAAGATCAATTCAAGTTTTAATCTTAGCCATTGATTAGTCAACGAGAAGATTATAAAGGAAGGCTTGAGGGCCATTTGGAAAGCAAGCCAGGCAAACAGTAACTCGAGGGAAGTCAATTCTTCAGAATTTAGAATTCAATTTCAGAGCGAGAGTTGCAGGGCAGAGGGAGAAGAGGGTTTCAACATCAGTAAGAGCTTGAGGAAGAAGAACGTAGAGCAGCAGAGGGGCAGCATAGAGGGACAGCCTAGAGAGATAACATAGCTAGGATGTAGTCCTCACGCAGTCCCTGCACAGAGGATCACGCAAAGGTGACGCAGTGGAGGTCAGAGAGCCCTATGGGTGTTAGAATTTCTCCGGAGGTAAGGAGAAAATTATCTCAGGTGTTTTCTTGGAAGTTTCTCAGTTATTCTGCCAACCATTCCTTGTAAAGAGATTGTTGCTGAAGATTAATAAATAAACCCTCATCTGCTACACCGGTTTTCCCGCATTGAGTTTTTCCGGGGAAAATTGTCCAAAAATAACTATGTTGATGTGATTGATTCTTGTGCTTATATTTCACTATTATTTTCTCTATGAAATTATGTTATAACTACATTAGAATTTATTTTGATATTTACTAAAGGGTTTTTGTAAATAACTTATGTGGAAAATAAATAGGGGAAATAAGTCGGTTACTGCAGTAGAATTTCAGATTTGAAATTTTCACAACTTTGCCCCCCCCCCAACATAGAGGACCTTGTCACAAACATGAACTAAAATTAATATACACATTCACTTTAGGGTTTTGATTACTCTGTGTTTCTTTAAATTGACTTTTTTTATGGTCGTTGGGCAAAAACTATTAGGGGTGCCCATGAGAGCCCACAAAAGGGAAGCATTCCCTGTTTCTTGGGAAACAACTCCCCCTACATTTCCCAAGTTTCCCCCAAATGCGGGGTGTGGAGAAACATAGCCCACTTAAGTTTTCATGTTCCAGAAATGTGGGAAGCATGGGGAACAGACTCCATAGGTGGAAGCACATCCCTGTGTGACACTGAAGAAAATTTAAAATCCTTTAGGAACAACTCCCCCGTGTTTGCTGAGTTTCCCCTAGAATGGGGATGTGGGGAAACGTAACCCACTGAGTTTTCTTTGCCCTAGAAATGTGGGAAGCATGGAGGACAAGCTCTGTAGGTGGAAGCACATCCCTGCGTAACACTGAAGAAAAATCCTCAAAAAAACATTTATTTAGGACACTAGTAGCTCACTCTTTATTAGAGATGGATGCCCACCCTTCCACTAACCTCTATGCTTGCTTGGTCATGTTTTCTTGAATGTTGAGTACTACATTCTCCATGTGAGTATTGCATATTACTATGCATTTTGTAATCAAGTTAAAACATAAAGAACATTATTGTTGGAAACTACTTTTACTGTGGGTGTGTGTGAGTGCATGCACACGTGTCCATTATTTTCCCACCCATACATCTCTATGCCCATGAACACAATTCCATTTTGCTTTACATCCAAGTTCTGTAACATTTCTTTATACATGTGGTTCATGCATAGCACCATTAATCAGGTTAATTAATTAAGCACTATCATATCAATTATTTGCTAGAGTCATGTGCTCTATCCCCATTTTCACACCCCCTTGCTTCTATGAACTTTGCATGCAAGCAATGCTTCCTTGCTTGTTTAATTGAATCCTATGTCTAATGCTATACTCTAAAGTTTACACTCCAAGTATTATATATCGCCACTAATGCTCTACAGTTATAACCAAAGGACTGATTTGGTAATTATTTTTCATGGGCACGGTGTGGAAAAAATCATGATAAAATCAGCAAAACCCGATTTTTTTGAGCTGGCAGATGTTATCGGCCGATTTTTTGAAGATCGAAAAATTTACAATTTTATTGTAAACCTTGCGATTTTATCGGGACTCAATGCAAAAAATCGTGGAGACTGTCTAGGCCGCGGATAAGGAAAAGGGGAAATTTTTCACTCATTTTTCACTCTAAATTTTGCCATTCGTCCCTGTGGAGAGAGGTGTTTACCATTGCCCAAGAGGAGGAGATTTACCAGTTTTATGGCATGGATTTGGAGATTTGTCCACTGCTCAACGTGAGAGACTCATGATGTCGATTTGCTACTGCTAAGTATGTATTTTATTTTTTCTCTGTCTTTGTAAGACAAATGGATTTTTAAATCCCTCTATGAGTTGTTTTTAGTTGTTTTTTGCATAGAAATTTGAATCAAAACATTGTTTAGATTGAATCAAGATTCAAAACGTTTAGATTGTTTACATATTTCAAATATTCAAAATACAAACCCTTGTTTAGTTAATCTGAGTGTGTTCACTATTAACTTTAGTGAGTGAGAAGAGGCATTTAAAATTTTAAATTAACAATTACAATTATGTTTTCATCATATGTGATGGGAAATTTTTAATTCTTTTCAAAAAAAAAATTGTGCTCTAGGTTCAAATTCAAGTTCAAAGTTTCAAGCAAAATGCCGAAGAATTTGGACCATATGTGGGAATATGGTGAACTTGATCCTGTACCTGAGAGGGGAGGGGTCAATAGACAATATTTGACTTGCAAGTTGTGTGACAAGCATTTGTCAGGGTGTGTCAATAGATTAAAATTCCATTTGGGGCAAATTTCGGGGAAAATATATAGAACTTTGCCCAGATGTAACTCCATAAATCATCTGGCAGGACCTTAAATCACTACATGATAAAAAATGATGCCAAAGACAACAGGGGAGCAGTAAAAAGTCAACGTGCAAGGGCCTTAGGAGTGGGGGGAAGTGAGAGTGATTCTTCGACATCACGTTCCACACCCACATGGCCTAACCCCTCAACTTTCACATCTTTTTTTGTTCCTAGAACCACAGCTAGTGCACAACCTGGGATCAAATCGGCACTTAAAAAAAAAGGAAAATGAGGAAGTTGATAGGTTGGTCAGTAAATGTCTTCTATGGAGTGATGTTCCTTTCAACATTGCCAAGACCAACCTATGCTTGATGTTGTTGTTGTTGTTGGCCCACGGTACAAAGCCCCTACCTTCACAAAGTTGAGAGGGCCTCTTCTTCAAAATGAAAAGACCAATTGCACTGCTAGATTGGAAAAATTTATGGCATCATGGGAACACACTAGATGCACAGTCATGTCAGAGGGTTGGACTACCCAGAAGGGTAGGACCCTTCTTAACTTCTTGGTTAGTTGTCCCAAGGGGAAAATGTTCATGAAATATGTTGATGCATCTGCACAGATTAAAGATGCGCATTTATTATATGAGTTGTTGGACACCTTCATTCAGGAAGTAGGTCCACAAAATATTGTCCAAGTCATAACAGTCAACGCTGCAAATTATGTTATTTCTAACAGGTTCCTTATGGAGAGGTATCCTTACTTGTTTTGGACACCATGTGTTGAACATTGTATTGACCTGATGTTGGATGATATAGGGAAGATTCCTTTTGTGAGGGATATTGTTGAATCATCCAAGAGCATAACAAAATTTATATATAATTATGCATCCATACTTAGTTTGATGAGAAGATTCACCAACAACAAAAAGTTGGTGTGTCCCGCCATTACACGATTTGCCACTAGTTTCATATCTCTTTAGTCTCTGTTGAATTTTATGTGGGATGTGAAGACCATGTTTTTTTCACAAAATTGGTGTGCTTTATCTATTAGCCGCAAGCCAGAGGGAGAGGGCATATGCAGACTAGTTTCATATTGTGAAAATTCCTAGATCAGACAATCTAAGGAATCCTATTGCAACAATTTGAGTCAACTTCTCCTATTATGTAAATTACTTTTACATAATTAATTCAGATCTAAATTACTGACGTAACTACTAAAGAAGCCTACATTGAATAAAATATGATTCTGAAACAAGGAAACTGAGTAAGAAATCAATTAGCTGCAAGCTAGAGGGAGAGGGCATATGCAGACTAATTTCATATTGTGAAAATTCCTAGATCTGACAATCTAAGGAATCCTACTGCAACAATTTGAGTTAACTTCTCCTATTATGTAAATTACTTTTACATAATTAATTCAGATCTGAATTACTGAAGTAACTACTGAAGCAGCCTACACTGAATAAAATATCATTCTGAAACAAGGAAACTGGCTAATAAATCAATCACACATAAGACAATTATTTTTTGACACAAGTCCCCAGAAAAACCCAATGCGGGAAAACTGGTGCAGCACATCTGAGGGTTTGTATTATTAAGCAGTAGCAAATCCTGAATACATCTCTGAATACCTCAAGGGTTATTAAGGTATAGAAAGAAATTGTGAGTTTTACCTCACACAATCACTGGAAAATCCGGTTGATCCGGTCACTGGAAAAGTTGCCTCTGGAGGTCTCTGCATAGGCCTTGCGTCACCTCCTCTAGGCAATGCATCACCCTAGCAACAGATCGATTTGACTCCCGGAATCATAGATCTGAGCCTCCCGGTCTCACACCTCAACTTTCAGCGTCTGGATCTGATCCGACAGCTGAATCTTGGAAACCCTCTAAGCCTCTGCACAACCTTGACTGGCTCTACAATGGCTTTGTGTCACCCTGACTGGCTCTACTGGACGTCTTTCTGCCTCTCTTTGCTGATGATTCTCTAGCTGAGAAAATCTCTCTCCGAAAGCTACTATGCCCCTCACTGCATTGAATCACTTAGATCTTATCTTCGTCCGAGCATTGCTCTGTCAGAAGAATTCGATCTCAAGATTCACTCCGTGTGTCGCTTTCCAAATGACCCTCAAGCCTTCCTTTATAGTCTTCTCATTGAGAAATCAACAGTCGAGATTAGATCTCTAATCAATGGCTAAGATTATAACATGACTTGATCTCCGCCTTTTCTAGATTATTCTCACTCTGTTTTATTAATGTCCTTTAATTATTTAATTTCCCCAAGTTTAGACTAGGTCTCCATTAACCGAGTGGAATTTTCACAAACTACTTATGGGTCCTTTGGAATTCTAGTGTCTAAGCCTCTCCAAAAAATTTGGGGCTTAGAGCACTTTCCGATGCTACAAAATTAACACTCCCTCTTAGCAAGGAAGGTGCTCTAACATATGCCTGCTACATATTGCTCTGTCCTTGAAGCATCCTCCACGTTGCTGAAGTCCATCAACCTCTGCGCTGCTGCTGCCACTGTATTGCTGCCCATGACACTACCACTACCACTACCACTGTTGCATCTGTACTACAGTTTCCTCTCAAGTGTTTCATTTTCTATGCTACTAACACTGCAACTCAACTGCTGAGAGAAACAAGTGAACTCACCCAAAACTGAACATGTGTTCAGTGGATGCACATTGGTGCTAAAGACTCTGACTGTAGTTAACTATTGCATTGTCCCTCTGATGCACTGTGTTGTTGCTGCTCTACACTGATCTGCACTGTGTTGCACTCTTGTGCATTGCGTTATTGTTGTTGCCTCTGCTCTGTAGTGCTCCAGAAATAGGCGTTGCTACCTACTGCACTGTCGTCTCCATCACTTCTCGGATCCTGCTGAAACTCCTCCATCCCGCTATTACTAATCATGGGCTCCCATAGCAAGGTAATGATCCATGAGGTGGGCTCCCCAAGGATCCTGCCCATCTGCAACTTTGTTTTTTATACTCCTCCTGGGTCTGGTGTCCCTTTCAAGCCTAGTCCCTAGTTGGGACCCTTCCTCTCTTTGGAACTTGCACTAGACAACTCGCACTTCCGTCGGCAACTGCTTCCGGCAACTGGAAGTCGATCAGTTGCCCAAATCTGCATTCTGGATAACTCGCACAGCCTTCTCTGGCAATCTCGTACGATCATCCCTGTAGAGCTGCAAAAATATGAAAACTCAAAACTGGAGGAGGAAATGATCTTGCCAAAATTTTGAATGCCTCCTCTCTCCTCTGCACAGTTGTTGACTGCCTCTACGCAATCCTTGCTGGAGTAAGTAGATCTGCTCCCGGCTACTACTGCTCTGTAGTGAGAAATCGAATTCCTTGGCTCGGAATCCTCTGAGGAAGACATTCCCTCAGTGTCATGCAACCCATTGGCTGCCATCTTAGCCGAAAACTATCGAGTTGCTTCCTCTTTCTCCCCCTTTGCGCAGCCTAGGCAAGCTTACGCACTCCTTCTGGAGCTCGTAGATCTATTGCCCTGATCTACTGCTCAGGTTCTGGAAAAATGTTGAATTCCTCGACTAGGAACTCACTGAGGAAGAATTCCCCGCTATATGCTTTTCTCTTTCTTCTGAAGCTTTTCTGCCTAACAACTACCTACAGAAAAATTGCGTCCCTCTGGCTCTGCGCAGCTCCCTCTGCCTCGGCAAAATCTCGAACCGGAAGTCCTACCTCTCTGTCGACTCACTTAGAGGGAGACAACCTCGAAACTCTAGCCCTCCTGGCTAGATCTGCACAATCCCTCTAGGGATTCGATCTGCCGTTGCTACAGCAATTCAGCATTTACTTCAAATTCAGATCTGCTCTTCCTGTTTCACATCAAAACCTCTGATACCATGTGAAAATTCCTAAATCTGACAATCTAAGGAATCCTACTGCAACAATCTAAGTTAACTTCTATTATGTAAATTACTTTTACATAATTAATTCAGATCTGAATTATTGAAGTAACTACTGAAGCAGCCTACACTGAATAAAATATGATTCCGAAACAAGGAAACTGAGTAAGAAATCAATCACACATAGGACACAATTATTTTTGGACACAAGTCGCCAAAAAAACCCAATGCGGGAAAACCGGTGCAGCAGATCTGAGGGTTTGTATTATTACGTAGTAGAAAATCCTGAATACATCTAGCAGAAAGAAATTGTGAGTTTTACTTCACACAATCACTGAAAAATATGGCAAATCTGGTCACTGGAAAAGTTGCCTCTGAAGGTCTCTGCGCAGTGATTGCATAGGCCTTGCATCACCTCCTCTAGGCACTACGTCACCCCAGCAACAGATCGATCGGACTCCCGAAATCACAGATCTGAGCCTCCCGGTCTCGCACCCTGGCTTCCGGCTTTTGGATCTGACCCAACAGTTGAATCTTGGAAACCCTTTGAACCTCTGCGTAGCCCTGACTGGCTCTGCACTGGCTCTGTGTCACCCTGACTGGCTTTGTTGGACATCTTCCTGCCTCTCTCTGCTGAGGATTCTCCGGCTGAAAAAATCTCTCTCTGAAAGCTACTATGCCCCTCACTGCACTGAATCACTTAGATTTGATTTTCGTTTGAGCACTGCTCCGTCAAAAGAATTCGATCTCAAGATTCACTCTATGTGTTTCTTTCCAAATGACCCTTAAGCCTTCCTTTATAGTCTTCTCGTTGAGAAATCAACGACCGACATTAGATCTCTAATCAACGGCTAAGATTATAACATGACTTGATCTCCGCCTTTTCTAGATTATTCTCACTTTGTTTTATTAATGTCCTTTAATTATTTAATTTCCCTAAGTTTAGACTTAGGGTCTCCATTAAAATAATTAATTATTTTAATAAAACATTAATAGAGTGGAATTTTCACAAATGGTTTCTGGGTTCTTTGAAATACCAGTGTCTAAGCCTTTTCGCAAAATTTGGGACTTAGAGCACTTTCCAATGCTACAAAAATCAACACATATGATCAGAGCTTTTGGGCAGGAGTGGAGGAAGTGTGTGCCATTTCTGAACCTTTGGTAAGGATTTTTCGATTGGTTGATGGAGACAAGCCCACAATGGATACTTGTATGAGGCCATGGATGGGGCCAAAGAAGTCAATCGTGCCTATATGAAGATAAGGGGGACGAGGGGTTTGAGAAACAACAGTTGGTATGGCGAGTGATTGATGAGTGATGGAACAATGCCCTCCATCGCCCCATTCACGCTGCAAGTATCTACCTCAACTCCGCATTTTCATACTCATGTGGTTTCAGATTTGATGCTAAGGTGATGGATGGATTCCTCACTTGTGTTGAGAGGATGGTGGCATCTAAGCAAGAACGTGAAGAAATTTCTAAAGAAATGGAGATATATAGGATGGCAGGTGGCACATTTGGTTTTACCATGGCTATTAAGAATAGAACAACCAAAATGCCAGGTAAGCTTTAGTTTGTTTCAACTTTCAAATTTCATAATTCATTCTCTCTTCATAATTTGCTTCAAGTTTAGAATTTCAATGTTTTAACTTTTTTTTATATTTCTCTTTTTTCTTTTAACTTGTAAATGCTTGGTGGACAAGCTATGGCGGCAAAGTACCCCATCTCCAAAAGTTTTCCATTCGAGTGCTCATCCAAACACGCAGTTCCTCTGGGTGTGAGCGCAACTAGAGTGTATTTGACAAAATACACAGTAAAATGGGCAACAAGTAAAAAAATTCGAATTACATTTTTGAATTCATTATAAATTATAATTTATTATTTTTAATACTCAAATTTTCTAAATACTAATTTACAGTCTATGACACTAATACAGGTTGGAGTCTCAGCGCCTCAATGACATGGTCTACGATTACTAAAATCCCCGATTGTAGGTGAGACAAATTCAGAAAATCCCTGACGTGGAAGCCATCTCATTGGACCATATTGCAAATTTTTGTAGATGTTCTATGCTTGAAGCAGCTTTACTTTTCTTACATCAATCACACAAATAGTTAAGTAAAACGCTGATAGAACATATAAGTGGATCTTATAGAAGACAAACCAGAAACAGAAAAATGTGATGGTGCGTTACGGCGGTCAACAGGATGCTTCAACCAGCAAAGTCTCCTTGATCAACCAACCCAGAATGTGTCACAACAATCCTCAAATCAGCGACCGAGTCAACCCAAGTCAACTCCAGAAAAGTCAACGCTATCTAGAAAAGTCAACGCATGGCAGCAAGCTAAAAGCAGTTAGCTTCATTAACCTTGACCTCACTTGGGTACAATGTGTATGTATTCTCAAAAATCGAACTCTCCAACAATTTTCGCCTCTTTTACCATGCGTTGACCAAAGTCAACGCTCGGTCAAACTTCAGCGAAAAACGCGTCGCGTAAATTCGTCCTCTCCTCAAACCGTACGTATCTACCCTTTCTCTTCACACGTGTGCTGAATTTGTCCTCCAAGGAGCTCGACAACCCATGAGAGAAGAAGATGTCCGTTGAGTTGTTGTGAAATGCCTTAAACTTTATTCGTATTTATATACATCACAGTGTGCACACATCCGCCGGGGGTGTGAAAACTAAGGCCGACTCGTTATTAATAATTTATTATAAGAACAATTAAATAAATGTTCTCCGCTCTATCTGATTAAGTATTATTACCTTTATATGGGATTTATATTCCCTCCGAAAGAGGAATCCAATAAAAATATTGCGATCGTCATCTGAGCAGCACAACCCGGAGTTTGGACCTAGTTGTCCAATTTTAACACTCCCTCTCAACTAGGGAGAACTCCGTCCACTAGTGCAATCCAAACATCGTGCGTCATCCCACCGTAACTTGCTTTGCTGGCCTCTTTATTTCAGAACAAAAGTGGGTCAGTCACAAAGACATCATACCCGGCTGACAGATTCAGCCCAGAGGTCCGAAACCTCTATCCGACTCACAAAGAGTCTCCAACCAACCCGAAGTTGTCCATTCACCTTAAACCGTGCAGAGGTCTCAGATTTACTAAACTATCTCGCATCAAGTGGTTGGACCGGTGCCATCCTAGACATAGAGTATATGTACCCGATGCGTCCATCGTATTTGCTATTACTTCCTCATTTTTCCCACACCACGACAAATGAGGTATCTGCTTCCCAACCTACGGGTAGGATGCATACGGGGCACAGATAAATGAGTGGTGAACCAGCTCAATAATCACAAGGGTGGGGCAAGAGCATTATGAGTGCTTATAGCTCCGAGAAGCTATCCCCAAAGCCACCCCAGAGCTCCCAGAGCTCATCGTCCAACAGGACCCACATCATAGGGTCTTTCCACGACACCAAGATTCTCACGGAAGGTTAGGAACTTGACCTTCCCCAGGGGCTTAGTGAGAATATCCGCGACCCGCTCATCAGTTCCTATATGATCGAGCCTTACGGCGCCTCGCTGTACCATATCCCGGATAAAGTGGTACCTGATATCAATATGCTTGGATCGGTCGTGGAACACAGGATTCTCAGTCATACGAATCCCACTCTGGTTATCACAGAGTATCACAGTGGTATCTAGCACATGTCCAAACAACTCACTAAAGAGCTTACACAACCAAACTGCTTCACAACAGGCCATACTTGCAGCAATGTATTCGGCCTCCGCGGTGCTCAAAGCCACCGACTTCTGCTTCCTGCTCATCCATGAGATCGAAGCAGAACCAAGATTGAAGCAGCATCCCGATGTGCTCTTACGACCCACCACACTGCCAGCCCAATCGGCATCAGTATATCCACGGAGTATCACACTCTCATAGTAGGACTCACCATGGTTTATCGTGTACCCCCAAGATATCTCAGAAGATTCTTGGCACCAACCCAGTGAAAGTGATGAGGCTCAACTATCTGTTGACTCAAAGTGTTCACTGCAAAACATATATCCGGTCGGGTGTTCACTAAGAACATCAAAGCTCCTATGAGTTGACGATACTCAGTAGGATTGGCCAAGATAGGCCCAGCAGCGCTGCCACTCAACTTCTTGAAGTTAAGTTCCATTGGTGTTGACACGGACTTGCAGTCCACCATACCAAATCTCTCTAGAAGTTTCACAATGTATTTTCCTTGAGAAAGGAAAATCTCTCCAGGTCTCTGCCAGACCTCCAGGCCTAGGAAGTAGTGCATCAGTCCTAGGTCCTTCATTTCGAACTCAGCAGCGAGCTCCCTCTTACATTGATGAATGAGAGGGTCAGCCCCTGTCAGGAAGAGGTCATCCACATATAGCACTAGAATGAGAGGCTTCCCCTGTACAACCTTGAAGTAAAGGTTCGGATCAGCATTACTTCGAGTGAAGCCCAACTTCATCAAGTAACTATCCATCCTCTCGTACCAAGCTCTGGGTGCTTGCTTTAACCCATAGAGGGCTTTCTTCAACCTGCAGACATGAGTGTATCGATCCTGAACTTCAAATCCCAGAGGTTGTTCTACATACACCTCTTCTTTTATTGCACCATGCAAAAAAGCGATCTTGACATCCATCTGATGAAGACTCCATCCTTGCGTAGCAGCAAGGGCTATGATTGATCGAATGGTGGTATATCGTGCCACAGGTGAAAATATGTCATCATAGTCTATTCCTTCCTTTTGAGAGAAGCCACGGGCAACAAATCTTGCCTTGAACTTTTCAGCACTTCCATCAGATCCATGCTTGATCTTGTAGAGCCATTTTGCAGTGACAACTGATTTGTCCTTCGGTCTTGGAACCACATCCCAGACATCATTCTTCATTATGGACTCGTATTCTTCGTGCATAGCATCCTTCCAGACTTGATGCTTTACGGCTTCCTCAAAAGATCCAGGTTCAGATTGTACAATAGTACTCATGGCAGCTAGATACCCTTGGTATCTACACGACTTCTTGCTTTCCCGGAATGTCCCCCTTGGGGCAGCATGACCCTCAGCATCTTCGAGGGTGTCCCTGAGCCATGATGGTCTCTTTCCCAGTGAAGGAGATGGATCAATAGGGTCCATTGGTCCTTCAATATCAGGCATTGTCTCATCCTGCGGTTCTTCTTGATTTCCAGGCCTTTCTTCATGATTTTCTTCAGATCTTGGAAGATCTAATACTTTCTTCAGGGAAGCATCTTCGTCAAAAGTGACATCATGGCATATCTCTACTTCCCTTTGACCAGGTACATAGACTCTATAGGCCTTAGAAGTCTCACTGTAGCCCACAAACATTCCTTTCTTCCTAGAAGCATCCAACTTACTTCTCTTTTCTTTCGGCACATGAAAATAGACAGGACATCCAAAAATTCTAAAATGTGAGACATCAGGTTTCTTACCAGAGAAAACCTCTTCGGGAGTTTTGGAGTCCAGAGCGGAATGAGGGCATTGGTTTTGAATATACACAGCGGTATTTGCAGCTTCTCCCCACAGAAACTTTGGTAGACCCTGGTCACATAGCATGGCACGGGCAGCTTCCACAATAGTCCTATTCTTGCGTTCAGCAACACCATTCTGCTCAGGAGTATATGTAGTAGTAGTCTCCCTCTTAATGCCAGCTTCTCTGCAAAAGTCTTTGAACTCATTTGACTCATATTCAGTGCCATTGTCGGTCCTCAAAATCTTGATCTTCTTTCCGGTCATATTTTCCACCAAGGCTTTGAAGGTACGGAACCACATGAAAGCCTCATCCTTCTTCTTCAAGAAGTATATCAGGGTTTTGCAAGAGAAGTCATCAGTGAATGTCATGTAGTAAGAACATCCTCCCAGGGATGTCATGGGCAACATACCAGATAGATCAGAATGGACCAGTTGCAAAATATCAGATGTCTTTGTGACACTTGAGGGGAAAGGTCCCCTAGTATGCTTTCCTTCGGCACAGCCCTTACATACACCTTCATGATTATTTCCAAAGTTAGGCATCCCTGTCACCACCTTCCTTGCTTCGGGAAGGGCCTTGTAATGAAGGTGTCCAAACCTTCGGTGCCACAGTTCGGTTTGTCGGATAGTATCACATGTCATAGCTCCCAGCGGACTCCCTCCAACCTGGTAGAGTGTGCCAACTCTAAAACCAATCGAGATAGCTTCCTTGAAGCTCTTCTTCCACATGAGCACCTTTCCATCAGAGAATGTTACATTGAACCCTTGTCTTCCATCGCTGATACAGACATAAGGTTCTTCTTCAATTTTGGTACATAGAGTACATCTTGCGAACGTAGGACTTGTCCTTGAGACAAGTGGAGGGTCACAGTCCCTGTCCCTTTCACGGGATACGTGGCATTATCTCCAAGGATAATTTCTAGATTGGTATCCCTCTCAACCATGTCAGAGAGTGCTTCCTTGAAACCAGTGATGTGTCTTGAGGCACCACTATCTATCAGCCAGACATCCATAGTGTCGGGCGGAGATGTAGCAGAGAGAGCAGATACAAGAATATATTCATTTCTTTTATCAACAGCATTAGACTCCTCATACCTGGAGTTTCTAGACCTTTTAGAAGGTTGATTGTTTCCACCAGAGGGAGCCTTCCTCTTTCCTTTAGATTTGTCGTTTCTTCGATTCCCATTCCTCCGGTTGTTGTTGTTATCATCACTATCGGGAGAATCCTTTTTTAAGGGACATTCTCTAGCATAGTGACCAAGCCTATGGCAAGTGAAACACTTACCCTTCTTTTCTTGAGCCCTTGTTCTTCCTTTGTCCTTAGGACCACCAGAGTTCTTCTTTCGAGAATGAGCACCATAGGCAGCATTTCTATCATTTTCGAATTCCTTCATTCTTGTTTCTTCTTGCATACATCTAGACAGAAGCTCGTCAAAGTTAGGAATGGTATTATTATTGAGAATGGTAGTAGTGAATACTTGCCATTCATATGGGAGTCCTCCAAGTGCGGTGAGAACCATCTCACGATCAGCTATTGTCTCCCCAATAGCCAGCAGATTGTTCCTTGTTTCGGTCAATTTCAGAAAGTAAGCTTGAACATACTCATCCCGGCCCTTCTTCATATTCTTCAATTTATTCTTGAGGAATAGCACTTGGTTTACATTGTTTACCTTAAACATAAGGATCAATTTATCATACATCTCCTTGGATGTGCCTAGCTCAGATATGTAGGCAACCAGACTTTTATGTATGGATTCCCTGATCATCAACTTTGCTTTGATCTCCCCCTTCTTATACTTGTTTCTAACAGCAGCGGTAGCATTGGATGGAGGTTCTTGAATCTTACCCAGCACATGATCCAAGAGATCATGGTCTTCCAATTTGAGATCTAATATCATCTTCCAGGCATGGAAGTCATCCCTTCCAGTCAGCTTGTCATTCTCCTTGAATTCAAAACTAGTGGAACCCATTTCCTCCGATGGTGATTGCTAAAGATAGGGCTTGTCTTCACCTCAGCTTTGATACCATGCAAATTTTTGTAGATGTTCTATGCTTGAAGCAACTTTACTTTTCTTACAGCAATCACACAAATAGTTAAGTAAAACGCTGATAGAACATATAAGTGGATCTTATAGAAGACAAACCAGAAACAGAAAAATGTGATGGTGCGTTACGGCGGTCAATAGGATGCTTCAACCAGCAAAGTCTCCTTGATCAGCCAACCCAAAATGTGTCACAACAATCCTCAAATCAGCGACCGAGTCAACCCAAGTCAACTCCAGAAAAGTCAACGCAGGGCAGCAAGCTAAAAGTTAACGCAGCAACAGTTCGGTCAACCCTTTGACCTCGATTTCAGTGCCAATGTGTACGGCCTCTCAAAATCGAACTCTCCAACAATTTTCAGCCCTTTCGGACCATGCGTTGACCAAAGTCAACGCTGGTCAAACTTCCAGCAAAAACCTAGCTGCAGAAATTCGTCCTTCCTCTCAGCCGTACAGATTCGTCCTTCTTCTTCTTCACACGTGTGGGCTGAATTTGTCCTCCAAGGAGCTCGTACTAAATCAGATGAGAGAAGAAGATGTCTGTTGAGTTGTTGTGAAATGCTCTCCAACTTTGCCTGTATTTATATCCATCATTGGGGTGTGTGACACATCTGTTGGGGGTGTAAAACCTTAAGGCCGACCTGCACATATAATTTATTATAAATAATAAATTAAAAATAAATGTTCTGCTCATCGGATTAAGATATATTTTATATGGATTTTACACCTCTCCGAAAGAGGAATCCAACAAAAATATTAGCCTCTTAATCTGAGCATCACAACATGGAGTTTGGACCTAGTTGTCCAAATTTAACACATATTGACACCACTGCTACATGGAGGGTTGAAACTCAGAAGCCTATCATAGGCTCGGTCCCTTATTGATTAGAGGTGGATCCAGAGACACTGGAGGTAGAGGATGTAACAGCTGCAGGGGAGGGAGAAGTAGAGGAGGGGGAGCAAGAATAGGAGGCAGAGGAGGAGGAGGAGGTGACACCATCTAGGATGGACAGCAACAGAGGACAGAGGCCACCTCCTTTTTTCGCTTCTAGAGTAAGACAGAGTCCATTTTTAGCCCCAGGGGCAGGGCCTTCTTCCTCTAGAGGAAAAGGAAAAGCCATTCGCTATTCCCATAAAAGGGGCAGAGAATCTCAGTGACTGATTACTTTATGATATGTAGATGACTCATGATGATGAATCATGATATACATTTATAATATTTTTTGTTGATATTTTGACTCTTGAGAGTTGAGACTAAGTCAAGACTCAGGATTCAGGACTTGATTCACTATTTTGATATGTGATGCAGCATTAGACTTCTTATACATCTTATATATTAACTTTCTTTTCATGTTTATGTGGCAATGCATTTATCTGATGTTGTGGATACTTTAGATGTTAAAAAAATTATAAAAATGAGTATTTTTGAATTTTTAAACTTTTGCTGAGTTTTTCCTGATTTTTTCAAAAACCTCCGGAATTTAATGACTTTTTCTATTTCTGGACCCTTGCCGATTTATTCCCGAAGTCGACTTTTTCCACATTGCATGAACATATACTAGCGTGTTTGTATGCTGTGTGTATGGTACTGATATAGACATTTCTGAAGAACTATCGTATGGCCAAATATCAGAGCAAACTTGGGGCATTTATTAAAACATCCAGAGGCAGCAAGAACAGACTGGTTTTATAACAGTATTGTGACTTAATTTGAGATCTTTATAATTGCTTATGGCACACATAGAGATCAACTAACCATCATTATAGCATCCAATATTACATTTCAAATTTTTGTTGGCCTATTTCATAAAGGCAATTATAAATCCAAAAATACATAAATTGAATAATGTAAAGTTAGGATAAATATATTTATTAAATTAGAATATTTAATAAATATTTGAGATACTTAGAAATAGTATATTGTTAGGACTCTAGAATAGAGTCGTTTCCTAGGCTCTAAAATAGGAGTAATGGTTAGAAGCTCATTTATTGTAAATGTACACTTGTTGATTTTCCAAGTGATCTATAACTAGATTAAGTTAGAACATAGAGCTTATAAATAGGATTGTTTCCTATTTTATTGTGTAATGTGAGTGTAATGTGAGAGAGAGAGTTTACGTTTGTAAACTCCTGCAATTTGCTATGTAATCTTTTTTGTTGACACCTAATCCTATGGATGGGTGTGCATTTGTATTTTTGTATATTATTTATTATTAGGAAATAAGGAAGGCCAAGAGTCATTGGGAACTGAATCCCAATAGCCTCACCTCCCATCTATATAAGCATGTACATTCTTCAGCTAATATACATTGCAGTTTTGAGGAGTTACCTCCTGGTTTGACATGGTATCAAAGCAGCTCCACATTTGGCATTTCTGCCCTGTGGTGTAACTCCCTACCCTTTGCTCAGTCAATTTTATTAATTGTTTTCTGCTGCTCCTAATTGCTAGACTGTTATTCTGCATTTTTTTTCCCTATTTAGCACTGACATTTGCAGGCTCTGTCAATCTGCAAATTGCAGGCTCTGCCAGTCCAGCAGTCCTGCAACTGTCTTCTGCAGATTCAAGTCCAAATTATTTTTTTGTAACAGCCCTTTTGGGCCTCCACCATTCTCCATCCATCCTTGCGCCCTCTCCATTCATCCCTGTTCCATTCTCCCTCTGCGCCCTACGCCCTCTCCCTCACTCACCTCCCTCTCCCTATTGCCTCATCCTACGCACAGTAGTACGCCTTCTACCTCACGGCCTTTGGCCGGCCCCTCTTGCTCCATTCGCTTTACAACCTCTCCTACCCAGCTATCAACTCCAACGTTACGTCTCACATCACTCAAACTCGCCATTACCTGCAAATACTCCTCTACGCCGCGCTCAACACAACTCCCTCATCACTCCAGCGCTCCCTCTCAACTCTCACTCCCCCCTTCTCGCGCCCTAACTCATACAGCGATACGCTCACGCGGCTCTGCACTCACTCCTACGCACCCGTCGACTGTTCCAACGCTCCTACAGCTCCTAACCATTCAACGCTGTCGACATTTATATTATACTTTGTGTTTGAACGCTGTCGACATTTATATCATATATACATTGTAATATAACTATTTCCATTGCGCTGTCACAACAGTTATATATTTCCATTGCGTGGTATTATAACGATGTCACAACAGTTCATTGCATATTGGTATATTGTTATATATTTCCATTGCGTGGTATTATAACGCTGTCACAACAGTTATATATTTCCATTGCGTGGTATTATAACGCTGTCACAACAGTACATTGCGCCCCTCCCATTGCGCCCCTCCTTTCATAATTCCGCCCACGCTCATACTTCCCATTACGCCCTTTCAATCCCTCCCATTCATAATTCCATTTTGTTTTCATATACACTTTTCCCCAAACAAAAAAAAAATACATTTTTTTTTATGCAGAATTCAGTCTATAGCATAGAGTGTTTTTTAAAAATTCAGTCTCCAGCAAAGTTTTCTGAGCAGATTTAGTTTCCAGAAAGAGTTTTTAAACTCAGAAAATTGTTCCAGCAAGAGTTTTTTGCCCCTTTATTTGAAATATTTCAAGAGTTCGAAGTTTTTATAACAGAATTTGTTTCCTCTTCAGAAGATTTTTTTCCAGCAGTCTAATGCATTCTCTCATCTCCATTGTTGGGATAGTTCTCTCTGGCAAAGAGAACTATCTTGAATGGTCGTGGAAGATTAAACACACACTCATTTTTAATGAGCTGTGGAGAGGAATCTGTGAAGGACAAGCAGAAAATCCACCAGAGAAGCCCACTTCAGACAAAGAGCTTGCCATCTGGGAAAACAAGAACTGCAAGGCCTATGACTTGATTGCAGCTTCAGTAAGTGAAGAGGTGAGTCGCCATATTTCATCATTCTCAAATGCCTATGAAGCCTTGAAGAAACTAAAAGAACTCTATGACTCACACTCAGAATTAGAAAATGTTCAATTGATGGTTAAGCTGTTCAGTCTTGAAATGAAGAATGATGATCCCCTTTCTTTAGCTTCATAAATAAGATCTATAATGCATGACATTCAAAACACTGGTGTAAAAATGGACATACCTCTCATAGCATATGTTAAGGAATTATATCCGACTTACTCACATTATCTTGAGTCTTTGCAAGCAAGTGGAAACCTTGAACAAATCACCTTTGATAAACTTGAGCAGAAGTTTGCAGAAAGAGAGAAAGCTTTTGGGAAGATGACAGTCCCTTCATCTTCCGAAGAGGCTGCATATTTGGCACATAGAGAAAAGAATCATGCTCCGGATTCATCCAGAGGAAGAGGTGGCAGAAGAGGAAGAGGAAGAAGGAACTTCACAGAAAGGGGGGGCAGACAAGCTGACAAATCCCATCTTCATTGCACACGGTGCAATAGAGATGGACATGATGCACCCAAATGCAGAACACCATGGAACAAAATTGAGCAGCACATAAATCAAGACAAAGGTAAAACCAATGACAAAGACAAAGGTAAAGCACCTGAATCCGCTCACTATGTTCTAGCACATTGTAACAATGGAGCAACTGAAAACCTCTTTGATGTTTCATTTACTTCATGGAGAGATGATTGGTTGCTAGATTCAGGAGCAACATGTCACATGACATTTAGAAAAGATTTTTTTGAAGATTTCACTAACAAAGTTGATGGAGCAGTATATTTCGCAGATAAATCCAAACTCAAGCCATCAGGGCTTGGCACAGTCAGGCTTAAACTGCCTGGTCTTCCTGATCATATCCCACATGAGGTTCTATACCTCCCGGAGTTGAAGAGAAACTTGCTGTCCCTGATCGAAATCCGGCAGCAAGGACACTCAGTTCACTTGTTTGATGGCAAGGCAGAAGTCAGATCAGCATCAGATCACTCACTTGTCATGGAGGGAATAGAAGAAGGGAGACTTTTGAAGCTGAAAGGTTCATCTGCTCATGCTCAAAACTTTTCATTCAGCTCATATCATGATGAAGGTACATTTCCATCAAGTCTTTTATGGCATGCTAGATTTGGACACTTAAATTATGACAGCCTTCGTTTGTTGAAGAAAAATGGTGTTGATGGACTGCCTACAATTCCTAGAAAACCCAAGGAATGTGATGCTTGTATTCTAGGAAAGCATAGCAAACAACCATTTCATGATTCACACTCAAGAGCACATAGGAAACTTGAACTTGTTCATTCAGATTTATCTGGCCCTATGCCTATTGCTTCTGCAAATGGAAACAAATACATGATGACATTTATTGATGACTACACCCGAATGTGTTGGATTTACTTACTGAAGAATAAGTCTGATGCTTTTCAAACTTTCAAGAATTTTTATGCATGGATTGAAAATGATGCACAAACACATATTGGCTCTCTACGTACCGATAATGGAAAAGAATACACTTCAAACGAATTTGAAAATTATCTTCGTCAACATGGAATCAAACATCAAACAACTGTGCCATATAATCCACAACAGAACGGTGTAGCTGAAAGAATGAACAGAACTATTTTAAACATGGTCCGCTCCATGTTATTTTTCAAGAATGTAAAATTGATGTTTTGGGCTGATGCAGTTCTATGTGCTGTTTACATAAAGAATAGGTGTCCTTCAAGTTCAATTAGAAACAAGACTCCTTTTGAAATGTGGCATGGCCACATTCCTTCGGTAAAGCATTTCAGGGTCTTTGGGTCCACCTGTTATGCCTTGATACCCAAGGGTCAAAGGAACAAACTTGGTGCTAGAAGCGGAAAATGTATCTTCTTGGGGTACTCCAATACCTCCAAAGGATATCGTCTCTATGATGAAGCAAATAAGAAGTTTGTGATAGCAAGATATGTCATATTTCTTGAATCATCCAAGAGTGACAAGGTTGTTGAGCGGTAACTTGATCGCCTGGATAGATTCACACATGCAAAGTCTTTCAAAGAATTTGATAATGTGATTCCACACCTTGAAGGGGGGATTCCGATATTGAATCAAACCGTGGAATCATTTCCTGAACCACACTCTCCCCCACATGAAGAAACAACCACGGATGACACATTGAATGATGTGATTGACAGAATTGGGAGATTGAATCTTGAATCAATCCCAACTCAGTCAAGTGACCAGCTAGGGCCATCTCAGAAAGGTCCCCCCAAATGGCTGACAAAGACACTGGAGGATGTTCATCCTGATGAGGTTGGAAAAACAGGAACAAGAAGTTCCACTCAAGAGATCGAAGGTGATGTAGATAATTCTGATTCCCCTGTTGATATGGATATTGCTTATAACCGTGAGTTGAGTTTGTCTACAGATCATGAACCAACTTCCTTCAAAGAAGCCGCTTCTCATGATGAATGGAAAGAAGCGATGCAGAAGGAGTATGATGCCTTGATAAAGAATGGCACTTGGAAGCTGGTTGATCCGCCTTTGGGAGAGAAACCAATTGGCTGCAAGTGGGTCTACAAGAACAAGTACAAAGCAGACGGCTCACTTGACAAGCACAAGGCCAGGCTTGTGGCAAAAGGATTCGCACAGAAGGAAGGAATTGATTATGAAGAAACGTTTTCTCCCACAGCAAAATGGACTACCATCCGGACTCTCTTTGCCTTAGCAGCTCAGAGTGGATGGAAAGTTCATCAGATGGATGTAAAAACAACCTTCTTGAATGGAGATCTGAAGGAGAAAGTTTATATGTCCCAGCCAGAAGGATTTGTGATAAAGGGTCAAGAACACAAAGTTTGCAAACTTGTGAAATCCTTGTATGGCCTCAAGCAAGCACCATGAGCCTGGTATGAGAAGTTGACCGAGCATCTTCTGAAACTTGATTTCAAACACTTTGATCTTGATGATGCAACTTTGTTTGTTAAGAAAGTTGGAAAACAGTTGTATATCTTGTGGTATATGTAGATGATCTTTTGATAACAGGAAACAATGAGAGCTATATTGCATCCATGAAGAAAGAGTTGAAGAAAGGTTTTGAAATGATTGATTTGGGTCATGTTCATTACTATTTGGGTATTGAAGTAATTCAACATCCTAAATTCATATTTCTTTCTCAAAAGAAGTACATTGGAGATCTCTTGAACAAATTTGGCATGGATGATTGTAAACCCTTAGGCACTCCAATGGAACAAAACTTGAAGCTCACATCTATTGAAGGGAAGGAATTTGAGGATGCAACTAAGTATAGACAGCTTGTAGGAAGTCTTATCTATCTGACCACCACCAGACCTGACATTTCATTTGCTGTTGGAATCCTCTCAAGGTTCATGCAAAAACCTTGTGAAGGACATTGTTCTGCTGCAAAAAGAGTGCTAAGGTACTTGAAGGGGACTCAAGACTTTGGACTCAAATATACACAGGTAGGCGACTTCAGCTTGATCGGATACTCTGATTCATACTTTGATGGCGACAAAGAAACAGGGGTGTCTACTACAGGTTACACCATGAGTCTTGGATCAGGAGCTGTCTCATGGAGATCACGCAAACAGTCAGTTCCAGCAGATTCCACGACCGAGGCAGAATATGTGGCAGCAGCTGAAGCAACAAAGGAAATTGTTTGGCTCCGGAAAATCCTGGAAGATTTGCAGATGAAACAGATGTATTCCACTCCACTCATGATCGACAACACTTCTGTAATAAAGTTGGCCAAGAACCCAAAGTTCCATGATCGAACAAAGCACATCAATACAAAGTACCATCTCATTCGACATCATGTTCAGGCCAAGACCATCCATCTACATCATTGTTCCACAAATGAGCAAACTGCTGACATCTTCACCAAAGCACTTGGAAGAGAGAAGTTTGAAAAGTTCAGATCGATGCTTGGACTCACCAACATCCCTTCGGATTAAAAGGGGGAATGTTGACACCTAATCCTATGGATGGGTGTGCATTTGTATTTTTGTATATTATTTATTATTAGGAAATAAGGAAGGCCAAGAGTCATTGGGAACTGAATCCCAATAGCCTCACCTCCCATCTATATAAGCATGTACATTCTTCAGCTAATATACATTGCAGTTTTGAGGAGTTACCTCCTGGTTTGACATTTTTCATGATCAATAAAATATGTGTCTGAGGACACTTCTGCATTTACAATTTTCAAGCCCTCGGCATAATAAAGCAAATCATTTCCCCAGCAACTGTAAACAGGAAAGAGTATAAATTTACAACTTGCAATTTATGTTGATGCCAAAAGAGGACTCAAGTTAAATAGTTGGTATCTAGGAAACTGTAGCAGAGTCGGGACAACAGTTTAAACTTTATAACACATTATTTGTGAAAATAGATGTTAAATACAAATTTCAGACAGCTACATGTTTATAACTTTATGACAATGTAACAGGTTAAATAGATACAATAAGTGTGTACAAGTTAATAATAAATAGACAATAAATGAGTCGGGACAACAGTTTAAACTTTATAACACATTATTTGTGAAAATAGATATTAAATACAAATTTCAGACAGCTACATGTTTATAACTTTATGACAATGTAACAGGGTAAATAGATACAATAAGTGTGTACAAGTTAATAATAAATAGACAATAAATGAGTCGGGACAACAGTTTAAACTTTATAACACATTATTTGTGAAAATAGATGTTAAATAAAAATTTCAGACAGCTACATGCTTATAACTTTATGACAATGTAACAGGGTAAATAGATACAATAAGTGTGTACAAGTTAATAATAAATAGACAATAAATAACATAACAATAATCATGAGAATATAGAGAATGTCATTATCCTCTTATTCAGCTCACTGTCTATTTATATATAAACATGTGGCTAACAGAGATGAAAGTGTGATGCACAAACACAATGATATTGCCTCCATTTGTGATGATAGGTAAATTCAAAATGGGTGGCCTATTTATACACGTAAAGGTTTAGAACCATTCACAAGTTTGTAGGGATAACCATTCATACTTCCTAATGACATCTTCATAATCATGACCTCATCCAACAATATTTATATAAGGGTTTGCATTCAGGGCCTCCAACATAAAAGCTATGCATTATTTCCCAGTGCATGTAAACAAGTAAGAGATCATATTGACAACTTGCAAGTGTTGGAAATTGTAACTAGGATCGGTCTTCATATTGATTATGTAATTATGTATTTATGTAATGAAGAAGACAAACATAATAAATATATTCTTGGTATCTATGTCACAGGGTTCGGGTTCGAATTCGGGTTCGGCAACGATTAAGTTCGATTCGGGTTCGAATTTTCCGATGAGGTTCGTAATGAGGTTCGACATTAGGTTTGACTATACATATTTTTCAATAAATATAAAAATATATGGCATAAATTAATTAAAAATCAAAATCAATTAATAAATTATAAAACTATGAATAAAAATTTTGATTAGTAAACACACATGAATAACTTAATCATAGCATGCTCTAATTATATCAATGACATTAGTTAAAACTTAATTGTAAACATACATGATACACCATAGTAGTTTGGAAATACAAAAATAAATAGATTTTTATATATTTTTTTATAAAATAATTGCTTAAATATTAAAGTAATTAATTATTTATTTATATATATTAAAAATTTAATATAATTCAAATAAAGTAAAAAATGCACTTAATCTACAATATGTCGAAGATTTTGAAGATTTAAATAGTCCTACATCATAATTCCTTACAACATAGCCCATGTTCAAAGTTGATGTGACCATAATAAAATAGGGTCCATAAACAATTTACAATTTCAATGACTTAAATTCCTTCAATCTTAATATACATAGGTACTGAAGAATTAAAAAAATAAAAGCACTCATATTCCTTCATACTTTATAGATAGATATAAAATTTTAAAATGCCAAAGTTATTAAAAAGAATACTGCTATAATGGACATAAGTGTAAGGTAAGTTTTTAAGTGGCTAATTTCACCAAATTATTATTTCCTCCTCACTCCATTGCAATGAAGGGTCCTACGAAATTTCAAATAATGTAAAGTTCAAATAATTTGGATGTGAATGATCAGGCCTCTTGCGTGCCACTGCCTTGTCATTTTTGTTTTTTTTTAGCCATCAGCTTGTCGCATTGAAACAAAGATATCATAATTAACAAAAAAATCACAAAAAGGAAAACCAAAGAAGAGGGTTTCCTATTCCAACACCCGTCCTTGGAAACGAAATAATTGCGCATTCCATTATCATTACAAGCATCATGTCACCTGTCATTATCTTTACGAGACTGTAACCCGTGGGCCGTCACCAAGAGTAGTTTTTTCACGTGGCGTTTCCTAATGTAAAATGGTGGAGTGGATTTAGCATGACCCCTCGCAGATTTTTTCGACCCACAGATCTGTTCCCAGTGGCAGTGGCGGCAAGTTTGCAAATGGCCGGAATTTGGAAATGTGCAGAATCGCAGATGACTCCAGTCTCCGACGGGCCACGGCAACCCAAACGCGTTACGCAGCAGCAGCCACACTCAAATGCAAAATTGCAAACTCAGTGCCGGCAACAGCAAGAGCATACTTGATGGCGGCAAGTTGCAATAGAAAACTCGATTTCAGTTGTGAAAAACATTGATAGCACAATTTCTTAAATAATGGAAAGGGGAAAAAAAACTTGGCGCCGTGGCGGGAATAGCCCATCGTTTTCATCACAGCGATCAAAACCGCTATAAAAAACCACCAACAAAACCCGCCAACGAAAAAACTCTTAAAATTTATTAAAATCGAATTTCTTGACAAATTTCATAAAATCCGCCTTTAGGTTCGGCTCAGGTTCGGCTTAAGGTTAGAGATAATGTTCGATTTGAGGTTCGGCATTAGGTTCGCCGAACCTCATCGAACTTGAAAAATTTTATTAGGTTCGCCGAACCCTGTGACATAGCTTGGTATGCTTGCTTCATGGGTTTCATGAGCAAAGCTTTATTCTAGGTCAAAGGACTTCTTCTTGATGTCCTTTAGGAAATTGTCTTCTGGTTATAAATATATTAAAGAGTCATGTTTATGATAAGTCAAAGATACATTTGTATGCCTCCATACCTTGTCACATTATGGCTTAAGTTCAACGTTGAAGACAGTGAACTAGTCGGCCTAAGTGCTCCTACATAAGTCAGCTCAGAAGCAGGCCTTCATGTCGGCTCAAATAAAGAGACCTGTTATGTGTATATAAAGTTAGACTGCGGCTCATTTGGAGGAAGGACTTCGGATTAATCTGGAACAAAATTACGAGGAAAAGTCTGAACTGTTTTTGGTGATATCAACACTGCATTTAAGGGTAAACAGAAATGCGAAAAGAAGATTATATTTGTAGTCGAGAACAAGTCTGAAGTTTGGAAAAGTCTGAAGTTTTAATAGCGGATTACACAGTGTGTAATACAGATTGGAAGAGACAGAGATATATACATAGCGAAGATACTACCTGAAGGAATGCGTTGAAGTCTGAAGTTAATGCCGTAATAAGGAATGCATTGAAGTCTGAGGCTAGAAGGAATGCTTTGAAGTGCGTAGAAGAGGCTGCATTTAAGTGCGTAGTAGAGACTGGGTGAAGTTATGAAATAGGACTATGTCAAGTCTAAGAACAGGGGTGTGTTAAATAAGACAACATATAATAAGGTGCTAACAGCCAGCATGGATCTCACACAGCCGGAAAAAGGAAGAGTACACGCAGAGACCGATATCTCTAGCCCTGGTGCAGATCGGTGCAGGAAGTTGGAAGCATACAAAGGTAAAGGGCCTAAAGTCTTGGTCATGGTACTTGTCATCTGAAAGTCTATAAGAAGAATTTTTCGTGGGTTTTCCTCTCCAAGAGGGAGAGGTTTTGCCCCGGCTCAAAAAGCCTAAATTTGTGTCTCTTGTATTTTGGTAATTGACTTGATGAAAGACTAAATAAGTAAAGAAAAGAATACATAAGTAAATTAAGAAAGTTTACAAGTAATTATCAAGAAGAGAATTTGAATTAATCATCAGCCCTCCAAATTCTCAACAGCAAGAATACCACATTTATGTCAAGGCCAAAGATCGCTTGAGCTAAATGTATGAATGTATGATGTGAAAGTAACAGTAGAACCAGATATCCGTCAATAGTTTGATACAATATTATTCATGAAAATGATTGTTCAAAATGGATTTCAGCTGGCTGTGTTTAAAGTCTAGGCTCTACAGTAATGACAATGAAATGGGGAAAATAGAAAGGATGTGTGTGAACTGCGAATGACAAAATAAATAAGTGAGAGAAATATCACAACAACATTCGATGAGAAACAAAGAAAATCTCTACAGAGATATCTTTTGGTGATAATCACATATGAAAAGACTTCGTCGACGTGTTTCGAACCAACCATTGTGGTCACATATGAAAAGACTTCGTCGACGCATTTCGAACCAACAAGTGTGGGACCACACTGGTTGGTTCAAAACATGTTGACAAAGTCTTTTCAGATGTGATTATCACCGAAAGATATCTTTGTATAAATTATGGATCACATAAGCCAAAATTCAAAACAAAAAACAAAAAACAAAAAAAATCTCACTAAGCTCTTATTCAACCCATCTTCTAGGCACATATATACATATGATTAAATCAAGGAGACATGATAACTCAATTCGAAATGAGTGGCCACCTATATACATATAAAAGTCGAGAAACACTACGTTTTGGGTACAAGCATTCACCCAACTAATCAAAATTTCAAGCCCTCTTTTTACAACACAGTAGGAAACAGCAGAATTTTCTAAGATGGAGAAAGAGGGGGGATCATGAATTAAAGCATATCAAAGGTGTTTATGGTGAAGTTTGCATTCATCATCAAACCAACAGTTCCTAAGACAAATACCAAGCAAACAAACACAAGTCTGGATGCCAATTGATAAGGGAGTATGAATCAAGGGACACCTCCCCAAACACAAGTCCAGATGCCAATTGATAAGGGAGTATGAATCAAGGGACACCTCCCCAAGGGCCATATCTTGTCATCAATATCTCGAGGGATGAGAAATGGGAAAGAGGTGTCAACATACTCTCTTTAAGAGAAAATGGTGATGCAAGAGGGGGGCAAAGGAAAAGGTGAATGAGATGCAGAGATTATGGAGAGAGCTAGAAGGGTGTGCTATGCAAGAGAGAAGGGTAAGACAAAGAAGTTCCAAATATGAGGCAATAATCCCTGGTTGGCCAGAAGATAATCAACCACATCCAGCCCCCACACCAAGAGAGACATAGCCTCCCCCCGCTACTACTATGAGGGCACAAAGTGTTCCCTTGATGTACTTAGCAATTTCATGCAGCTATTTTGGGTCATCAATATCTTTATATTAGTTGGCTGCGCTTTCTATGTCGCAATTGTTCCACATTTTTGTTTTTGTATGGTTTATAGCTCTGATACTGTTCAAATGCCTTGTGGACTCATTCAATGTATTTTTTATGTCAACCACTTTTTGGTCATTTTGAATATAAATATGCTTTTCTTTCTTTATTTTCTCAGCCCTTAAAGCTCTTGAATTGAGATTAAAGTTCAGAATTGTGTTTCTATTTAATACTGCCCTACTTAACTAAGAGCTATTATTAACTTCATATATCTTATTTATTTATAATATGAAATAGTGCATCCTTATACAGTTCAGTGCCTATCAAAAAGTTTCACCACAAATGACATGGACTCAAAAATCTGACAGCGTGCATCTCCAATGGGATTTGTTAGGATTTATCCGTGTGCCAATTTCAAACCTAACTACAAATAGCATTGATTCAAATCTCAAACAACACATATCTCTATTTGGATTGTCAGGAAGGCAAGTTGAGGATCAGCACCCTGGAGTTTCTGCATCAAGTCTTCCTAACACATTAGAAGATGATGATCCATCCACGCTCAGGTAAAACATGGTAACAGATATGCATGCACCTAGGGTGGATCTAAGGACACAGATCCCCAACCCCAAAATGCAGGATGGCAGCATGTCACACCCAAACCAAGACTGGAATTGGAGACATCACATAAAAATAGGGGACGTGCGCCAAGAGAATTTAATAAAAATAAATAAAGCACCTGAACTTCCCAAAAAGGGCAGGCACTGTTAGAAAACCCTAGGACAACCTTAAAAACCTAAATAACACAATGATGATAAATGTAGTCATCCTGAAATCGTAGAAACAGCTTTTCAGAATAGCACCTATAACATAGAATTCATTTAATAAGTGAAACCATTCATGCCATCACTTGAAAAACTAAATAAGAAACATAAACAGCCTCCTTGTCGATCATAATTCTCAAATTGAAATTGTGACTGTCATATTATTTAAAAATTCTATTTTTAAGATTTCCTGTTCCACATTTATAAGTTATTAGCTCTGTTTTATTAATTTTAGTATTTTAGCATATGCATTTAGGAATAAGTGATGCACCCTTTCTTTTAACACCCATGTACCCAAATTTCAAAAATGGTGTTCCCATACCTGCACCCAAGAGCCCTAGCTTACTCAGGTTTAAAAAATGCCCTTGACTGGTCATGAAGCTGAAACCTACCTATGCTATTGAAAGTATGGATTAGCTTAGCCTTAGTTTTTGCATATGATCCATTTTATGGTTTTGTGAATTTCAGACAAATTTTGAAGCAAACTGTCAATTTTGATCACCCTCCAAGGGCAGATTTCCAAATATTGTGTACTCGTATATATAGAGAAATCTCAATTTTGTTTAGCTACAACTGTAGAAAAAAGAATCATCCTGTAATTGTACCTTAACATCAAAATAAAAATACCAACCTCAAGTTGATGGCAAACATTATCCATATCAACTGTTGCAACCCCTTTGCACTTTATCTTACAAACACGCCTCCGTTTCCAATGATGATGAATATTCTCCAACATATTGTGAGTTAAACCATCCCTACCTGCAAATGCCAAGAGGAAATAAAAGGAATGTGAATTTCATTCTCTCCCTGATCTAAGAGCCTCCTTTCTAACAGTGACAATTTTAAATCCTACTTAGCAAATGTTAGAAATTTGTTACATTTAATATTTGAGAGACAGAAATATAAGCCTCCTCCAAAAATTAAAATGGAGGTTTGCCCAAAATTCAAAGATCGTGTTACATGCAAAGATGAGATAAATACTCACACGTCCATCTACCTGAGGTACATGGGCAATCCCATGGGCCATATCTGAAATCTTAATCTCAAAATCACAAAAACATAATGCTCTAGTTTTATGGCAAATTGACATGCTACAAAAGAAAAACATGCCAAACGGTAAGGCAAAGAGACACTAGCAAAGACACATCATAGAAAAGGTCATGGAAACTTGGCCTCACTAAAAGTCCCATAGAGGCAAAATCAAAACCTCATCAAATGCATGAATAGCAGTGTTACATAAGGATGTGATCTTGAGGGCATGGCACACACTCCAAAGGGGACGTTTCCCCATGTCCCCTTTTGGGGGATGACTCAAGGGGATGTAGTGGGGAACATCCCCATCAAAAAGACAAATGCTCCCACTCCCTTTTGACAAAGTTCACTGTTTTCAGGGAAAATAGACATAAAAGTGAAATAAAAATAAAATGAATGTAACCCTAATGCAATTAAGATGAGGAGGAATTTGATGAGGCACAACATGGGTTGGTTGGTGTGCCATTACATATTTTCGAGGATTCAAATAATTCTGAATTAGATAGTGATATTACTATAATTGGATCTTATTCCTCTATGCAATACCTAGATGCAAAGACTAATGGGGCATTGCCTTAGACAGTGGTTCATTTGTCATTTGATTTGTTCTTACATCAGTTGTCTTTAAGACTCAAATCTATATCTGATAAATTTTCTAAATATAGTGACAAATACAATGGTGATAGTTGATTTGCGAATCGTGATTATTATGTTATATTACATCATTACATCTGTCATTTATGATCTATTATGTTACATGTAGTTATGCAGTCTATCAAAATATCATTATACATAAGCTTTCAATGATTTATGTTTCAGTTTTGATATATTTTAATTTTAAGTCTTTCGTATTTCAAATGGAATCCCCTATGTTGTCAATTTTCAGGTTACTCCAGAAGTGTTTACAACATGTTTGGGTGCTTCATGAGATTTGGGGCACATGGTGTATGTTCAACCCCTCGATGATCTGAGATGGATTGGTGCATGGGAGATGGTCCGTGATGGATTTGAATAGTGGAGAGAGCTTGCTCAATGATTGCTTGATCTTAGTTAACTGTTGACTTGGTATACTTCGCTTATGCGATGGAGTTCTTGATGCAGGGGCATTAGATACTAGCCAGCAATGTAGGAGTTTTGTCCGCATGTTGTGGCTAGGAGGGTTTGAAAATAGTCGAATTGTTACAGCTAGGTGTCAATACCTTAGCTGATTGTATTATTATTTCAGTTAAGTTGTAGAAGTCGAATAGTTAGTCCATCTGTCCAGTTTTAGTTTCGAATAATTGTAATTAGGCTCTTGAGCTACCATAACGGTCCTCGCAGAGGAACCGAAAGGACATATGTTCTTATATAAATTGTATTCTCTAGAGGAGAAGAAGGAAGGAGGACGAGGGAGGACGAGAGGTTCCCGTAATAAAACTCTGTGTGTTAACAATTGTTTCCAGTTAAATGATTTTAATGTTCGTTGGCCATTGAATTGTCTTGAATTCTTATTAATGAAGAAATTGTTTGATTGAGAAACGATTGTACACTGGTTCGATGTGAAATCGTTGAGAATGGTGATTGCATAATTCCGCATTATCTGTCTACTGTTCCTGTGAATTGGTTGGATAAGCTCTACGAGTTAAATTCCACCATAGGTCCTCCGTCCATATCTTTATTGTGGAAATCCCCACTGTACAATTGTAACGAATTCAATTGAAACGAAACCGAGCTATAGACCGGAGTTAAGGCATAAGGAGGACATCCCAACCCCGACTCGACCTCTGGTTAATCACTGTAGCAAAACCACGAGTGGATTCCCGAAGGCGGATTTCCCATATCGCACCACTTTAGCGGAGAAGGCGGTACTCTCTGAATTGAAGCAATTCCATAGAACTATCGACACGTGGCACCAGACGGGAGTACAAAACCACCTTTCTGTATTCTCATCGCGCGTTAAAATCCGGCGCTGGGGGCCGAGCAATATCGACGAGAGCCGTCGATCTGGCGCAGGATCATTAGACGATGGTCGGGCAACGAAGATGCATGGAATTTAACCTAAGGTACGGGCGAACATTTGATTGGCTATTGGACGTAGAGGTGGGCCCGGAGCGAGGATTCTATTATAAAGTTTGATTTACAAAGCGTGGAGTATTAATATAAGAGCGAAGACTAATATAAGGTTTCGAAAGGCATACTTTAAGGCTCGGGAATATAAATAGAAGTTTAACCACCGTGGATAGTATTATTTATCAAATTCTGCGAATTTGATAATTAATGAAAAGAAATAGACCGAGTGGAGCAAGGGAAAAATAGACAAAGCCACGTCACCGTTGACAATCTCTCCTCAAGCTGACTTCAGTAGTGCTGCGTCATTTGTGGTATCAGAGCTGTTGTCTGAAGTTGTTTAGCTGACATGGCAATCCGAGTTGGTAGAGGTGCTGGCAGAAGGAGGTCCGTTGCCAACGCAGAGGTGTTGGGGATGTTGCAGAGGGTCGAGGCCAGAATAGATGCCATGGAGCGAAGACAACCCAGAGATCCTGAAGACATCAGTGAACCTGAGACAAAAGAGGCTGAAAAAAATGTTGAGATTCCTCCTGACATGAGGCTCCTTAGAACTGTCCTAGGGTCTGCAGTTAAGCCCAGAATTGAAGTGTCGAGTTATGCAGGGGGACTGAATCCAGAGGAGTTGGTGGACTGGATAAATGAATTGAACAAGTGCTTTGATTATGAAGAAATAAGTGAAGATAAGAAGGTCAAGTTTGCAGTAACAAAGCTGAAGGGACATGCTGCACTTTGGTGGGATGGAGTGCAGGCAGAGAGGAGGAGAGTTGGCAAGCAACCTATCAAGAGCTAGACCAGAATGATGGCTAAATTGAAAGGTAAATTCTTGCCTAGTGATTACCAGTTGACATTGTATAAGCAAATGCAGAACCTGAGACAGAGGTTGCTGACAGTAAAGGAATACACAGAGGAATTCTACAGAGTAAGCATAAGGGCTGGGCAATTCCAAGACACACCTGAGAAGACTGCCAGATATGTGAATGGTCTCAAGCTGGAGATCCAAGATGAGATTGGTCTCCTGTCTCCTAAGACAGTGGAAGAAGCCTACCAGATGGCCTTGAAAGCAAAGGAGAAACTCCTGAGGAAATAGTCTGCCAAGAAGAGAGGTACTTTCCGTGGAAAGGGAAGTCAGGGTGGTAGAGGAAAGCCTACTACACCCAGGGATGGAGCTAACGGTAGCTCACCTCAGAATGCATCTACAGAGGATGATGCAAGGGGCAGAAGGGGTTCTTAAATAGGAAAAGGAAGAGGAGGCAGAGACAGAGGCAGAGGTAGAGAATTGAGGTGTTATAGATGTCAGCAAGTGGGACACAAGCACTATGAATGTCCAGAGAATGTGGGTGCTGGTCCAAGGAATGTTGTTGTTGCCCAGGCTGGAGAAGAGGCAGAAATTGAAGAAGAAATTCTTCCAGAAAGGGGAGAATCCTTGGTGGTAAATAAGGTCCTGTTGAAGCAAGCCAAAGAAGTCACTGAGCCTGCACAAAGGAAGACTTTGTTTAGGAGCATATGCAAAGTCCAAGAGAAGTGCTGCCAGCTAGTCATTGATAGTGGCAACACAGACAATCTGGTTTCCACTGAGGTAATAGCGAAGTTGAAGTTGAAGACAAGGGAGCATCCAACTCCCTACAGGGTGTCCTGGCTGCATAAAGGACATCAGCTGGTTGTGAAAGAATAGTGTGAGATAGAGCTGCAAATGGGCAAATATAAAGATAAGGTCCTGTGTGACGTAATGCCCATGGATGTGTGTCATATACTGTTGGGCAGGCCTTGGCAGTTTGACAGAGCAGCAATGCATGATGGCAAGAAGAACACTTACAAGTTCTTCAAAGATGGGGTACATCATACGTTGATTTCCATGGAAGAAGGAGAGCCATCCAGTAGAGTAATTGATCCAAAGACCTTGTTGCTGAGCGGGAAGGAATATCTGCAGCAGATAGAAGAAGAAGAGGTAAGCTTTGCTTTAGTTTGCAAGCCTAAAGTAGTTCTTACTTCTACAAAGATTTCTGATTTTCCAGTAGAGATACAAGAGATGTTAGACAATTACTGTGACATTGTTGTGGATGATTTACCTGATGAGCTGCCACCTGTGAGAAAGATCAGCCATCAGATAGATTTTATCCCTGGTTCAAATCTGCCAAACAAGGCAGCCTACAGAATGACTCCCAAGGAAAATGAGGAAATCAAGAGACAAGTACAGGAGCTGGTAGAAAAGGGACTGATCAGAGAAAGTCTGAGTCCATGTGCAGTACCAGCAGTATTGAGCCCAAAGAAAGATGGAGGCTGGAGGATGTGTACTGATTCCAGAGCAATTAATAAGATCACAATCAGATACAGATTTCCTTTGCCCAGAGTTGAGGATTTGATGGACTGTTTGAGTGGTGCTAAATATTTCTCAAAGATAGATTTAAAGAGTGGATACCATCATATTAGAATAAGAGAAGGTGATGAGTGGAAAACTGCCTTTAAAACAAATGAAGGATTATATGAATGGATGGTAATGCCTTTTGGGTTGTCAAATGCACCTAGCACTTTTATGAGACTTCTGAATGAAGTATTGAAAGAATTCATTGGTAAATTTGTGATAGTGTACCTGGATGATATATTAGTTTTCAGCAGAACTAAAGAAGAACATTTAAGGCATCTTAATCATGTCTTGAAGAAGCTACACCAAGAGAAACTGCTGATAAATTTGAAGAAATGCTCATTCATGAAAGAAGAGTTGGTGTATTTGGGTTTTGTTGTTTCTGCAGAAGGATTGAAGATGGACCCGGAAAAGGTTAAGGCAATTGTGGAGTGGCCTTCACCCAGGAATGTTTTTGAGGTAAGAAGTTTCCATGGACTTGCTAGTTTTTACAGGAAGTTTATAAGAAACTTCAGTAAGATTAATGCACCCATAATTGAGACAATAAAGAAGAGAAAACATCCATTTAAGTGGACTGCTGAAGCAGAAAGAAACTTTAAAGTTTTAAAGCAAAAGATAACAGAGAAGCCTGTTTTGATTTTGCCTGATTTTACAAAACCATTTCAAGTAAAATGTGATGCCAGTGGAGAGGCCATTGGAGCTGTGTTGAGTCAGGATGATAGGCCTGTGGCATATTTCAGTGAAAAGTTGAACGACACCAAAAGAAAGTATTCCTCTTATGAGAAGGAACTCTATGCAATTGTTCAGGCACTAAAGAAATGGAGACATTACTTGATGTCCAGGGAGTTTGTATTATATTCTGACAATCATGCTTTGCAGTATATTGTACTGCAGCCCAAGTTGAAACATAAGCATGCTAAATGGGTTGAGTATCTCCAAAGTTTTAATTTTGTTTTAAAACATATAAGTGGCCAAGCCAATAAAGTAGTTGATGCTTTGAGTAGGAGGCACATGCTTGTTCAAGAAACTAATTTTGAAGTTGCAGGATTTGACTTTCTCAGGGAGTTGTATAAAACAGATCCTGATTTTAAGGAAGCATTTGAGTCATGTAATAACCCTGTTTTAACAGACAGAAGCCAGTGGCTGGATTATTTCCTGCAGGAGGACTTACTATTCAGAAGAAGCCAACTGAGTGTACCAAAATGTTCCATGAGAGAAAATTTGATCAAGGAGAAGCATAGTGGTGGACTTGCTGGACACTTTGGTACTGATAAGACTTATGAGCAGCTGAGTCATTTTTATTTCTGGCCCAAGATGAGAGCAGAAGTGGACAAGTTTGTGAAGAACTGCAAGATTTGTCAATATGCTAAAGGAAGGAGCCAGAATGCAGGATTGTACACTCCCCTGCCTATTCTAGACAGGCCTTGGGACATGGTGAGCATGGATTTTGTTCTAGGATTGCCCAAGACTCAGAGAGGGAATGATGCAGTCTTTGTTGTGGTGGATAGATTCTTCAAAATGGCACATTTTATTCCATGTTATAAAACTAGTGATGCCACTCATGTTGCTAGCTTGTTCTTCAAAGAAGTTGTTAGATTGCATGGGTTACCCAAGAGTATTGTTTCAGACAGAGATACCAGATTTTTGGGTCACTTTTGGAGGACACTGTGGAAGAAACATGGTACCAAACTGAGTTTCAGCTCAGCTTATCATCCTCAGACTGACGGACAAACTGAGGTAGTGAATAGGAGTCCGGGAAATTTGTTGAGATGTCTTGCAGGAGAACATCCCAAACAGTGGGATCATATTTTGCCCTAGGCAGAATATGCATATAATGACTCACCAAATAGGAGCACAAGGCAGAGTCCATTCCACATTGTTTATGGAATGCACTCCAGAGGAATATCAGAGTTAAGAGATCTGGGAAAGGCAGAACTGAGGAGTGCAGATGGTGAGGAATTTGCTTCAGAGATCCAGGCCATACATGAATAAGTGAAATAGCAACTACAAGGAAGCAGCGTCAGATATAAAAACAGAGCAGACTTGAGCAGAAAAGAAGTTCATTTTGAGGAAGGAGAGATTCCCAAAGAAGCAATACAATAAATTGAAGTTCAAAAAGATTGGGCCATGCAAGATACTTAGGAAGTTTTCTGCAAATGCTTATGAGATTGAATTACCTCCTGATGTTGGAATATCTCCCATTTTCAATGTTGCAGATTTGTACAAGTATGAGGATGATGGTGCACAAGAAAGGGCAGCAGACAAGGAACAGATTGAATGGAGGGAGCAACTACCTCCAGCACAGCCATTGCAACCAGAGAAAATATTGGATAAAAGACCATCCAGAAGGACCAGAGGACAAGAGTACTTTCAGTACTTGATTAAATGGAAGGATAAGCCAGAAGAAGATGCCACTTGGATCACTGAAGGGATGTTGCAGAAGATAGGCAGATCAGTGTAGGAGCTCATGGACAGGAGCCCATGAAGAAAATTGCCCTCGGGAGTCTGATGCAGGGGCATTAGATACTAGCCAACAATGTAGGAGTTTTGTCCACATGTTGTGGCTAGGAGGGTTTGAAAACAGTCGAATTATTACAGCTAGGTGTCAATACCTTAGCTGATTGTATTATTATTTCAGTTAAGTTGTAGAAGTCGAATAGTTAGTCCATCTGTCATGTTTTTAGTTTCGAATAATTGTAATTAGGCTCTTGAGTTACCATAATGGTCCTCGCAGAGGAACCGAAAGGACATATGTTCTTGTATAAATTGTATTCTCCGGAGGAGAAGAGGGGGGAAGAGGACGAGAGGTTCCCGTAATAAAACTCTGTGTGTTAACAATTGTTTCCAGTTAAATGATTTTAATGTTCGTTGGCCATTGAATTGTCTTGAATTCTTATTAATGAAGAAATTGTTTGATTGAGAAACGATTGTACACTGGTTTGATGTGAAATCGTTGAGAATGGTGATTGCATAATTCCGCATTATCTGTCTACTGTTCCCGTGAATTGGTTGGATAAGCTCTACGAGTTAAATTCCACTGTAGGTCCTCCATCCGTATCTTTATTGTGGAAATCCCCACTATACAATTGTAACGAATTCAGTTGAAACGAAACTGAGCTATAGACCGGAGTTAAGGCATAAGGAGGACATCCCAACCCCGACTCGACCTCTGGTTAATCACTGTAGCAAAACCACGAGTGGATTCCCGAAGGCGGATTGCCCATATCGCACCACTTTAGCGGAGAAGGCGGTACTCTCTGAATTGAAGCGATTCCATAGAACTATCGACACGTGGCACCGGACGGGAGTACAAAACCACCTTTTCCGTATTCTCATCGCGCGTTAAAATCCAGTGCTGGGGGCCGAGCGATATCGACGAGAGCCGTCGATCTGGTGCAGGATCATCGGACAGTGGTCGGGCAACGAAGATGCATGGAATTTAACCTAAGGTACGGGCAAACATTTGATTGGCTATTGGACGTAGAGGTGGGCCCGGAGCGAGGATTCTATTATAAAGTTTGATTTACAAAGCGTGGAGTATTAATATAAGAGCGAAGACTAATATAAGGTTTCGAAAGGCATACTTTAAGGCTCGGGAATATAAATAGAAGTTTAACCACCGTGGATAGTATTATTTAGCAAATTCTGTGAATTTGATAATTAATGAAAAGAAATAGACCGAGTGGAGCAAGGGAAAAATAGATAGAGCCACGTCACCGTTGACAATCTCTCCTCAGGCTGACTTCAGTAGTGTTGCGTCAGTTCTATTAATAGGAGGGTGTATACACTTCATTGTGGCCACATGGAAATTTTGTCTGCTTGGAGAACACCCTACTTGGGAGGAGGCGTGTTGTACATCTCAGAAAGGGCATCAGGCCTAGATAGCATGGGATGGCTTCATTTCATGTTTGGAGGCTTCGAGTTGGCTCAAGGACGCCTAGGCTCTGATAGTATGCTTGTAGGGGGCAACTGACGCAATGCAATACATAACTTAGGAAGATCAATGGAGTCCATGCAAGCTTGTTGGAGGGATGTGGACTTACCTTGTGTAGCTACATCATCTGGGAGCCCTTATTGTCTACATCACCTTGGAGCACGACAAGTGTACTTTAGAGTGGAATACTTCACTTTTGTTGGCAAACAAGCATTCATTGTAGGTTTCTTTTAAGGGCTCGTGCCCACATTGTATTGTTGGCCTCCCTTACTTCTCATATAAATAGAGGAAGGAGAGATTCTTTCTTGCAATCATCACATCACATCATTGTATCTCTTTTCTTTGTACTTAGTTTCTTAGAGAAAGTCACAAGGTTTTCCACATAAGGGTTTCCTCTTGACTCTTCAAATTGTATTGTTGGCCTCCCTTAACTCTCATATAAATAGACAAACAAAAGATTCTCTCTCGCAATTATCACATCATATCATTGTATCTCTTTTCTTGGTACTTAGTTTCTTGGAGGAAGTCACAAGGGTCTCCTTTTGACTCTTCACATCAATGTATCTCTTTTCTTTGTACTTAGTTTCTTAGAGGAAGTAGTTGGGATTTCCTCATGAACCCTAGGTTGAGTTATGAAGTCTAGAGGAGATGTCCCATTTGGAGTTTTCTCTTGTAACTAGCATTTGCTCATGTCAAGCAAATGTTGGTGATGATAACTCTTCTTTCTCTCTTAACTCTTCACTTGTACTCTCTCTCTCTCTCTCTCTCTCTCTCTCTCTCTCTGCTGCTAAAGTTTTTAAATCTTCTTGCAATATCTTGGAAGTCTAGGGTTATGTTATGCAACCAGCTCATAAAACAGAAGAAAGATAGATCAACGACTTCAAAATTATCCTCTTCGAAGGGGAAACCTCCTTTCCATTACATAAATGAACAATTCTGGGAAGATACAAATGATAAGACCTCCTTGGTATATATAGGAGTCTAAGGGATAATCAGAGCCTAAATAACAATAATAATGTAAGGGCACAACTATAAAAATAGTGGGCTTCTATACAAGGGCACAACAATGACAATAGGGGTCTACACTAACAATCTCAATAAGGGAGATACACTATTATTATAGGGACCTAACATTCCCCTCTCCTTCAAAAAAGTGTTGTCCTCAACGCTCGAGTAGTTATGAATGCTTCTGTATAAAATTTTCATCCTCCCACATAGAATCTTCAACAGATAAGTTCGTCCACTTAATGAGATATTCTAAAATTAATCGATTTCGTAGTTGTCGAGTTCTTGTTTCCGTGACAGTTTCAGGCTCACATATGATTTTTCCTTCTTCGTCAAGTTTTGGCAACTGTTTGAACTGGGAGCTTGTCACCAATAACCTTTTTTAAGCATGAAACACAGAAAAATGGGTGTACTCGGGAAGATGCAAGCAATTCCAATTTGTATGCCATAGTGCCAATCTTTTGCAACACCTTGTAAGGACCATAGTACTTGAGTGATAATTTAATATCCTTCTTAGCTTGCTTGAGGGACATCTGTTTGTATGGTTGTAGCCGTAAAAATACCTAGTGACCTACATCAAAACTTATTTCACTGTGATGTTGATCTGCCTGTTGTTTCCTTCGATTTTGTGCCAAAGTGAGGTTATCCTTTAAGAGTTCGAGAACCTGTTGTTGATGCTCGATGTGGTCTCCCACTGCTTGAACCTTAGAATTTTCTCTTAAAGATGATGTGATGGATGGTGGATGATATCCATAAAGTGTCATAAATGGGGTCATTTTTGTTGCAATATGGAAGGAAGTGTTATACCACCATTTCGCTAGAGGTAACCACTTGACCCTTGTGTTTGTTTATCAGATACAAAGCAATGAAGATATCTTTCCAAACATTTGTTCACTATCGCAGTTTTTCTGTCAGATTGAGAATGATAAGATGAGCCATGAACTAATTGAGTACCAAGACATGAAAATAATTTCGTCCAAAAAAAATCCAGTGAAAATGGGATCTCTGTCACTTACAATAATCTTTGGGTTTACATGTAGCTTTTGAATTGTTTCCATAAAAGCAGTAGCAATTGCATTGGCTTTAAAAAGATGGGATACTGCACAAAAGTGTGCATACTTGGTAAGTCTATCAACTACCACCATGACGAGACTCTTTCCTTCAGACTTGGGAAAACTTGTGATAAAATCCATTGAGACCTCCTCCCAACGCTAACTTGGAATGGCTAAAGGTTGTAACAGACCTAGGGTCTTAATTGTCTCAACCTTATTTTGTTGGCAAACCAAACATTTTGCCACAAGCTTGGTGAGGTTAATTGATCCATGTAATTCATCCAACAATTCGTCGATGACAGGAATGGGAAAATTATCTTTAATAGTGAGCTTGTTGAGCTCCTTATAATCTGAACACATACGCCAGGATCCATCCTTCTTGTGCTCCAATACTACTGGAGCAAAGAAAGAACTTTGACTAGGTCGAATTATACCAACCTCTAGTATTTTTGCAACCATATGTTTAATTTCACTCTTTTGGGCATAGCGATATTTGTAAGGTTTGACGTTTGGAGGAACACTTCCTAGAATCAAATGAATAGCATGATCATGATCACGAATAGGTGGGAGGCCTTTGGGAGTCTCAAATACCTTACAATGATTGTCCAAGACTTTTTGGAGATCATGAGAAATAGATTATTTCGATATTTGAACCTCTAGTGAGCATAAATGTGCAATTACGCTCCATTGTTCTTTCTTCAGAAGCTTTGTCATGCCATTAGAGCTAATTCTCTTTCCTGGCTTCCCTGCGATACCCCTTAATTCAATTTCCTTTCCTTCCCAAAAAAAATTCAAGAAAAGTTCTTGAAAATTAAAAGTTATTGTCCCCAATGATTGTAACCATTGGACTCCTAGTACAACATCAACACCACCCATTGGAATGGAAACCATTGGACTATTCAATACATATTCCCCCATGGTTAGCTTGATATTATGACACTTTCCAGAGAAATTTATAGTTCCTCCATTTGCAACCATCACTTGACACTCTAGTGTTGGATATAGGAAGCAATTCAATTCCTTGGTTATCTTACAACTAAGTTGCACGAAACGAGGAAACGGAAACGAGTTTCCGAAACGGGAAGCGAAGCGAAACGCGACCTCCCCAAATTTTGGAAACGGGGAAACGCGGTATATATATATATATATATAATTTAATTTTATATTAGAATTTAGGACATTTAAGAAATATTATGTGAAATTATAAAAGTTAAAAACATACATGATACATGATAAATTCAAAGCATAAACTATTACAAGTTACAACACATTTACTCATGAATGATAACAGACACAATGGAAATAGCAATCTCGGAATATCGGATTGGCGCTCTTGATTAAATATGAGTTCCATACCCTAATACATGACAAAATACAATGAAAACATTGCAATCACCCAACCCTGAAATCTTGAAAAACTGATAAGTCTGCTAGATTTTGAATGAGATCTAAAATTCTACTTTCTCCATATGAAATCCAATGAGGTCGAAACCACTCTCAAACATCCTGAGTCATTTCATGGTAATGTTAAAAATTGACATTCTCCTTAATCTTCATTTTCATCCTTTTACTTTAAGAATTTAACATTACCATGAATCACATATAAATACTAAGGCCATAGGCTTTAAAAATCCATCTACAAGCATCCATAAACGATTACAATAATGTTAAAAAGCACGAAAACCAGAAAAAAAACAAAAAAAAACCAAGTTAAATCGCTTTATAGGCAAGGAAACGCGGTCGTACGGCCTGGAAACGAGTTTCCGGCCGTACTATCAACGTTTCCTGTACGGGAAACGTGCCAGTACGGCCGGAAACGCGTTTCCAAGCCGTACGGTACGCGTTTCCGCGTTTCCGTATCGTTTCCGTACGGAAACGGACCCCTTGCCAGCGTTTCCTACAACTCAGTCTTACAATGAATAAAATTATGGGTACTGTCCAAATCAATCAACATTATCACCTTTTTCTTCTTGATATATCCTTCTACCTTCAGAGTTTGAGCAGTAATTCCTGCCAATGCATTACAAGATATGGTTGGATTCATTTCTTCTTTCTTTGGGGTTGGTTCCTGGTGTATATCCTCCTCTTTTGATGTTTCTTGTTCATTTTCTTCCTCCCCTTCACAATCTATGTAAAATAATTTGTTCTTAGCACACTTATGATCTTTAGTGTATTTGCTATCACAACTGTAACAAAGCCCTTTTGCTCTTTTTTCCTCCAATTGTTGTGGTGTCAACCTTGTAGGTTGTGGAAGGCTAGGAGCAGCAACACATCCATCTTTATAGTTGTGAGTGGTAGACTTTCTTGTTGCCATAATTTTTCTTTCAACTTTTCTTGCCATCCTGAATGCCTTCTCCGATAAATCAAGTTCCCAAAGGCAAACCTCATGTTGTATGTTATCCTTTAAAGTCCCTACGAAGACATCAAACCTATGCTCCTCTAAAATATCAGTTACCCTGATATTCAATTTTTGGATGTCATCAATGTGCTCCACCATTGAACCCTTTTGTTTGAGATTTATCAATTGGCTAAAGAAGGTGTTGCTCTTTGTATCTTCATAATGTGCTATCATTTCCTCCGTAAAAATTGACCAAGTGACAAGTAGTTTACGAGAACAAAGACATCAATATACAAATTGTTTGGGTTATAAATATAAAGATGCAATGCATACCTTTTATGTGTGTTGCACATCATGGAGATCAAAATATTGTTTCATCTGTAGTATCCATGTTAACGAATACTTCCCATCAAACTTCCTCATATCGATCTTTGGAATGCGGTGGGTCTTAAACCAAACATTGGAGTCTCTAAAATCATAATTCATATTCCTTTTGTCCTCATCATGATTTTCATGGATTACCTTGTCACCACTGGGAAGCCTTTCCTGCAGCAACTTTGTCAAATCTTCCTTCAAACCCTTCATGTCTACTTTTAAACCTTCCATATCCCCTTTTAAACAAACCATGTCTCCTTTTATTTTTTTCTCTAAACCGTCAAACTTAATATTCATCACTCCCAACTCATTTTTTGTTGCTCTTTCGGAGAGTAAAATTAGTTGAACTTGGTCCTGTAAGTTTGATATATCATGTTGCATTTCTTCCTCTTCTTCATGTGTCAATAAAGTTTTCGGGTTGCTTATTGGGCATGTTCATTTTTTTGTTTTGAGACACATTGGAATAAAATAATGATATATGTGCTTCACTATGCCCTTTGAATCACTTCAAACTGATTTTTCAAACAAAAGTTATGCAAATTAAAAATATATATACACCTCTTAGCTTGTTTTTTGGAGCTAAATATTGAAACTGTTGTATCTTTGTAATTTTGGCTCTCCAAGATCTAAATTTCGTCTTGTGGTAGCCCTCTGAGTCTTCTTTCCAATGCCACAAGTCAGACCAAAATTGGATTCGTCAAGATAAAGTTATGCCCAATCTCCCACGATAACCTAATTATGGACTAGTTCAGTAGAGCGAACTTGTAAGGAATTCCACGTGTCATTGTTTCAACCAATGTTTTGAAAATCGCGATCGGGATTAAATCAGCGAGGGGAAAAAATCGGGTAAAAATCGGCACATACAAAAATATTCATTTTTTTTCAATTTTTTTAATATCTAAAGCATCCACAACATAAAATAAATGCATTGACACATAAATATGAAAAAAAAACTAATATATAAGACGTGTAATATCATGTCTAGTGCTACATCACACATAATAGTGAATCATGTCTTGAATACTAAGTCCCGAGTCTCAACTCAACCTCAAAATATCAACAAAAAATATAATAATGTATCTCATATCATGAGTCATAATGTTATATACAAAGGAATGCACCAAATAACCTATACCATTGATTTCCTCTGCCCCTCTTGCGAGAAAATGTAACAGCTTTCCCTCTAGACGAAGAAGCTGGCAGGGCTGGCAATGGACTCTGTTGTGCTCCAGATCCTGAAGCACCAGGAGCTAAAGGAGGCAGACCACGTCCTCTACCGGTAGCAGGGGTAGGTGGTGTCACCTCCTCCTCTTGTTGTTGCTCCTCCTCCTCCTCCTCATGAAACTCATCATTGATTCATCGCTACTAGAAATGGGATCATCAACAAGAGGTACATAAACATCATCTAGCTCAAAGTCTTTAGACTTGGATTGCTCAACCTTATAACATGATAGAAATTGAAAAAGTTTAACATGCCTAACCAATGATTTTGGTTTGAGTGAAGGGTTCATCTCCTCAACCTTAAAACGCGGTAGAAAAAGATTAACATGCCTAACCAGTTGTTTTCCTTTGAGTGAAGGGTACATTCTTGTTAAGGCCACGGTAGGGGAGTTCAACAATCAATACCACCAACATCAACAAAGTTCAACAATCAATGCCACCAACATTAAGGTTCCTAAAGGACTTCATACTCTTGATCAAATGCCAATCTCATACCCTTACAAATAATAGAATCAAATGGAAACAATGCAAATCCCCAAACCATGAAACCCTGAAAACCATTAAGTCTGCTGAATTTTGAGTGAAATCTAAAATTCTAGTTTCTTCATATGAAATCCAATGAGGTCGAAACCACTCTTAAACATCCTGAGACATTTCATGGTAATGTTAAAAATTTAAGTAAAAGGATGAAAATGAAAAATAAAGGAAATATCACTTTTACTTTAAGAATTTAACATTACCATTAACTGCCAACAGGGTGTGTCAGCAAAAATGACAAAAAAAAAACGATTTTTGAACTTATAGGGTTGCTGTTTTAGGGGCCCACGATTTTTACCAAAAAATCGCGATTTTTTGGAAGAAATAGCGATTTTTTCCCGATTAGCGATTTTTTCAAAAAATCGTGCAAAACATCGCCGATTTAATCGTTTCGCTGAAAAAATCGCGATTTAATCGCGATGTTCAAAACATTGGTTTCAACCTTCGGCCTTGAAAATAATACACCAAAAACTACAGTTGGTGCACTTTTAGTCACTTTTTATGAAATTCAAATCCGATGTTGGTAGAGAAAGTTATGACGATTTTCCCAAGGTCACCTATTTGAGAACGAATTTTGGAGCATGCAAAAAGCCTAACTTCTTTAGACCATATCTCAAAAACTATAGCAAACCAAGATCTGAAATTTTTAAGGGAAGTTCATCAAGATTTCAGTTGCACGTGGTCAAAATTTCAGCTTTTGAACCTTTGTAAAAAAATGGTTATAGCAAAAATGCCCAGATGACCTTTTTGAAGTTGCAAAACCTTAGAATCCAAAGCTCTAATACCAAATGTTATGCAACCAGCTCACAAAACAGAAAAAAGATAGATCAACGACTTCAAAATTATCCTCTTCGAGGGGGAAACCTCCTTTCCATTACATAAATGAACAATTCTTGGATGATACAAATGATAAGACCTCCTTGGTATATATAGGAGTCTAAGGGGTCACAATGTAATCATAACCTACATAACAATAATAATGTAAGGGCACAACCATAATAATAGTGGACTTCTATGGGGCACAACAATAACATAAGTGTCTACATTAACAATCACAATAAGGGGGATACACTAGTATTATAGCGACCTAACAGGTTAGGGTTTATCCCTTGGACATTTGTGATTATAATATTGTGATAAAAGTCATGGAAAAAATTTGGTGTAGAAGAAGATACAAGGACATCCTACCTTGGAATAAGTGTTGGAAAGATTCTTGCATACTCGAAATCCTTGGTTGGGCTAGGATTCCATGTTTTCCTTAGCTAGGGTTTTAGAGAGCTAGTGAACTTCTACTAGCCTTGACAGAAAGCTATCGTATGCACATGTACTTCATCTTGAGCATATTAATGATACTTTTAGCCGTCCAAAGTTTGTGCATTTTCCAGATTTGATTTTCAGCCATATATGCTCTTTATGCATTGTTATTTACAACTATACAGGTCTTGATTTGACATAAGTAAAAGGAAAATTGTTAAGTGATTTGACATCTGAAGAAACTAAGAGTTGTCTTGTTGCTGCTATACCTGTTGTTGTAACTATTGTCAAAACAATTTCAATCTGGTTTATGTGGGATAAGTTGCCCTAGAGGGTTGAAACTTACCCAGGTTGTTTGGTAACTTTTATCCTTAGATTGCCTAGAAGCTAAGTTGACAGGAAACTCGGTCGAGAACAGGGGCAAGGATGGGTACGTCAATTTTTGAAACAGGGTGCGTGGGTTTGTCGAGGGTATATATATATACATATATATGAAATTTGGATTATGAATGTTCAATTTTGAAATCTTCCAATTTACAACAAGAAAAATAAAACATTGAACGTCCACATTGAAATTTCATATTTAATATCAAGCAGAGAGATATGAATCATGATAATATATATACATTATATGTCCAAGACTCCATTGTCATACTACATTCAGAATTTGCCTTAAGGCATTTCCACACATGAAATAGAAAATTCCAAAAAAAAGTGAAACTGAACAATGAACAAGTCTCAAGATAATTGATTTGGATTCATCAGGCCATGTCATCACCCATCAGCATCGATGTCATCATGATCAACATCACTAAGTTCATCAGTCAATAGGCTCTTTAGGGAGGGATCACTCTCATCTGAAGGTTGTTGCTCATCCATAGCAATTGGAAGTAGCTCAATAAGACCATTTGGTTGTATCTCCTCACATGCAGCATCACCTGTGTATTGGTCCCATCTCTTGAAAGGACCCTCCTTGTACCCTGGGTTTTTCCGAGATATGAGACGAAGTGTGCCATGAATGTAGACTAAGTTCTCAGCCTTATTCGATCCCAACCTGTTTCTCTTCACTAAATGGATGAAAGCATATGTGCTCGAATTCCTCACACAAGTCGAGGAACTAGCTACCTGCCCAAGTAATTGTATGGAAAACCATTAATGGAAATTTTCTTAGGCATGACTTTGTCACTGACTAAGTAGGCGTACCCTCCGCGTACCCGTTTTCAGGGAACCACACACCCTTTTATGGGGTACCGAGTCCTTGTCTCAAAGAAATAACCCATTTTTAATTTCAGAGTATCGGGTTCTCCATACTCAAACTAGGTTCAGAAGGGTGCATTTGAGAAGAACCAAACCAGTTTCCGGTGCTTAGGTGTGTGAATCGAGTACGAGTACGAGAATCCCACCCTTGGGTTTGGGTACCCCTGCTTCACAACCTAGAGGAGTGGGTCCTTAGAAAGTGAAAGGGTTTACTCTTTCAACTGTTGTTTTATACTCTATTTCTAAACAACCCTAAGGCTGAAAATTCACGGGGCTAAGATCCAGGAAAAATCTAGTCAAGGCGGTGCACTTTCTGTTTTGAATAAGTCAAAGATTGCAGAAATTTCTACAAGTTGGAGACCCCGACATCCCCTATGACGTTCCCTAGATTTGAGGGGTGTTGAAAAGTGCAACTAGGATCAGTCTTCATATTGACTATGTAATTATATATTTATAAAGAAGGAGAGAAAGATAATAAAATATGTTTTTGGTATGCTTGCTTCATGGGTTTCATGAGCAAGGTTTTATCATAGGTCAATAGACTTCTTTATGATGTCTATTAAGATTTGTCTTCTGGTTATAAGTGTAATTAAGAGTCATGTATATGAAGTATCAAGTCTAATGTATATGAAGTGTCAAGTCTAAAGAATATGCCTCAAGACTTTGCCACTCAACCATGGAGAAATGGCTCAAGACTGCCATCAAGTCAACCTCATTCAATGCTAGAAGATTAGCTCCTCTAGTCGGCCTATATGCTGTGATCAAGTCGGCCTCCAAACAGTTTGAAGGATCAGCCTAAATCAGAGACATGATGCCCATATATACAAGAAGCTCTGCGGTCATTTGAAAACATGGAATTCGGATAAGTCTGATATCTTCAGACTGTGCTTCAGGCAGAACTTCGGATATTCAAAAGGAAATAGGGCGGATAAGTATGAGATCTTCGGACTGTGCTTCAAGCAGAACTTCGGATATTCAGAAGGAAATAGTGTGGAGAAGGAAATAGTGTGGATAAGTCTGAGATAAAATATAAAGGATTGCGGAATAAAGAAAGATTTGTGGATCACAATAAGCAGCATTATACAGCGAGGAGGGGACAGTATAGAAGTGCGTAATAACTGTGACCATTGCGATGGCATTCTGTGATTTTATGCAAGCTACAGGACTGTGATAAAGTGTGCATTAAAGTGCTATTAATGTGCTAAATAACTCTGGGTTAAGGTGCATTGAAGAGCAAGATAAATCACTGTGTTAAGGTGCAGGAAATATATGATTGTGTTAAAGAACTACTAATTAGGAAAAAGGGGACTGTGCAAAAGTAAGGGCTGAGTTAAGCTGAGATCTAACATTGAAGAAAATAAAACAAGGATACACTCAGCAAAGTTAAGTGAAGATACAAAGAAAGAAGAATACTAGTAGAGACCGAGTTCTCTAAAGCTGGTGTTGATCAGTGCAGGAAAGTGCAAGAAAGAAGGATAAGCTCGAAGCAGTGACAAGGTCTTGAAGGCATATAAAGGTCTAGGGTCTGTGTCATGGTCATGGTACTAGTGAATTGAAGTCTATAAAAAGAATTTCTCGTGGATTTTCCTCTCCAAGAGGAAGACGTTTTGCTCTAGCTCGAAGAGCCTAAATTTGTGTCTATTGTGTTTTGGTAATTGACTTGATGAAAGACTAAATAAACTAAGAGAAGACATAAGTAAACAAAATAAGCTCACAAGTAATTATCAAGGAGAGAATTTGTATTAATCATCGCTCTACCAAATTCTCAACAAGAGGTGCTTCCACACAGCCCCAGATGTGCTCCCCACTTCCACATCCCTGCATACCAGAAACTTGGTGGAACAAGGATGAAAAAGAGAACAACAAATACAACTAAACAAGTATGACTTATCTTCAGGTTTATGAACAGAAAGAATGCTTATCAGGGTTGAAGAAAAATTATTACAATCCTTATTTTTCCATTCCAGCAAGATGTGAGCCCCACAGAAAATACTTTATGTAATAACTGCTAAATTGTTTACATGTAGGAGCCTCTGATTCTGAAAAAGATATACTGGAAACGGTTTTTCAAGTTGCAGATTCACAAAAAGAAATCAGATGGTTGATGGAGCTTAAGGTTTCATGGAGTCAATCCACCTCTCCAACGAAATTTAGTAAAACAATGGATACTCTGCTAAGGTAACTGCTACTGGTCAAACAGAGGGTACTCTTGCTGGGTAGAATGAAGCTGAATTAATTTTATTTGGCATGCAAAGATTCTTGAACAAGAGCGCCAGAAATCACTATAGTGGAGAAGAAATTGAGTTTGTGTTGAACAGTATTCAAACTTGTAGATACTTTCTTTGGAGCGACAAGTGGATCAAGATGGCTTTCAATGGATTAAGATTCGAATATGCACTTGAGGGAAATTCTAATTATATCGCATGGAAAGACAGAATGGAGGCAGTTCTCGAAGACAACAGGTTGAAAGAATTCATTGATAATGATATTCCCAAGCCCAAAGCAGCAGACGCCACTCTTCTTGATGCTTGGCAAAAGAAAGTAGCAAGGGCAAGGAGGATCTTATTAGAGGGAGTTGGAGATCACATTGTCTCGAGTCTCCATGGCAAGGCGACTCCATATGCTATGTGGAAGGCCTTGACAGATCTGTTTCAGAACAGCAGTGACCAAAGGAAGTTAGCGCTGAAGGACAAGCTCGGGAAAATCAAGGAGGAGGAGGGCGAGACGGTACCAACATACTTAGCGAAGTTCACTCAATGTCGAGATGAGCTTGGAAGTGTTGGTGTAACCGTAGCAAATGATGACTTGGTGAGCCTAGCACTTCTAGGGCTTCCCAAGAGCTGGCATAGTTACTAGGACTTGATGAATGGGAGGGAGAAGTTACCAGATTGGGAGCGACTTTCGTCGGATTTGGTACAAGAAGAATTCAGGTGGAATACCAAGGATGGATCCTCATCCAAGACTAATGACGAGGAAGATTGTGCCTTGGCCAGTAAGGCAAAGAAGGCCAAGGGAAATAAATCACAAGGTGAAGAGGGCAAGAGAGACTTGTCCAAGATCAGATGTTTTCACTGTCACGAGCATAGGCACTATGCTTCAAATTGTCCACAGAAGAAGGCAAGCAAGAAGGAGCCTGCAGTTGTAGCGGGTGAAACATTGGCTTCGCAATTCAAGCTTGATTTTACTCTCATTGCATGCATGGCTAGCACTGCAATGAGAATGCATGTGGTATCTAGACAACGGTGCCTCGTTCCATATGACGAGGAATAGAGATCTCTTAAGTGACTTGGAGGAGAAGGACCTTCAGCAGAACATAGAGTTTGGAGATGACGAGAGGTATAGTGCAACCGGCATAGGTATAGTTACCTTTCAGAGGGAGAATGGCTCCCATCTCAGACTAGCAGATGTTTTGTATGTTTCGGGCCTAAAGAAGAATCTTGTCTCCGTAGCGGTATCAAAAGACCGTGGTTATGAAGTGATGTTTAGAAAAGGAAAAGTTTTCCTTAAACACATAGCCACGGGATAGTGAAGCAGATCGGTTCAAGAGTCAAGAACCTGTATGCCCTTGAGGTTGAGGATGCATGCAAGGCTTTGAGGAGCAAAGAAGTGGTTAATGACTTCGTGGTTGAGAGGGAGCAATTATCTCTCAACATGCAGCCTCAGAAGCAGTCTCAGAAGGTTGTGGAGCAGCCACAATTGAAGAAGCAGAGAGGAGACCCAGTGAAAGAGTCTCTGTAAACTATCTGACAGTGGAAAAGTGGCCACGGTTGGCTTTGAAGTTCAAAGATTTTAGCGTGTTTTAGGGGCGTGGAATTAAGTACCTAGAGCCTTGACTACCTGGGCAGATGATTGCAAACTACAATGTCCATCAATTTCCAGAGTCACATTGTTTATGGAATTATTTTAAATTTGTATATTAACTTGAGTTTGACGTCCTCTAAGATATTGTCTGATGTATTTCTCTTTGATTGATGCAGTGATTTCTTGAAGAACGTCAAGCCTTCGTGGATGCTGAGAATTCAACATTCTCTGCTGATTGAGTAGTCTGCCCATTTCAATCTCATTCCCTTGGGACAATTGATGTTACCAACGATCATGAGAAAATGCATACTTTACAAACCTTGATTCTCACAGAATATTTCAGGAAAGCAAGTTTTCTGTATTTAATTTTAACAGATATTATCCATTTGTAAGCACATCATAGATTCAAGGATCAGACGTTGGTAAATGCGAAAGGACACATTTTATTTTTGTGGTTGTGATACTATTTAACTCGAAGTTTGTAATCATAAAGTGAAATTATCAGTGTTTTCTACAAATTTGTTTGTGGAAGTTGAAGATTCTGAGGCCGAATGATCCAGTAGTTATGTAAATAAAGATGAGCTCGAACGAAAAGTTACAGCCCTTGCTGCAGATGCAGTGCTTACTACGCAAGCTTAGTTGTTGTTTTGATATGCTACATGGATATGTTGTAAATGTTTAAACTTAACAAAAAATGTTATTAGAAATTGCATGATAGAAAACCCGAGCTTGTCCCGTGTTCGCAGTGTGCTCGGTGAAGAGTCTCTCTTACTGTGTTTTTTGAATCGAACCTCTAAAACCGCGGAGCATATTTGACAAAGAGAATAACAGCTTTTATCCATCATTTCTTTGAGAAAAGAAATTTGCAAAGGCCTGCTAAAGCATCTTCCGCGTGCGTTTTTTTAAAAAGAAATTTGCAAAGGCCTTGTAAATGCATCTTCAACGCGTCTGTGATATTTAAGCCCGATCTGGCATCTATGTTTGAGAGGATGCCCAAAGCCTCTTTCCTTCCCGTATTTTGACCATCATCCATGGAACTGGGAACATATCTGGCCAATAGAAATTTATGTAAATGGCCCTTAACCTGATAGATAGTGAGCCACTGTATGCTCATCATTCTCAAAACACCCTTGGGTGTTGCTCTATTTGTTCCACCAAGTTGGGTCACTGCATTCACGAAGTGCTCATGGAGATTAGGAGTCCTTCGCAACCTCTGTTTTGAAGCCATCATCGAAGTAGACAAGCTATTTAAAGCATCGTTTGCACCCACAGGAGCACCACTACTGATGTCTTGGTCATGACTATGAGATGTGGAAACGTTTTTTGCATGAAACATCTTGGAGAAACTGCAAGTGGAAAGCAGGTCATACTCTGATAGAAGGTAAGTAGGGTTCCTTATTATTGCCAAGCCAAGAATTTTGTAACTGAATATTTCTTTCTTCCCTGATTAAGAGAATCAAAAGCAGTGCTGCGGAATGGAGAATGTCATACGAAGTTGCAGCGATGGAGTGGCTTGTTTCACTGGCCTAGATATCAAATGCAAACAGTAACCAATGCAGCTATAAAGCGAGTTCACGAGAGGTGCCATATCGTAAGCAGCAAAACCGTCGATGAGGAATCTGAGCATGAGGAGATTGGGTTAAAAATCTACATGAAAGACTCGAATAAATTACCAAAGTGCAAAGACATTTAATTCTTTTAGAAGAAAGTGACATGGGCGGAATACGTGCAATTCAAAGGTAAAAAATTTAAAAACTTTATAGTGGGCACTTTTTTCAAATTTGAAAGGTGTTACGGAATTGTGAAAGTTATTTTAATGGAGAGATATAGTGGTAAATTATTTTTTCATATTTTGATAAAGTAATTTCATTAAAAAAAAACATGTAAGTCCTAAAGGTGGATTATAAAGGTTTTTTTTTTGTAGTGGAGTAATAAGAAGTAATATGGAGTGACACGAAAAATTTTTTAAGTGAAGGTTGAGTGGAAAGCTTAAGTGTGCTTCTTTTTAAGTGGAGTAATAAGTTGTAACTTGGAGAAATAAGGTGTCATTTTCTTTTTTGTATTTGGAGCAATAAGTGCACACGGTTTTTGAAGACATTTTTCTTCCGAGCAGTTTTGGAACTTTGATTCCATGAATATGTTGTGAAGATTGATTATGTACTCCAAATTTTAATAAAGCATATATTTTTTGTGGTGATTGTGTCCTAGATCCGCCCGAAATTGAATGAAAGGATCTTAGGTACACGAAAAGTGTGGTGAGGATGGTGCATGCTTCATGTTGTTGCTTTTGATTTGTGTCTAGTTTTGACACATAAATGATCTCATTTAACACGCACATAAAGTTCAATACAAGCAAGCACAACACTAGTAACGAAGTAGCTTCAAGGAAGGATAATTAAACTCAACACATGCATTTGCGTAACTACAACACATAATCAAAGTTGTCAACATCAACATTCTACCTCAACAAGCAAATTAACTCAATACAATCAAGTTAATGAACCTGCAAACTCCAGCATTTCAAAGCAAAGTCTACATCAATACAATCAAGATAATGAACCTGCAACCTCCAGCATTTCAGAGCACAGTCTACATCAACGTTATTGAACTTGTAATCAAACTCAAATTGCATTGAATTGTAAGGGTGCATTCTCGGTTGAAACTGACACCCAAGTTTTGAATTGAGTCAAATTAAGTCAAATTGAATTCATTGTAGTGAGTCATTAAAATCATTAAGCGTTTTTGGGGGCATTTTCGACAGTGTTCGACACCGTTTCTTTAAGCAGAATCAAGTGAGTGCACGAGTTTTAACTCTAAAGCAAACAAGCAACAAGTTCACATCTCCTGCAAGCGAGCATGAGTATTCATTCAAGCAATTTCCATCAAGTCAGTACAAAGTTCAAACCATCAAGCGAGCCAGCATGAAGTTCATTGCAGCAACCAGCAAAGCAACCAAACAAATTCAACTCTAACACAAATCAAGCAAGTTGAAATCTACAGCAAGCGAGCGTGAGTTCTAGTAAACTTGAAACAAGAGAAACAAGTTTCACCAAGCAAGAAATCCAACAAATTCTGAAGCAAGTGAGTGTGAGTATTCATTCAAGTGAGCGTGAAGTAATCAAGCAAGTCAAGTGAGCGTTCAAGCAAAGTGATCATCATCAAACGAACGTGAATTCAAGAGTTCAAGCAAGAAAGTTCTACAACTCTAGCAAGTATTTAAAGCAAGCGCAAAAAGCAACAAATCAAGTGAGTGTGCTATTCAAGCAACACAACAAGCGAGCCTGTCATTCAAGTAACAAAGTCAGGTGAGACAATTCAAAGCACGACATCTACAACAAGCGAGCCTGAATTCAAGAGAGCGAGTTCAAATGACGCAACACATCCAGCTAATAGAAGTTCTTCACAATTTGATCATCTCAAGTGCTGAAGATATGGTGCAAATCAGCAAAACAACTCTTGTTTATCTTTCACAGCATCTACAACAGACAAATGAAACGATTGAGTTTCTTCAACTGGAGTCGCAACTACAAAGAACTGAGTTGCAAGAGAAGAGTGATGCTTCCAAGTCTCTGAACCATCCTGATGATAAGTCATTCATCCAAACAACTTCAAGTGTCGAAGTTGTTCCAGTTCAACTTTCTTCCAAGCCAATCATCAAGCCATGGGAAGATCTCCAAAATAACAAAAATCGGCGAGGCTTAGGATATGTCAAAGATGACACCAACTTGCGTATTTCCAATTATTCAAAACCCATTATGATGCAGCCAAAGGCTGCAAAACCCACATTCTCCATGTAAGATGCTTTTCAAATTAAAAACCCCAAATAGATCTCAGACAAGGGTAACCTTCATAAGCGGAAGATTTTGCCTTAATACCATTCTCGACTCCTAATCAAAGTTTAAACCCCTTTATATACCCTATGGTTATAAACCATATAATAAAACCCACCATGATATTTTATATTTCCGGCTCTGACTTTGGTTAAAAACCGAATGGTAGAATTATGTAATTCGGAATTACATTCCTTGTTCATGCACTCTGGTTTAAAAACCCAACACTATATAATATCTCACGGGCCCACAACTTTATTTCATTAATGCATATCCATATGCACTTCAACCCATAATCTACGCGGAAGTTGTTCCTCTTCATAAAATTCACATTTACAAACTATATGCAAATACCCGCCTTACTCATTGGTATTTATCAGTTTCAATTGATATTGGTTAAACCCCGAAATGTTTACCTTAGCTTAGGACTTTAGGTTAAACTCGTATAATTTTGGCCACATATATATTCAACCTTTATTACCATGCCACCATATTTTGCATATCCTTGCGGAATCCCATTTAACTAAACTCTCTGTTATTAAAGTTAACATAACTTACCATTCCGCCAATGCACATATGTCGAGGCTCACCACATATATGGCCCACTTTCAGTTCAACGTACCTATTTCATCGTCCATCGTTCATTCAATCGGACGGTTGACGCATCATCGCACTCCAACCCAACAATCCGACAGTTGTCGCATAATAAACTTGCACGCCCTTTGGGTTTCCAAATTCACGCGAAATGGTCGGTATTGAATTACCGTCCATCTATGTTGCCAGGAAACGTGGGTGCGGGGACGGGAACGGGGACGGGGACGGCACTTTTTGAAACAGGGTGCGTGGGTTCGTCTGGGTATTTTTATATTAATATATATAATATAATTTAATTTTATATATGATATTTATATTATATATATCATATATAAATTATAATTACTAATAATTTATAAACTTTAAACTTTAAACTCAAAAGTTAATGAAAAGCCTGCTAATAATCAAAACAGAATTTGAAGGGATTATGAGAGCACTCAGCACTTTCATCTCTAAGTTAAATTTGTTATACTCTGTATCATATTGGCACCATAACAATGGCATAGTATTACTATGACCAAAATAAAATTACCATATGCCTCGCATAACTTTATGTCATATGAAACTCGCATATATAACAGAGATTCAATCTATTTCTGCAAATACTATTAACTATTTGTCTTGCTGCTAAATAAAATCCAGTTTGATGTTCTTTCAGAAGTATGACAAATTGCCGAAGAGGCTTTTCACTGTTCAGGGAAAAAAAATGTTGTTTTCAACCCATCTTTTTCTGATTTTTCGCTGGCATGACTTGTTGATTTCTAAGCTGGATTGTTGGAACTTAGTCCTATTGATACATGTGAGAAATTTAAGAAAGCACACAGGTTTTGTCCAGATGATAACGATCTTTAATTAAAAGTGGAAAAGAATCTAGAAACACCCTGTGTTTCTTAATAACATACATGGTAGTTAATACTTTTCTTGTCTTTGACTGGTCACTGCATGTATATGAATTCGAAGGATTTCTGACAATTACGTAATAAGAAGCTGCGATAAATTTCGATCATGTGCATCAAGTTCTAGACCTTACATTGTGAACATACATTGCGAGAGGGGTTAGAAATTAATGTCCATTTGTATATGTCAAGTATGTCGCATAGAACGGTTCAATGATCTTTACCCACCAAATAAAAATAGGAAATAACTTTTAAGTATTTACCTGTGGCCCGTGGGCCTGCCGATGGTGAGAGAGGGGCGGAGCTCGAGGGTGAGAGAGGCTGTCGAACAGTGAAAACTTGAACGCTGCTGCTCGAAAGATGTTACGACTGCCGGTTGTGGGTGTGCTGAAACTTGCAATGGCTGTGCCGGCTGTGCGGTGTGCTGAAACTTGCAATGGCTGTGTCACTGCAATGACAGATGTTTAGTCGCTATGTAGTCGGCTGTGTAATCGTTGAGTTATGAAAGTTGAAACATTCGAATAGGGATAGCCAGATAGGTATTGTAACTTAGGTTTGATTTTTAATTTTTTAATTTTTAAGTTTTAATATTTTATTGTATTATCATTTATGTTTTAAAAAATAGTTAATATTTTTAATTTAATTTTAATATTTTTTAAAATTTAATTAAAATTTTTAAATTTTAATATTTTTTAAAATTTAATTAAAATTTTTAAATTTTAATCATTTTAAAAAAATATATATTTGAGAAAATTATTTATGAAGAACCCGAAGAACCCGAAAATTGGGTTCTAAGTACCCAAACCATGGTTCTTCTGACCAAAAGAACCCAAAGAACCCGATTTTCATTTTTGAAGAACCCGGTGTGTTTGGGTTCTTCTGAGAAGAACCCGTACCCGAATCGGGTACTTGGGTGCGGGAACCCGGTGCGGGTTCGAGAACCCCACCCCCAGGTGCGGGAACCCGTGCAACGTAGCCGTCCATGCAACATGTCACATGCTGAATGCTATCGCGTTCAATCGACAAATTACCACTTACAATTTAAAAGTTGAGCGAAAACCATTTATGGTTTTCAAAACCTCCCTTACTGTTCATTTGCTTCTGGTTCATGGTTCCATACTCCATCCCGATTCGTGGTTCCGCTTCAACTTTTGCGCACTCTCCAGAATAAAATGATTCCATCTATTTGCAATTCCGCTTTCTCTAGTCCACTGTGCTATGAACTAAAGTTTCTTCTTTTGACAGGTCTATGCAAGTTCACCACTTCTTATTAAAAAGTTGTGCAAAACCCCCTTTGTAGGTTTCCAAAATCTCTCCTCTGTTCCTCTTTGTTCCAGTTCTGATCTGTATTCACTGTTCAATCAAATATACTTCTGATACATATATCCAAATGTATCCGAATACTGAATTGAAAATTCAGTTCCTTTGTTGTGTCATCGATCCTTTCAGTGATCGATACACCTCAATTCATATGTCTTCTCAGATATGTATGCAAACCCTTTATGCTCTTCGACTCAGTGATAATATTGACATTAACCCTATCTCGACATTGACATCAAATTTCTCAATTATATACAGAACCACCATTCGAACCCTATACATACATGTACTATGCCAAACTCTGATTCATAACATGAAATTATGAATACTTTTCTCTACACACAATCACACACTTAGGATCGAATTTTCTCTATATATATACAATCAAACAATTACAAATATTTCCTCTCTGGCTTGATATTCTGATCAATGGCCTTTCTGTCAAATTTGCTCAAAGGCTTACAACAAAACCCTGTTTGTCAAAAACCTACTTTCTACTACCTTTCTCTACTGTCTTGAGGCTTTACAATTTATACGAAAGATGATGAACCAATTTAGGTTCAGATCCTCCATTATCTCAACAAATTCCTCAAAATCCTCAAAGTCCTAAAATCTATCCTTTATCCCTAAAAATCCTTTCAAACTCATAAAATCATAGAACCAATTCCACTTTAGGAATTACAATCAAATCTCTCATTTCGTATGGAATCTCAACTATCCTACTTCCCTCATGTTCTCCAATCATTCGAGAACATTTACAAATTTCTCTCAATATTTAATATCTCTCATTAAAATCACTCAAAAACATTAATAATTACATAAGAAACCAATATTATTTTAAAAACACAAAACCCCTATGTCAATTAAATTACAAAGGATTTTCTTGAGCCTAATGCTCCTGCATCACATTAAGTTCGTCAGTGCAGGATTTCTTGAACAAATCACCTCAGCGAGTTCTGAGAAAGTTGCAGACAAACAAAAATGCACACAACCCGCAGTTGCAGTCAAACCGAAATGTCCTCATTGTCAAAGAACCGGTCATATGGAAGATCAGTATTTTGATCTCCATCATTATCGCCATTGTGGCAAGCAAAATCATTCATCAGAGAAATGTTGCAACCAACAACAATAAGCCAGATTGAAGATAAATTATGAATGGATTGATCCTTGGGAATGGTCATCCACAGTGAAACGATTGTCTCAGTTCTACAACCGAATACAATCACACATAGTGCAACCGACAGTGAAAAGAAGATGGTACTCTCATGCAGTTGAACGAGGGAATACACTAGTGCAACACTCCTACACCTGAAGGGGGGAGTTCAGGAATACTTTCCAGAGAATTGTCTCTCCTTTCAGCTGACAAAGGGGGGAAAATGTCAATAAAATTGACGGTGGTTGTCAAACTGAAAGTCTCGACAAAACAGCAAAAGCAGCCAGTAGGCAGCTTCCGTAGCCAGTGGGCATCTTCAACAACCAGTGGGCATCAATAAATTCATCAGTGTGCAGTCAACAGCAAAGCAGTAGTGAGCAATTTTCAACACAACGAAAGCAACAGTGAGTTGTTTTTTACATCATCAGCTAGTGGGCATTCAACAAATTTTGTCAGTGGACAAAGGATGTTGATTTCACGCAAAGGACAAATGGATCCTTTTGCAACTTGGCACGTGATGGAGTTGTCAAGCGAAATTCAAAGATGAATCAGACATGCAGCTGACTCATGGTCTCTTCAGATTGCATTTTTTCAGCATCCAACTTTGGCAGTTTTTCAAGCAATGTTTTTGAGGATCAACATGAGAACTTGAAAGATGGTTCCTCGTTCTTATTTTGGATTTATCGTTGAAAGCGGGAATGTTAGCCTCTCTCATAAAACAATAATAAATCCAAAAATAAAATAAATAAATTAAATATTAAAAGTTAGGAATTTATGCCTAACTCTTTAGTTTGAGTTGTTCCTCTAAGATAAGAGTTAGTTTAGGTAGCTCCTATATTGGTGTGTGTTTGGTTGAGAAATTATCTCAACCAAGGTGTCTAAGATAGCACGCACTATCTTGAGACATTATCTCCTCATTTATTTAATTGTAACACTACATTCTTTTAATAATGAGAAAATACATGAGGAAGCCGTGAGGCTGAAGCCTTTTCCGCCAATATTTGGTCTCTGGTTTATTATGTGTGTTTTATGTATTTTTATGAGTTGATTTGATTTTCAATACCACTCAAGCAAAGACCTCTAGGAGGTGGAAATTTCAAGCCAGATGGGCAGAGGGAGTACATGCAGCTATACCTCCAGGTGTGAGGTGGGGCGATGTGTAGAATTAATCCCAAGAAGAAATTTGGGCAAGATTCATTGAGATGGTGTGTCTCATGGATCGAACCTAGCTACGAGGAGCCCACAGTTCAACAGTAGCAGGAAGGATCGATTAGATTGATGCAGTCAAATGTCAGGAAGACAGAAATCAGAGTGACAGGTGTTGGATACTGGAGAGCAAATCACAGTTGGCAGCAGTGCAGACTGCATGGATGCAGATGTTAGCAGCGCAGAGAGTCCAATAGACATGTGCAGTAGGATCCAGCAGTCAGAAGACTTTGATGACATATGCTTTACACTGATTCAGTTGTTTGGAGGCTATTCAGTTTCAAAAGTGTTGCATGCAGAAGATTCCAAAGGTACCGGATCGGGAAAAATTGATTCCTTTCTTGTTGAGAGGGAGTGTTGAAATTTGCAACAAGAAATAGTGAAATTGGCATCCAAAAACAACATCCAGAAATGGCTACCATGGAGGCTTTTAATTTAATTATTTCTTAATTAAATTAGAAGAAATGTGTGTCAAATTTATTTAGCCCTTAAATAAATTGGACAATAATTTGTAATCTTATCTCATAATCACTTGTAATAGTTAACTGAGTGTGATAGACTCAGTTAGCTCATGAAATTCGAGTTGAGGGTGGTTGGTGAAGCATGTAGAGTGATTCTATTTGTTTTAAAGTCCAAGTTGCAGTTAGTGCATTAGTTTAATGCATGAAAAATCAGTTAACTCAATTAAGTGAGTTAAAATCAGTTTAACTAGTTGTAACTGATTGTTGCACTAGTGAGAGGTCAAGTGAATTAAATCATATTTAATTCACATGCAGTGATCTATCAAGTGACTGATGATTTATTATTTTTAGTTTCATGAATATCAATTTTGATGAAGACACAGTTGAGACAGAGGTTAAAGGGAAGTTCTCTATCAGTTGTATTTATAACAAATTACCCAGGTGCAATTATATACACCATAGGATGCCCATGATGTATTGCACAGTCAAGGAAGGCTAATTATCCTATTTAGTAGGGATTAATTGCCTAGGGATTGCGTAAGCAAGGCAGGTTGAGCAGAGGCTGAGAATTGGCTAAGTACTAGCCCAATTTTCTCCAGATCAGTGTGAGACAATCAGGGTAGTGCACCATACTCTTGTGAGAAGAGTGCATTGTATTGTTTCATGATTCCTTGGTTTATTATACAATAGAGATAGAGGGGTTTTGAACAAGTTGCTTTCCCCAGAAAAATATCTTGTGTTGTGGATTGATTTGCTTTCTCTTACTTGGTGTGATTATGCGATCATGTTTAATTAACGCAAATTAATTGTAGAAGGATTCAGTATCTTGCTCTAGTATATTGCATGATCGGATTAAATCCATTGGTATACATATTGTTTGTGTAATTTCTACAGTTTCTAGTAAGAAAAAATCTCAATTCAAGTTGAAAGCACAAATTGGCCCATTCATCGTCAACAATGGAGAAGCAAAAAAGGAGGCAGAATCCTTATTAAAGCAAATGAAGTTCAAATTGAGCTTCACCTGGTCTTATGATCCTTTGGGGATCATTTCTAAACTCATAGTTGAACAAAAAACAACTCCCTATGCACACACACCAAGGCCAGAAATAGAACAATAAGTCAATCAGGAGGAATGGCAAGAGAATACTCTACAAGAAGCAAAAGAGCAAGTTGTTATTCTAACAGCTACACAGACTCCAGTTCCACAGGAGAAAGAAACAAAGCGACCAAGAGAAACTTCATCCCCTTCAGTATTAAAGATTCAAGAGACAGATTTTACAGTAACCAAGAGGAGGAAAAAGACCAACACTCAAGATGAACCTTTTCAGACAGAAGTTCAGAGGAGCAAGCAACTATGGTACTAACAGGATTGCATACAGCAACATTCCAAAGTATTGAAGAAGTTATTACATACTCCCCAAAATCATTTGTTTCTCAAGCTGCAGCTCAGCCCAATATTTTTGCCAGATATAAGGAAATCAAAAGAAAGAATGGGGAACTCAAGGCCATTACCTAAACTGAATTTTGGAAGCAGACTGCTTCAATGCAACACAGACTTCTTTCTGCACTTGACACAAAAAAAGTCAATTTCAGATAGCCATTTTTGAACCCAAAGTTCAAACTCCCAAGAGTGCAGAAGATTACAAAACTTCTATCTTTGCATTTGATACAAAATAGATACATCCAATTGATCAAATTGATTTACATAAGCAAGCTGGAGAAATGATTTGCTCCACCTTAACCAGTTCAGCAATGGCAGTATCAAGGCTGCAAGATTCACTTAACAATATTTATTCTGAATTAAAGATGGAAAAGATGTCCTCATTGCCCAAAGATGCTAGGATCAAATCATTGGAAGATTTGATAATTAAATTAGGATATGATCCTAGTAATGTCAAAGTAGCAGAGGAGATGATAAAGAACAAAAACGCTGACGTCCAAGCACTAAGGAAGCAATTGAAGCTTCCTACTACAAAGCATCCACAGGTAAAAGAAGTAGGACAATTGGAAATAGAGAAGGAAAACATGCTCAAAATGATAATTGAACAAAATCTCCAAATATAGAAGATGGAAGTTGAAATAGAAACATTGCTAAAGGACAAAGAGCAACAGCGCAGTGTTTTAGTAGCTATCCCTATAGCAACCACATCTATTGCAAGTAGATCAACAACAGGGACTTCAACAGAGGCTATTGTCGATGCATCAGTAGATTTATCAAAGGCCATGGGAGATTTAACATTGAAGGATCAAGAAATTGAAAAGTTGAAGTCTCAGTCTAGAACCTTCAAGAACAGAAAATCAAAATTGATAATGAATATGTAGCAGAACTGCAAAAAAGCCATAAATTGAATCAGAGGATAGCAAGTTATGAGAATGAATCAGTAATGGCTCAAACCAATGCTCAAGCAAAGGAAAGCGTTTGGCTTAGTATAAATGAATCTATGACTGATCTGTGGCCTTCTATCGAGATCATTTTTGAATAGGAAGAATTGTTGCAAAAAGCAAAAAAGGCAGTGGCCAAAGTGAAGAAAGAATTAGATCATAAACCAAGAGATGCAACTAGATTAATCAACATTCTAAACTCTAAAACAAAAGAAAAACTAGAAGAGTGTGCTATTCAAGATAGAACAGAGACTATCTTAGAGGTCAGAAATTTCCTTACTAAAAGGAACTTAATGTTGCAGTTAGAAAACAAATGTCATAATCTGGAAGCTCGGATTAAAAAAATTCATAAGAAATTTAATGTGTTATATCAGAAAGGACTTCCAGGTCTTCAAGGTATGGGTGATAAACTTATTCCTCTGGAAGAACATCAAAGCAGGTTGCATGACATAGCCATTCACAAAACTAAATTTGCTAATATCAAGGGATCTATCACTGAGAAAGCTTTCATGGAGGGTTTGAGTTATGAATTGTTTATTCAACATGAGATTAAACCAGTGTTGCGAACATATCGATAACATCTCGATTTTATCTCGAAATCACGATTTTTTGGCCTAGCCGATGTTCACCGATTTTTACCGATATTTTAATGGTATCTTGATTTTGCCGATGATTGCCAATTTTTACCGATATTTCCTCGATTTTTACAATTTTTTGGTTTTCCAAACCCTTGCCGATTTTAAACCGATCTCGATGTTCGCAACATTGGATTAAACACTTATTCTTAACCAAACCAACTTTTGAAAAATACACTGAAGTTGATGAAACCTACATTAAATTGGTAAAATTTTCCCTTCCTAATGAGGATCTTGGTCGTTGGAGTCCCAGCAAGAAGATATAAGAAGGGATCAATGCCGTGATGGAGGTGAGACACTTCGAGCAGCAGTTCCTTCTACAGATCGAGCTAGCAGCAACAAAGTTCGAGCCAGAGAGGGACATAGTGTCAGTGAGGGGCAGGGACAATCATCCAGAGGAAGATTTCCAAAATCCGAAGAGGCAGCGGCAAGAGGTTGAATCATTCCCAGTGCAGGAACGTGAATGCATGAATGTGCGAGTGTAGGAACGCGCAAGTGCAAGAACGCAAGTGCAGGCAGTGCGAGAGCCGAGGTTGCTTAGAGAATATCTTTGCCAAATTTTCTTGTTGTGGATTGCCAGTTTTCAACATCCAATTTGTACTCAGAATTTAACTGCTGCATAATAATAAAAACCCTCAGTTGTTGCACCGGTTTTTCCCAAGTTGGGTTTTTCCAGCGAAAATTGTCCAAAAATAACTGTGTAAATTTTATGTGTGTGCACAAGATTTTCTCAGTTTCCAGTGCTATTTTTCTTCCATGGTTTTTATTTGTGAAGGTTGCAATGTGTTTATTTCGATGTTGTCATAGCAATAAATTGAATAATTAATTTATCAGTTAGAAGAAATAATACCAATTGTTGCAATAGGATTTCAGATTTGAAATTTTCACAAGGTATGAGAGCTAGTATAGCAGATTGGTAGCTCAGATCGAAGAAGCAGGAATTTCATTGTTCAGAGGGAGCAGCAGAAGGAAATCCGCAAAGGTTGTGCAAATCACCTAGCCAAGCAGTACGAATTGCTTGGGAAATTTGATTTTCAGTTGCAGGTGTCAGAAAAAGATCGATTTCCCGAGATTAGTGATTTCAGTGGGTAGAGGGAGCAGCAGCAGAGATATTTTTGAGAGCAAATTAATGATCTGAGGCACAAAGGGTTTTGAAATTGTTTGGAGTAGCATAATCAGTGTCGAGGGGGGGGGGGGGGGGGAGAGGAATAACACAAAAGAATTCTTCAATATGGCCATGGATCAATTTGATATTCAGGGAGCTTCATAGTTGTCTTCCAGATTGGAGAACGAATTTGCTTGCTTATCAGGGTCAGCTTCACAGTGTGTTTGATATATAGACTTGGAGCGTCAGCTCATATGACAGGGGTTAGAGAATATTTCTCTAGCTTGAATGAGGAGTAGATGGATTTCCAGATTACAAAGGGAAACAGAACAAAATGTACTCCAGTAGGGAGAGGTACCATCGATTTTCACATGGTATCAGAGTTAGTTTAGTAGATTGGTAGCTCAGATCGAAGAAGCAGGAATTTCACTGTTCAGAGGGAGCAGCAGTAGGAAATCCACAGAGGTTGTGCAAATCACCTAGCCAAGCAATGCGAATTGATTGGGAAATTCAATTTTCAGTTGCAGGTGTCAGAAAAAGATCGATTTCCCGAGATTAGTGATTTCAGCGGGTAGAGGGAGCAACAGCAGAGTTATTTTCGAAAGCATATTAATGATTTGAGGCACAGAGGGTTTTGCAGATGTTTGCAGTAGTAGAATCAGTGTCAAGGGGGAGGAGGAATAACACACAAAAGAATTCTTCAGTATGGCCATGGATCGATTTGATATTCAAGAAGCTTCAGAGTTGTCTTCCAGATTGGAGGACGAATTTGCTTGCTTATCAGGGTCAGTTGTTGAAATTTTGAGTGTTGGGGTAGCTTCGGATGTGCTCTAGCGCCCAAACTTTGTGGAGGGACTAGAGTACATGAGATCTCCAAGACCCAAAAAGGGATTCAAGAAATTCCATCCGGTTTAAGAGAAAATTAATTAATTAATATTTTTAATTATGGACCCTAAGTCTAACTTAAGAAAATTAAAATATTAAAGGTAATTAATTTAAGCATGTGATGGAAATGACTTAAATCACACAGAACAAGCTTTCTTTTAATCTTAGTTGTCGAATCAAGATTAGATCACGGTCGTTGGTTTCCCAACGAGAAAAGTACAAAGGAAAAGCTTGGGGTTAGTTGGAGGACACACACACGAAGGCAGAGCACTGAGACTAAGTTGGATTTCTAGGGCATGGTTTGCTAAGAATTTCCAAAAGTGTTTCAGTTGCAACGAGGGGTAGTATTGGCTAAGAGGATGATCTGATCCCAGAGCCAAGAGTCAGCAAGACACAGAGAAGCATCAGTCAGAGCAGCGCAGAGGGAGCAACAGCTACGCAGCAGTTGCGCAGCGCAGAGGGCGTCAGTGCTACGTAGGCCCAGAATGGGTAGCACAGAGGCAGCAGGAGGCCATCAGGGCTTACACAAGCCCAGCTAGGGCAATGTAGGGACAGCGTCACCTAGTATGGGGTTATGCAAGCCTCTCCTAAGCAGCGATGGGGCTCCAGCAGGCTAGGAGAGCTGACGCAGAGGGCTTCAGAGCAGCGTTGGGGTTTCTGAAAACGGAAAGGGGCTAAGTTCTGTAAATCTCGTTTGAGGGTGTGAATCAGTCCAGTTTTCCGTCTCCGGAACAGAGAAACTGCTGCAGATTTTTATATCTCTGTCGGGTTAACCAGTAGGATGCCCAGATTTGTTGTACTTAGAATCTACTTAATAATATAAACCCTCCAGCAGCTAGAAGACAAGTTTTCCCGCATTGGATTTTTCTGGGGACAGTTGTCCAGAAAATCTTGTGTCACTTTGTCTATGTGCATGTATTCAGTTGAGATCTGTATCTATGAAGATTGTTAATGTGTTTACTTCGATGTTAATGCTGAAATTTCAAATTAATAACTTGATTAAGTAGAAGAAGTATAACCTAATTTAACAGTAGGGTTTCTGCATAAGTAATATTCAGAAATTTTCACATGGTATCAGAGCGATTGCAGATCTAGCTAGATCACCAGCAAGAATACTGAATAATCCTTGCTGCAGAAAGCAGCAAAGATAGCAGCAGCAGCCCAAGAAAGCCAGACCAAAGAGGATAGCGTAGCAGCAAAGGGAAGCCAAAGAAATCTGTAGATCGATCAGAGGATCAAAGAGAGTTCATTCGTTCTGATTTGGCAGACTTCCAAGAGAGGAAGTCAGTTGTCAAAGGGAGCAGAGGGTGCCTTTCTCGCCAAGGACCCTAGATCCGAGTCTCTAGCATAGAGAGAAGGATTAGTTCTGACAGATTTATTGAGCAGATGGCACCTCAAGGACTACGTGATCAGGATAGGTTGGACGGCCTGTCCAACTTTCCAGTTTGGAAGACCAGAACCCTGATAGTCATGGAGGCATACGGTCTCAGTGAGCATGCAGAGAAAGTCCTGGCCATGCCAACCGATGCGAAGCTCCTGGAGAAGCATGAAGAAGCAGCGGCACACGCCAAGCGCTTCATCATGAACGGTGTCAAAGATCATGTAGTGCCTCACATAGCTGAGAGACAACGGCTCATGATATGTGGGTGGCCCTAACCTCACTATATGAAGGAAGATGCGTCCAGAGGAGAATGCTTCTGGAGAAGCAGATGAGGTTATTCATGATGGCCAAGGGAGAAGAGATCGAACCCTTCTTTTTCAAATTATAGGAGATCAAGGATCAGTTGACTGACATGGGAGTGAAAGTGGAGGATGATGTGACGGTGAGAACTACACTCAATGTTGTCACAGAGGACTGGGAAGCTTTTGTCCAAAGTACCTTGGGTAGAGCGGACCTTCCCAACTGGGACAGTATGTGGGTGATCCTCCGTCAAGAAGAACTTCGTCAGTTCACCAAGAGACAATACAGCACCAGATCAAGTAAAGTGAAGAAGGAAAAGGAAGAAGATGCAGCCTTGGCATCAAAGAGGCAGCAAGGGAGGAAGAAACATGATCTATCAATGATCAAGTGTTTCGAGTGCGGCGAACTAGGAAATTTCACGAGCAATTTTCCTTAGAAGAAGAAGGACAAGGAAGCTTCTACCTCCAAGGTTGTTGTGGCGAACGATGGCTCCAAAGATAACGTAGCCATGAGCGCTCATACACTATGAAAGTGGGGCGACATGGATCTGTAGAGCAGCTATAGAGTGGTGGCGGGATCCTTGAGGTGCCCAACTCTTAGATCACATCCGTGCTATGGGAGCCTTAAGACAGTATCGGGACAAGTGGAGCAGTGGGTGCAGAGAGTCACAGATGGAGCAGAGGCAGAGCTGGATGCTGAGAGGGAGCAACGCAGTGCAGATGCAGAGCAGTGTAGCAGCACAGCACAGAGGGGCTGATGTGACTTTAGCGGCACAGCACAGAGGGGCTAATGTGACTTCAGCGGCGCAGTGCAGGTTGGCTTACGCAGAGCAGAGCTACAGTTACGCAATGGCTTCAAGAGGACAGCGCAGAGCAACAGCCTATTGAGCTTCAATGATGACTATGCAACCCAACTGACTTGTTTGTCAAAGATGGCAGGAGTTTTCAATTGCTTCTCTCAGCAACTGAGTTGTAGTGCAACAGTTGGCAGCACGTTGCAGCAAATTGAGAGGGAGTTGCAGTACAGATGTAGCAGTGGCGGTGGTAGCGTCATGGGCAGCAGTACAGGAGAGCAGCAGTACAGTGATGAAGGGCAATAAGCTAAGCATCAACGCAGAGACCCACAACAGACATCAGTGCAGAACTTCGGGGTGAAGTAGTGTTGTGCTAGAGCACTTTCCTCGCTAAGAGGGAGTATTGAGATTTTGAGTGTTGAGGTAGCTTCGGACGTGCTCTAGCTCCCAAAATTTGTGGAGGGACTAGAGTACATAAGATCTCCAAGACCCAGAAAGGGATTTGAGAAATTCCATCCGATTTAAGAGAACATTAATTTATTAATATTTTTAATTAAGGACCCTAAGTCTAACTTAGGAAAATTAAAATATTAAAGGTAATTAATCTAAAAATGTGATGGAAATGACTTAAATCACACGGATCAAGCTTTCTTTTAATCTTAGTCGTCGAATCAAGATTAGATCATGGTCGTTGGTTTCCCAACAAGAAAGTATTAAGGTAAGGCTTGGGGTCAGTTGGAGGACACACACACGGAGGCAGAGCACTGAGACTAAGCTAGAATTCTAAGGCATGGTTTGCTAAGAATTTCTAGAAGTATTTTAGTTGCACCAAAGGGGAGTATTGGCTAAGGGGATGATCTGATCCCAGAGCCAAGAGTCAGCAAAAGGCAGAGAAGCAGCAGTCAGAGCAGCGCAGAGGGAACAGCAGTTGCGCAACGCAGAGGACTTCAGTGCTACGCAGGCCCAGAAAGGGCAACGCAAAGGTAGCAGGAGGCCATTAGGGCTTATGCAGGCCCAGCTAGGGCAACACAGGGACTGCGTCACCCAGTCTGGGGTTATGCAGGCCTCTCCTCAGGGGCACCAGCAGGCTAGCAAAGCCGACGCAGAGGGCTTCAGAGCAACGCTAGGGTTTCTGAAGACAGAAAGGGGTTGAGTTCTGTAAATCCCGTTTGAGGGTGTGAATCAGTCTAGTTTTCCGTCTCCAAAACAAAGGTACTACTGTAGATTTTTATATTTCTCTGTCAGGTTAACCAGTAAGGTGCCCAGATTTGTTGTACTTAGAATCTACTTAATAATATAAACCCTCCAACAGCCAGAAGACCAGTTTTCCCGCATTGGATTTTTCCGGGGACAATTGTCCAAAAAATCTTGTTTGTCACTTTGTCTATGTGCATGTATTCAGTTTAGATCTGTATCTATGAAGACTGTTAATGTGTTTACTTCGATGTTAATGCTGAAATTTCAGCTTAATAACTTGATTACGTAGGAGAAGTATAACCAGATTTAACAGTAGGATTTCTGCATAAGCAATATTCAGAAATTTACACATCAGCTTCACAATGTGTCTAGTATATAGACATGGAGCATCAACTCATATGACAGGAATTAGAGAATATTTCTCTAGCTACAATGAGGAGCAGATGGATTTCCATATTACGAAGGGGAACAGAACAAAATATACTCCAGTAGGAAGAGGTACCATCGATTTTCAGCGGGAATCAGGAGCAAGTACCAGCGCTACAGAGGCACTGCATGTGCCAGGATTGGGTATGAACCTAATCTCAGTATCCCAGCTACAAGATAAGGGATATGATGTCCACTTTGTAGGGAAAAAAGTGTTAGTCAAACACCCAAGCTGGAAGAGGGTGAGACAAATTGGAGTTCAAAGCAACATGTTACACAGGTTGCAACTCGATTCTCCAATGGCACTGGTAGGCAGTGACAGTAGCAATGGGAAGGAGTTGAATGAACTACGCCACAGAAGAATGGAACATTTACATTATGGAGCACTCAAGATGCTCAGGGAAACAAGAACATGAGTTCCATAACTGGGCACAGAACACGATGATGTGTGCAGAGGGTGCGTGCTTGGGAAATATGCTAAGACAGCATTCCCAAGAAGTGACAACAGAGCAGATGGTGTTTGGACTTATACACTCAAATATTTGTGGTCGGATGTCCACTAGAGCTCTCAGTGGGGCTGAATATTTCGTCACCTTTATTGATGACCATTCCAGAAAAACCTGGATCTATTTCTTAAATACCAAGGATGAGGTCTTTGATCGTTTCAGAGAGTTTAAGGCTCTCGTGGAGAATGCGACAGGGAAAAATATCAAGGCGCTTCGCTTAGATAATGGTGGAGAGTATATTGATAAAGACTTCAGAGATTATTGTGCGAAGGAAGGCATCAAAAGAGAGTGGACAGCTCCATACAATCCACTGCGGAATGGAGTTGCAAAGCGGAAGAACAAAACTATAGTCGGGGCTGCAAATGCGATGTTATATGACCAGGATTTGCCCAAGTCTCTATGGGCAGAGGCATGTAACACCGCAGTGTATTTTCAGAACAGGACTCCTCATAAAGCATTGGGGAAGAAAACAGTAGAAGGAGTCTTCTCAGGGAAGAAGCCAAAAGTTAGTCACTTCAGGATTTTCGGCAACATTGCATATTGCCATGTGCCAGATGAGAAGCACACCAAATTGGATCAAACTGCAGAGAAGGGGTTTCTCGTTGGGTATAGTGAAACCGCAAAGGCATACATGATCTACATTCCTAGCAATAGGAAGATTGTAGTGAGACATGACATAAATTTCTTGGAGGATCGAGCTTTCAAAAGATCTCATGGGATGCCTGCAGGTAATCAAAATCAGCCAGCAGAAGCTACATTGGTCTAGTAGCAAGGACGACCAAAAGGGAAGCCAGTGGGACCGCCAATAGAACAGTCACATGGATCTAGTACAGTGACCAATACCATTGTTTCCTTCGGAGCGGGAAATCTAGTGAGTTCACAGCAGACAGAGCAGTAGAGGCAGGATGAGGAGTTGGTTGAACCTCCCACCACTAGTGGTCAAGCTAGCAGATAGGTTCGCCAAACATTGAGAGATGCAGAGGAGTTTATAGGAACTCCTAAGATGAACAAGAGACAACACAGACAACCTGACAAGTACCAAGCATTGGTGGCTCAGGTTGCAAAACCTTCCAGCTTTCAGGAGGCTGCACAGCATCAAGTGGGGGTAGATGCCATGGTAGAAGAGTATAGTTCTATCATGACAAATGATGTTTGGGAGGTGGTGTTGAGGCTTGAAGCCAGGTCAGTTGTAGGTTCTTGATGGATCTACAAGATCAAGTATGTTGCAGAGGGCAGTGTGGAAAAGTACAAGGCTAGGTTCGTGGCAAAGGGGTATGCACAGAAAGAAGGAATAGATTATGACGAGACCTTCGCCCCAGTTGCCAGACACATTTCTATTTGGTCAGTTATATCCCTAGCAGCTCAGATGGGGTGGCAAATTCACCAGATGGACGTCAAGACAACATTCTTAAACGAGGTGATAGAGGAAGAAGTGTACATAGAACAGCCAGAGGGCTTCGAGACTCATGAGAGGCGCACTCATGTGTGTAGACTGAAGAAAGCTTTATACGGGCTCAAGCAAGCTCCCAAGGCATGGTATGGTCATATTTACAGCTACTTGCAACAGATGAAATTTGTCAAGAGTGACACAGATCCCAACCTTTACTATTTGATGGTAGAGGATGAGCCACTCATCTTAGTATTGTATGTGGATGATTTCGTACTGACATGATCAACAGGGCTCATACAAAACTGCAAGAGGAACCTGGCAGTAGAGTTTGACAAGGATTTGGGGTTGATGTATTATTTGCTAGGATTGGTAGTGTGGCAGAAAGACGAGGAGATCTTCCTTGGTCAAGGGAGATATGCTACAGATATTTTGAAGATGTTCGGAATGCGGGGTTATAGACCCATGTCTACACCTATGACCACCAACTGGAATAAGATAGATGCGTCAGATGACAAGGATGTTGACTCCACCTTGTATAGATAACTTATTGGTTCTCTCATGTATTTGGTCAACATTAGGCCAGATATCTACTTCGCGGTCAATACCCACAGTCAGTTTATGGTGGAGTTGAAGAGGGTATAATGAGCAGTAGCAAGGCACATTTTGAGGTATGTGTCTGGCACAATCGAGTAAAGGTTAAGATATACTCGAAGAGATGACGTCAAACTATGTGGATTCATAGATGCCGATTGGGCAGGTAGTTCAGTGGACAAGAAAAGTACCTTTGGGTATTGCTTCAGCGTTGGATCAGGGATGGTCTATTGGTGCAGCAAGAAGCAGAAGTCAATAACACTAAGCTCTATAGCAATAGAGTCTATAGCAGCAAGCATAGCTACATGTGATGTTATATGGCTTCAGAAGCTGCTAGTAAGCTTGTTCGAGCAAAGAATGGAGGCGACTAGTATCTACTGTGATAATCAGAGTTGCATCAAGCTCTCTGAGAATCCAGTGTTTCATGACAGGTTGAAACACATAGATATTCGATGTCATTTCATCAGAGATTGTGTGCAACGTGGAGCGGTCCAGCTACAATATGTTTCCACAAATGAGTAGGTTGCAGACATACTCACAAAAGCTCTAGGGAGAGCTAAGTTCGTTTATTTCAGAGAATCGATAGGTATGGTAGAGACCGTTTCAGTAGCAGGGACAGAGCCTTTTGGATGCATCTCAGTTGCAGTAGTTGCAGTTGCAGCAGCAACAGATGAGAGGTAGTTGCAGTGTAGATGCAAAGTTGGCAGCAAGAGGCAGTGTCAGCAGCAACACAGATGCAGCATCAGAGTTGCGCAGTGGTTAGTAGGCAATATGGCCAGTTATCAACAACGTGACAGGAGATGGTACAGAGACAGGGTGTTGTGGCAGGATTTGCAACACTAGAACACGGTCCTCGCTAAGAGCGAGTGTTAGTTTTTGTAGCATTGGATGTGTTCTAGTCACGAAACTTGGTGGAGAGGTTAGAATACATGAGATCTCCATAACCCAAAAATCGTTTCTGGAAATTCCACCTAAAGATGGCTTGATTAGATTATTAGCCTATTTTTTAATGCTTCTTAAGTCTAAACTTAGAAAAACTAGTTAATTAATCAAAATTAATTAAGTCAAGGTGAGAATTCTCTAGAAAATCACACGGATCAATCCAGAAATGATCTGAGCCATTGATTAAGATTTAATCTTTGTCGTTGGAGTCCCGACAAGAAGATCTAAGAAGGGATCGATGTGGTGATGGAGATGAGACACTTGAGCAGCATTTTCTTGTGCAGATTGAGCTAGTCGTAGTAGAGTTCAAGCCAAAGAGGGACACAGTGTCAGTGAGGGGCAGAGACAGCGATCCGGAGGAATATTTCCAGATCAGGAGAGGCAGCAGCAAGAGGCTGAGTCATTCCCAGTGCAAGAACGCTTGTGCAGACAACGCGAGTGTTGGGGTTGCTTAGGGAATATCTTTGTCAGATTTTCTTGCTATGGATTGCCAGTTTTCGGCATCCAGATTGTACTCATAATTTCGTTGTTGCATAATAATAAAAACCCTTAGTTCTTGCACCGGTTTTCCCAAGTTGGGTTTTTTCGGGGACAATTGTCCAAAAAAAACTGTGTAAATTTTATGTGTGCTAGATTTTCTCAATTTCCAACGCTATTTTTCTTCCACAATTTTTATTTGTGAAGGTTGCATAGTGTTTATTTCGATGTTATCGTAGCAATAAACTAAATAATTAATTTATCAGTTAGAAGAAATAATACTAGTTGCTGCAATAGGATTTCAGATTTGAAATTTTCACAATGTAGTTATTTGTTGTAGCATGGATTTTTTGGACTCTAGAGGCCATTTAGAGCCTCCTTGTTGATGTATTTTGATTTGAATATTTTATGTATTTTTTGGTCGATCAATTTTTAGTCCGATTTTTTCCAATTCCAAACCAATTCAATTTTTGGGGATTAATGATTCGATGACCAATCCAATTCTAATAACATTGTTGTGGATCATTCTCTTCACATGTTGACACTTTTTATTTCATGTGTCATCTTCTTCTTTGAGCATGTTCATGACTTTGTATGATAAAGTTGTGATGTTGGTTTGTCACTATGAAGAAAGGTGTTGTATATAGTCCTCATATATTGGATGTGTGATGGGGGCATACTCGATGATTGGATGGGGCTAGAACTTTGCTATGTCCCTCCTTTCTCTTATGATGTTGATGGAGTGGGATGATGTTTGTTACCTTGGTGTGATTTCCTAAGGTGAGATGATGCATGTTTCGATGGCGTGATTTCCTAGGTGATATAATGCTTTGATATTAGACATCACCTAAGAGGGGGGGAATGTGTTTAATCATGTTAGTACCCTTGTTGATAGACTTTTTCTTAAGTTTGAAATGGGGGGGGGGGGGGGTTAGAGGAGGTGAGGGGATAGGAGGAAGCAGATATTACATGTTTCTTGGATGATCTAGACTCTTCCTAAGGTTAGATGATGTATATGATACATTAGTTCATTGACAGAGGCATGCCCTATGTTCAAGCCTAGGTGGAGCTTTTATTTTTTTTGTTATCATGGTGGGGTTTTACTAGAAACGACATATTTTATTTACATGGTACAATACTTTGATGTAGGGCACCCCCCATTAACACACATGTTCATGTTCATGGTGAATTAATCATCCAGTAATTATCTGGATGTAGACTATGGTTATATTAGAGTATTTGCCTTTGCGCACACATGTTGAAGATGATTCAATCATTCTAGCGGCTACTCGACTCTATTGATGAAGCATTTGACTACATTTGGCATTCTTTCACACTTGAAGGGGTTTATTTGGAGGTGGCTTAGGGTTATTGATGAAGTGTTCCCTTCTTCAACACAATTCCAAGACATGCATGCAATATATTAATATTTTGGGAGAGGATGGCACACTTCTCTAGGGCACACTTTTCTTGGACACATGGTTTTGGTAATCAATGGATGGTTTTGCAAAACAACACATGTTCTTTGCACATTATTTGATGTAATCATCTTGAAGTATTTTATTGGGGAGTTTTTATGGTCAAACTTAACAAGGTTGAGGTGGTTGCATATTGGATAGTATTTGTTGGATTCTTGTCTTGTCCACTTGCACGACTTTTGAGTCGTAACCACCTTGGAGTGTAGTTTATGATCATTTAGAGGAGTTGATTTTGCCAAACTTTAACAAGACAAGATGATTGCACATTGGAGGCAGAGCATTTCTATTTTTTAAAAGTTATTGAAGGCCATGAGACCTTTGACCTATCATTCTTGTGAAGTGCTCCACCTGTTCACTTCGCACACTTATCTATGTAATTAGTTTAAGTAGCCTACTTTGGGTCTACATGTGGGAAAGAGTTCCTTGTTGACTTCATTCTTGCACACCTTCCAAACCTTGTCCACATGTGATGATGGGATTTGCCACCATTCATGAGACCCACACATGCTTCATGGAGGATATTTATTGCACACATGTTCATGCATCTTATGGACCACGTTACCAATTTTTGGGAAAGTTATGGAGCATTCTCCTAAAAATATTATTATTTTCTCACTCATCCTTCTTGGAGGGCACACATTGAGGAGTATATTCTATTATTTTATGGAGCCTTCCATGTGTTGGAAAATGTAACTTGGTTTGGTCTTCATAATTATCATTGTAGTGGTATTATTGTATTTTCCATGTAAAAGTTGTTGAAAATGTAACTAGTTTCAATCTTCATAATTGTTGTCTAGCTCATAACATGATTTAATTCATATGTACTTATAAAAAGAAGAAAAAGAAAAATTATTGTAAAAGAAAAATTATTTATAACCATGGATTTCATGCTTTATTTTGGTTCTAGGGCAAAGCATGCATTTAGTGCTTCAAGGGTTTGTGTCATGCGTCATTGTCAATGTCATCTTGTCCTAGACCCTTCTTGGGCTTTTTATGTCAAAGAAAGAAAATCCATATCATGTAATTTGGTCTTTTATACCTCCTCCACCAAGTCGGCTTCATAAAGGGATTCGACCACCTTGAAGAGATTATAAATAAGATGGGCATTCGACCTATTATGACTCTCACTCAAGAAGTTCAATTTGTAGTTGCAAGAGCAAGAAAAATAGTGTGAAAAATCCTAAAAGGAGAAGTCTACATCATCACAAGTGAAGGAAAATCATAGCGAAGGAAAAAAGACACTAGTATAGTTAAAAAGGGAGCCGAATTTTTTGTTTTTCTACCACATGTGCGAAGGAACTAAGCAAAGTTGCAGGGCTGAAGGTGCAAGCCCAAATATGATGTTGGAGGACCGAAATTTGTGAGTGATGTAGTATTGAAGAAGGATAACTCTTTTGGACTAGAAGCTAATCTTTGTCATCTTGGAAGGAATATCTTGGAGGTTGACTTGGTGGATTGAGGGAGGTCTTTGTCTTGGTCTAAGGGTCTTGGTTGTATTATTTGATTTGGTTCTTGAAGAAGAGAAGAGAAATTTGGGTTTTCCCCTACGAGAGGGGTTTTGCCTGGCTGAGAGCCTATATTTTGTGTCCTTATTGTTTTGATATTCATGCAGTAATGTTTTGGTAGTCAAAGAAATCACAAGTAATTATCAAGTTAAGAAAATATTTCTACCTTTCTGATTTTCTAACATGGTATTAGAGCTATGGTGAAGAAGGGAAAAAGGCAGCTTGACGATCATTTGCTATCTAAGAAGGATTTAAGAAAGGATTCAAGGTGGTCTTGAAAGTATCATACAGTGAGTCTTGGTTTATGAACTAGCACTGAAAGAAAGAACATATTATAGGATAGACCTCGTCATAAGTGAAATAAGCATCATCAAATCTAAAACCAAAGTCTTGCACAAATCAATAGGAGACCGAAGATTCTGTAAATCTCTATCTCAAGAAGGACTTCTTAAAGTGCGATATATCCCTGTGGTAGAGCATGTGACAGAGCATAATAAAGAATATAGGTTGAAATCTTGTGCTAAAAAGGTCGAGCTTGAGAATCACTAAAAAGGTATTATAACAAATTCAGTATATAAGGAGGACTGAGACCTAATGATGGTGGTAAGCATGTAATCTCATTTGCAAGCACTGTCATCTAGTGGGGCAGAAAATTTCAAATATTTGAAATGATCTAGTTTTGTGATAACTTTGTCTAGATATAATCATTATGACTATCAAGGAAAATGACTAGATCAACTTATTTAGAAGATTCCTTTGGGTCCATCCATACATTAAGAATAAGAAGCCCAAACTTGGTGACACATCTCTTTTGAAAACACCAAAGTACTCTTCAGATGTTAAGAAAGCTAAGCCTTACAGTCAGTCAAGTAAGGAAAAGCCTCATTCTACAATAAAGGATTGTCACCCTTATTATAATACAAAAGAAGGTTGCATCCATTGAAAGAAATTAGTATCAAGATTAAAGCTACATTTAATCACCTTTGGTAGAGCATTCCTCTTGAGAAAATCTTGACATCAATAAAAGTTGTAATGCCTTTGAATGCATCCCTTGACTTTAGCAGCTTTGGAGTATTCATGGCATCTTGAAGAAACCATTGCAACAACTTATTGTGATAGTGGAGGACTACGGTAAGTAGTCCTTGAGGTTAGTAAAATTGTTTTTATCCATATAAGGTTTAACACAAGTTAAATTAGGGTTCTGAAATCTCATTTTCTTGGTTCTAGGGTTTGTAGCCTTCATATTGTTTATGGATGTTGGTATCTAAATTCTTATAAACCATAGTTGGTAGAAAAACCCTAACCCCATTCTATTTTGTTCATAATAACCCTAGATTTTGGGTTTGTAAGTAGTATGACAAACCCTAGTAAGAATAAAATTAGATTTAAAAACCTAGGGTTGATGTTTTGAAAGGTAACGTCTAGAAATTTAGGGTTTGGATCTAAAAACCGCAGGAATTTCTCCCTTCCTAAAGAGTCTATGAAACCCCTAGTTTGTAATTATACTCATGTACTTGTATACTTTTGGTGGTACTTGTCAAGTAAATGTTGCAGGTACATAAAGAAATGTTGATCTTATGCAAGAGGAAGCTTCCACCTCCTCACAAAAGATAAGTATTCTTTATCTCTTTCATTATTTTTTATTTCTTTATATATCTAGCTTTATTATTGTTGCTCGATTATAATCTTTTTCCTTGTATTTTCCTTGGAAGGTATATTCTAAAGAATGTAGATGAAAGAAAGGATTGTGGCTAGATTCAGAGGAAGTCTTCAAAAGGAAGACTTGTAAGAAAAGCTTTGTTGCAAAGAGAGCCCTATAAGGTTTGTGAAAGAAGCAACTCAATCTATGTTTAAGGTTACAAGATTTGTAGCATGTCTCCTTCAGATAAGAAGGTGCAATATTTTTTATTTGATAACTCTCTCATATCTATAGGGTTTTGCTATAGAATCATGACGATTCTTATATTGTTAGGGTGTTTGATTTCTAAGATATTTGTTCAATTTGGTAAAACCCTGGCCTTTTGATTAGGGTTTGTTGATGATATCTAGGGCATACTATAAAACCCTATCTTTTTAGGGTTTGATGACATTATCTAGGGTTTATGATAAAAACCCTAGTAAAAGTTGAAATAAGATTCTAGGACTTGAAAGAGAAACCCTAGATGTTTTCGTTGTGGTTAAAACCCTAACAAGGTTTATTTGTTGAAGGTTTAATATTAAAGTTTTAATGATAATATTTAAGGTTTGAGACAAAACCTAGCAAAGGTTGTTGTAAGAGTCTAGGTCATAAAAGTGTAACCCTAGGTGTAAATGCTTTCGTACAATTGAAACCCTAACAAGGTTTATGCTTTGAATATCTAAGATTTATTTTCTTGTTTAAAGTTTTTGATAACATGCTAATGATAAAGTTAATGTCATGCTCGTGTACATATATATTTGTGTGCCCTATTGTACTTGTTGAGATTTAAAGGCACATAGTTTACAAGAAGTCGTAAAGAGGTATGCCTACCTCATACTTGATTATAACCTTATGATGATGACGAGCATGATAGAAAGAGGGAGTTGCAAGAACACTGATGACTTTGAAGTTTACATTAATTGAATGATAACCTTGTCACCATATAAAAGAATGAAGATGTGGAAGGTCGAAGTTCTCCAATGATAAGATAATGCAAAAGAAAGACCCTGTGTAGCTAGAAGAATGAAGTTATTGATTTCCATAAAGTTAAGAAAGAGCTTGGATGAAGGAAAGTGTATATCCTCCATAATTGAGAGGGAGGACATGATGTGTCAAGCCATACGTATAGTAAGAAGACAATGAGATCGGATAATAGTTGAAGCACTACTGATGGTTATTCGTGTTTGATGAGATCGTGAACAAGACTTGGTTGTTTTGATAAGTGTTGAAGCCGAGTTTGGTGTTGCTAAAGAAGTTGGGGAAGGAAGCTTCCGTCAAGATTTGTTTAGATATTAAAATGAACTAAGCAACATCAAAATGATTGAGAACCCCGGAGATTGTGCCAGAATATCGATAATAAGAACCAATATAGTGGAAGTGATTGGGGTCGTGATGCTACAATATGTTCAGATGGATGAATGAGTAGTTGATGTGTTAGTCTCTCCCTGAGAAGTTTTGAATGTTTGATAAGCATGCTTGGATTGATTTGGTTGAGAGGGAGAGATGAGTACCATAAGTTGCTCGTATGATGGTACTTGAGAGGACATCTTGGCCTGGTTGGTGTTGAGATCTCAGTTATAGTTTGGCCTTGATGATGTCTAGATCCCAGTGTGGGAGGGTATCTTGGTATGATGGAGCTTCATTTTGGTGTTGACCTTAATGATACCTGGATCCCTGTAAGAGTTGGTGTTTTGGCATGGAGGCCTTGATGGTATTTATATCATGTTGGATTGATGTCGGGGTTGTAGCCTGATGGTACCTATAGTGGCATGTTGCCTTGATGACACCTTAACCCATGTTAGTGTCTTAGATCCTTGAATTAGTGTCTTGAAAATGACACTTGGATAGGTGTCTTTGTGATAACACCTGAATCCTTAAAATAGTGTCTTGACACTTGGATCTTTGATGTGATACCTTGGCAGTTTGGTATCTAGCATTGTGTATGTTGTTGTGCTCTTCTCGGAACATTTAAAATTGAGGTCAACCTTGTACCGGTAGAACAATTATGAATCCCTCCCTAGTTAAGAGGGAGCGTTGAAAATGTAACTAGTTTTGGTCTTCATAATTGTTGCCTAGCTCATAACATGATGTAATTCATATGACACTTGGATTGGCGTCTTGGTGATAACACCTGAATCCTTAAAATAGTGTCTTGACACTTGGATCTTTGATGTGATACCTTGGCAGTGTGGTATCTAGCATTGTGTATGTTGTTGTGCTCTTCTCGAGACATTTAAAATTGAGGTCAACCTTGTACCAATTGAACAATTATGAATACCTCCCTAGTTAATAGGGAGCGTTGAAAATGTAACTAGTTTCGGTTTCCATAATCGTTGTCTAGCTCATAACATGATGTAATTCATATTTACTTATAAAAGAAGAAAAAGAAAAATTTTGTAAAAGAGAAATTATTTATAAGCATGGGCTTCAAACTTTATTTTGGTTCTAGGTCAAAGCACCCATTGAGTGCTTTTAGGGTTTGTGTCATGAGCCATTGTCCATGTCATCTTGTCCTAGACCCTTCTTGGGCTTTTTATGTCAAAGAAAGAAAAGAAAAATCATGTAATTTGGTCTTTTAAACCTCCTCCACCAAGTCGGCCTCAAAAAGGGATTTGACCACCTTGAAGAGGCTATAAATAAGATGGGCATTCAACCTATTATGGCTCTCACTCAAGAAGTTTTGATCTGCAGTTGCAAGAGCAAGAAAAACTGTGTGAAAAAAACCTAGAAGGAGAAGTCTACATCATCACAAGTGAAGGAAAATAATAGCGAAAGAAAAGTGTAAATTTCTGAAGATGTTCTATGCTAGATGCAAATTTACTTTAAATTTCTAGGGCTCAATCACATGAAAGTAAGATGCAGTAGAACATAACGATAGATCGATGGAAGACAAGCCAAAAACAGAGATAAAGAATTGTAGTGTTACGGCGATCAGCAGGATGCTTCAACCAGCAAAGTCTCCATAAGGTCAGCCAATCCAATGTGTCACCAACCCCAAGACTGCTCATAAAAAACGCGCCATCAAGACGTTGCAACAAGAAGCCCTAACCGCATCACCATGAGAAGCCCTAATCGCAGCACCATCCGTGAGGAGAGAATGCCTCCAAAATTTGTGTGTAAAATGAACTCCATGTCTCTCCAATATATAGTCATCTGTGGGGGTGTGTGACACATCTCTTATGCATGTGGGATAAATCTGGCTGACCTTGCACATGTGTAATAAATTCAAAATACATGTTCTGCTCATCCGATCAAGATGATCTTTAGATCAATCTTGCACCTCTCTGAAAGAGGAATCCAATAAAAATATTGGCATCGTCATCTGGGCATCACAACATGGAGTTTGGACCTAGTTGCCCAAAATTAACACTCCCTCTCAACTAGGGAGAACTCCATCCACCAATGCCATCCAAACATCGTGCGTCATACCGCCGTAACTTGCTTTGTTGGCTCTTTATTTCAGAACAAAAAGGTGAGTCACAAAAATCACTCCCAGCTGACAAAATCAGCTTAGAGGTCTGAAACCTCTATAGGACTCAAAGGAGTCTCATACTAACCCGAAGTTAGTTTAACTGACCCGAAATCAGTTGGAGGTCTGAAACATCACTTGGACTCAAAAGAGTCATATACTAACCGAAGTTAGATTAACTGACCCGAAGTCAGTTGGAGGTCTGAAACCTCACCTTGACTCAAAAGAGTCATATACTAACCCGAAGTCAGTTGGAGGTTCGAAACCTCACTTGACTTGATCCCAGATCAAGTGGTTGGACACGTGCCATCCTAAACATAGAGAATACGGCAATCTCTGATGCATCCATCGGTCTTGCTATCGGTCTCTATCCACATTTCCCACCTCATTGGCAAATGAGAGGTACTTCCCATGAGTCTGGTACTCCATGGGTAGGATGCATACGGGGCACAGATCAAAGAGAGGTAAACCAACTCAATATCATCATGGTGGGGCAGAAGCACACCAACAAGGTTCGGCAAGCCTAGCCCTGTGGTTGCTTATAGCTCCAAGAAGTTATCCCCAAAGCCCCCCCTAGAGCCCTAGAGCTCATCGTCCAACAAGACCCTCCAAATAGGGTTGTTCCACAATTCCAAGATTCTCACGGAAGGTTAGGAACATGACCTTCCCCAAGGGCTTTGTGAGAATATCCGCGACCTGCTCATCAGTTCCTATATGATCGAGCCTTACGGCGCCTCTCTGTACCATATCCCGGATAAAATGGTAACAGATATCAATATGCTTGGATCGATCGTGGAACACGGATTCTCTGACAAACAAATCCCCCTCTGGTTATCACAAAGGATAACGGTGGTATCTAGCACAAATCCAAACAGCTCACTGAAGAGCTTTCGCAACCAAGTAGCTTCACAACAAGCCATACACACTACAATGTATTCGGCCTCAACAGTGCTCAAAGCCACTGACTTCTACTTCTTGCCCAAAGCAGACCCAAGTGTGAAGCAGCATCCAGATATGCTCTTGCGATCCACCACACTGCCAGCCCAATCGGCATCAGTATATCCACAGAGTCTCAAACTCCCGACAGTGTATCTCAGCCCATGGTCTATTGTGACCTAGAGATATCTCAAGAGTTTCTTGGCACCAACCCAGTGTATGTTATGAGCATCAACCATGTGTTGACTCAAAGTGTTCACTGCACAACATACGTTCGGACGGATGTTGCCTAAGAACATCAGGGCCCCTACGAGTTGTCGATACTCTGTAGGATTTGCTAGCACGGGCCCAGCAGCGATTCCACTCAACTTCTTAAAGTTGAGTTCCATCGATGACGACACGGACTTACAGTCCACCATACCAAATCTCTCTAGCAGCTTCACAATAAATCTCGCCAGGTCTCTGCCAGACATCCAAGCCTAGGAAGTAATGCATTAGTCCTAGGTCTTTCATCTCGAACTCAGAAGCGAGCTCCCTCTTACACTAATGAATGAGAGGGTCAGCACCTATCAAGAAGAGATCGTCCACATAGAGAACCAGAATGAGAGGCTTTTCTCTATCAACCTTGAAGTAAAGGTTCAGATCAACATTACTTCGAGTGAAGCCCAGCTTCATCAAGTAGCTATCTATCCTCCCATACCAAGCCCTAGGTGCTTACTTTAGCCCATAGAGGACTTTCTTCAACCTGCATACATGAGAGTCTCTATCTTGGACTTCGAACCCCAGAGGTTGCTCCACATACACCTCTTCCTTTTTCAAACCATGCAGAAAAATCGGTCTTCACATCCATCTGATGGAGACTCCATCCTTGCGTGGGAGCAAGGTCAATAATAGATCACAGGTGCAAATATATCATCAAGATCTATGCCTTCCTTTTGAGAGAAGCCTCGGGCAACGAATCTTGCCTTGAACTTTTCAGCACTACCATCAAATCCATGCTTGATCTTATAGAGCCATTTCGAGGTGACAACAGCTTTGTCCTCTGGTCTCGGGATCACATCTCAAACATCATTTTTCATAATGGACTCGTACTCTTCGAGCATAGAATCCTTCCAAACTTGATGCTTTACAGCTTCTTCAAATGATCCAGGCTCATATTGTACGATTGTACTCATGGCTGCTAGATACCCTTGGTATCTATTCGGCTTCTTGCTTTCCCGGAATGTCCCCCTTGGGGCCATATATCACTCGGCATCCTTGAGAGTGTCTCTAAGCCATGAGGGTCTTCTCTTCTTTCTTCCAACAACGCCATTTGCTCAAGAGCATATACAGTTGAGGTCTCTCTCTTCATGCCAGCTCCTCTGCAAAAGTCATTGAACTCATATGACTCACACAGGTGTCATTATTAGTCCTCAAAATCTTGATCTTATTCTTCAAGAAATATATCCGGGCCTTGCGAGAGAAGTCATCCATACAAGTCATGAAATAGGAACATCCTCCCAAGCATATCAGATAAATTAGAATGTATCAATCAGATGTCTTTGTGACACTTGAGGGCCCCTTGTATGCTTTCCTTCAGCACAACCCTGACATATGCTTTCATGATTATTTTAAAATTCGGGCATCCCAAATACCAACTCCCTTGCTTCAGAAAGGGCTTTGTAATCATAGGTCTGAATTTTCCTTACCCACTGTCAAAGCTTATTTTATGGAATTATAGCCATACAAGTATCATAGCTATATACTGTCATACAAATGTCGTACATCTTTACAGGTATCATACACTGTCATATCATTGATTACAGTGTTGCCATAACATTATCATACACATCACTATCATATTCATCACTGTCATACTACCATACAGTACTGAAGATATCAAACTTCATAGTTATATATATATATATATATATATATATATATATATATGCCACTGAAGATACCACATATCAAGTTCATATAGACTCTGCCATATACAGTGAGGTCATATACACTTTGCCATATGTCACTGTTCTAAGGCTCATCGACCAGCCATTGATATTATCCTTAGATTTCCTTAAACAACATTCAAACACAGACATATTTTATAAACCTTCCATGTAAGAGTCAATTTTAAATACATCTTCTTTTGTCTTTCAATACATCTGCCTTCTTACAGTAGATTTCTGAAGCATTGTACTTACGGCTCAAATATCAACTCAGCAAGTCTGCCTTCACATAATAATTGAGTTGTTTCAACGTCACTGATCACAGGATTCGAACAAAGGCTTTAATACAGTGATTTATCCTCCGCAAAATTACTATGCATTAGGCCTTAAATCACTTTGTCTTATTCAACATACAAGGACAGACTTCCCTAATGAATCTGCCTCTCTATTGGATCAAGCAATACCACAAAGCTGGTGCAAAATTCTATTGAGGGTCTGTGACCCTATCACAGAGATAAAAACAGAACTTATTGTCATCTTTTTAGGGTCTCGGCCCTCTACTTCAAGGCATGAAAATCAGAAACTCATCCTCCAATATGGGCAAAACTCGGCCTTGGAAGGACCATAAAATTCGATCCTCCTTAAGGTCTCAAGCTGGGAGAGACATTCCTCCTTCACGCTCAACCCTTAAGATAACCCACACAAGTCACCCTACAAGTGGCTATCCCCAGCAGCAGAACAAACTAACCTCAATCAAGGAAGAAGGCCATGTTGGAGTTGCGGCCTCCTAGTGATGATTGCGACTGAGTTGGAGGAGCCTTTATACACAAGCTGCTCCAATTCTTATCCAAATCCAGTCAACTCCTTGACCCAACGCACCTCTAAACACTGCACCAAATCTGCTTGTTACACTGATGTTATTGACTGTTCTGGTTAGGGCACTAGGGCACACTGCTGCAGCCCTAAACTCCTCCAACAGCCCTCTAGAAAACTGCGGCACACCCTTAGGAGTCCCCTCCTTTATTACATTGTTGTCTTGGGCATAGATCATCCCTTAAACACCCTATGCACACCTTACTGAAGTGCTATGCCTTGCAGCCTAGCACATAGTAATCCTGTAGCTTACAGCTAGCAATATGGTAGCTTCTTGTCCTTAAACAGTGCCCCAAACAGACTTGTTTCCAGTCCTTAAGGCCTCGGCCTAGCAGCCAGCATACACGGCCTCCAACACAACAAACTTTGGACCTTGTATAAACCCTTAAAACAATCCCTCCATGTCTCGCTGCCCTAGTCTCCTTGCTGCGTCCTTAGATCAGGCCTCTCCTCCTCAACGAGTTGCTCCAATAGGTGAGCTTTACAATTGATGGATGCTCCCTTTATGCTGCACCCTTCCTGACCTGCAAATGCACCTAAGAACAACCCTTACATTTCCACGTTGTCACCTACAGCACTTAGAAATGCCACGCTGCCCTTGTTGGCTCCTCCACGTTGTTCTTTTAAGAGAGGCTAGTCCTCCTGACTGCCTTCTACACAGCTCCAGTTGTGTGCTAAGGCCTGTCCTCCTCACTACACATGCTGCCTAGAATTGTCCCTAAAGACTGTGGTTGTCTTTTAGGGAAGGGATCTCCCTCCACGCTGAAGTTTACGACGCCAAACAGCCCCAACAGACTTGAAACAGAGGTCTCCTAACTCGACCTTCCCAGCAAGGCTACTCGGCCTTTTTTCAACAGCTCGGTCACCTTATTGGCCCTGAAAACAGTCCTTATCTCACTGCTCTAGATTCTCAACAAGATGGGCTTTGTCTTCTCCTAGCTCTGAAACCATGTAAATTTCTGAAGATGTTCTATGCTAGATGCAAATTTACTTTAAACTTCTAGGGCTCAATCACATGAAAGTAAGATGCAGATAGAACACACCGATAGATCGATGGAAGACAAGCCAAAAACAGAGATAAAGAATGGTGGCATTACGGCGATCAGCAGGATGCTTCAACCAGCAAAGTCTCCATAAGGTCAGCGAACCCAATGTGTCAAACAACCCCAAGACTGCTCATCAAAAACACTCCATCAAGACGCTGCACCAAGAAGCCCTAACCGCGTCACCATGAGAAGCCCTAATTGTGGCACCATCCGTGAGAGAAGAGAATGCCTCCAAAATGTGTGTAAAATGAACTCCAAGTCTCTCCAATATATAGTCATATGTGGGGGTGTGTGACACATCTCTTATGCATGTGGGATAAATCTGGTCGACCTTGCACATGTGGAATAAATTAAAAATACATGTTTTGCTCATTCGATCAAGATAATCTTTAGATCAATCTTGCACCTCTGTGAAAGAAGAATCCAATAAAAATATCGGCATCGTCATCCAAGCATCACAACATGGAGTTAGTTGCCCAAAATTAACAAAAAGAGACACTTGCATAGTTAAAAAGGGAGCTGAAATTTCTGTTTTTTACCACATGTGCGAAGGAACTAAGCAGAGTTGCAGGGCCAAAGGTGCAGGCTGAAGATATGATGCAGGAGAAAAAAAATCTACGAGTGATGCAATATTGAAGAAGGATAACTCTTGTGGACTAGAAGTTAATCTTTGTCATCTTGGAAGGAATATCTTGGACGCTAACTTGGTGGATTGGAGGAGGTCTTTGTCTTGTTCTAAGGGTCTTGGTTGTCTCATTTGATTTGGTACTTGAAGAAGAAAAGAGAATTTTGGGTTTTCCCCTAGGAGAGGAGTTTTTCCCTAGCTAAGAGCCTAAATCCTGTGTCCTTGTTGTTTTGATCTCCATGTAATAATGTTTTGGTAGTTGCATGACGATAAGAAAATAAAAGAAGACATAATAAAAGATAATAAGAATTCAAAGAAATCACAAGTAATTATCAAGATAAGAAAATATTTCTGCTTTTCTGATTTTCTAACAAAAGCAAAAGAAGAAAAATAATTTATTATTACCATTATTATTATTATTTCATTAGTCAAGCATGTTCTTCATGCTTCTAGGGTTTATTGAGTCAAAAGAATATTTGTCATGAGTCAATCTATTGTATTGAAGTCAAGTCCCATTTGGACTTGTTGTCGCCCGGATTGCACAGGGACTGCGATAACGCTCGGGACATGTTGAAAAGTGTACCTAGGTTTCGTCTTCATAATGACTAGTAATTATGAATTTATGTAATGAAGAAGACAAATAATAAAATGTATTTTGTAATGCTTGCCTCATGGGTTTCATGAGCAAGGAGTTTTTATTATAGGTCAAAGACTTCTTCTTGATGTCTTTAGGAGTTTGTCATCTTGTCATAACCATAGTTTACAGTCATATATATGAACTGATGTTACACTTGTAAAGGGACAAACTATTGATGTAAAAGTATACTCCAAACCCTTGTCACTATGCTCCATCAAGTCGGCTACAATATATGATGCTAAGTCTCCTTGATCATGTCGGCCTACACACATATAGACATGTCGGCCTAAAAGGAGGGAGATAGTCCCTATATATAGAAGAACTATGACTCCATTTGAAGCAAGTATCTTGGACAAGTCTGTGATAAGAGAGCAAAGGTTGGGCTTGCAATTGGAGCGAAGTAAGAGATCAGTCAACGAAGGAAGAAAGGCATACATATATACTGTTGTTTAGGGTACATCATACCTCGCGTATCCAAGAACGCTGAGACCTATTACAACGAAGGAGAAGTTTGCTATCTAGTATGCAATACAATGTTGAAAGAGAAGAAGATATAGCGAAGAAGAGGACTATTGTCAGATTAAGAAAAGAGGTATACTATCTCTGTTTTGGGGCAGCAACTATATCTATCATATCTCTGAAAAGGGTTGAAGTTGTCTACAGTACAAAGGAAGGGTCACTACAGCGTGAAAGAGATCTCGGACTTAGGCATTAAGGATGCAATAAGAAGACCGAGGAGGAGTTTGGCTAGAGCGAAGGAAGACAAAGGGGAAGAACATTGTTTGGGACTGCTAGACTAGGGACCGAACTTCCCTAGTGCAAGTGTAGTGCAGTGCAGTGCAGAAAAGAACGTCATCATAAGAAGCCGAGAAGAACAGTGACAAGGGTCTTGGAGGTATATTGGTCTCAAGGGTCTAGGTCGTGGTCATGGTATTCGTCAATTGAAGATCTATAAGAAGAATACTTACGGGTTTTCCTCTCCAAGAGGGAGAGGTTTTGGCCCTGGCTTGCTAGCCTAAATATTTGTGTCTCTTGTGCATTTGATAATTGACTTGATGAAGAACGTAATAATCTAGCGAAGATAATATCTAAGTGAAAGAAGAATAAGAAGTATAACACAAGCAGTTATCAAGTAAGAGAATTGAATTAAACTCTAGCCTACTAAATTCTCAACAAGACGGGGTTGTCACTCTAATCCCTACCCACTCTGTTCTAGGTGTCTCCCAACAGCAGGCTATGGGGGGTAGTCCCTATGAAATGAGATGGAAGGAAAAAAGTTGGAAACCAGCTTGCTCGGGAAACACGGATGAGTGGCCTAGCCACTTGGCTGAATTTAAGCAAGACTATGATTAAATTAGATTTTCTTGTTATGAGACCAGTGCCTTAATGGAGTCACAGATTCTTGCTTATGGTAAATTAAGACCAAATGACCAGATGGACACCCGTTGCTTGAGATGATTGACTAATTTATATGAGATGCAAGACTTAGGACCTAGGTGTGATGCAATGATCTTGGTAAATTTTAATTAAATGTCTAGTATAAATGTAACATTTCCCCTAACTATTTTGAGAAACAATCATCAAAATAAGTTGTGAAATGGAAGCCAATGGGAAGCAGGCAACGGCTTGATTAACGATACCTCCCCTTGTGTTCCACCCACCCAGTAACTTTGGCGTTGCAGAGAATGCAGCTCTGACCACTGCAAGGTCACTGTGTTAACCACTAGGAGAAGTTGAATCCCTCAAGCTAGATTGGAAAAGGGTTGTCCTATATCTCTATCAACCTAACTTATGCTAGGAGGTAAGTTATTAGTGCAATCTAGATCTCATATGCAAATGCACTAGATTATCAGCAACTGTTATCTTGAATTAATATTTGTTAGATTACTTAAGTACTTATGTGAGATTTATCTTTAAAGTGCCTAAAGATGTTATGACCCAATCTTTAAACAAGATAAGCTTCAAGAGATACACGTGTAAACTTTGAGTAACCAATTCACCAATTAACACATGATGTTATGCCAAACTATGAGATCAATGAGATTAGCCAATTTCAAATTTATAACAATGTATATCAACAATAAATATGCATGGAATTCAAACTTGATCAATGTTATAACAGCAGTAAGATAGTGCTAAACCAATAATAATCATGCTTGCCCAAGATCATAAAAATATGCCAATTGTCAAAAGTTAAAACAACTTGATTTACTTAAAACATGTATAGCCTTCTCAAGATATATTATTCAACAAAATTTCAAATCTGAAATATAAATTGCAACAATAAGTTCACCCACAGATCAGCAAACAGTGATGTCAACACCAATGCCCAAAAAAGCCTAAAAATAGTAAAAAATTGTCAACGCAGAAAGTCAACGCTGCAGATTTAGGGCTTCGGTCAAACTACTCCTTTTTCCTTGATTTTTGTGCCCAGTTGTACGGCCTACAAAATCAGATTTCCAGCAAAGATTAGAGGTCAAATGGTCAAGGGTTGACCACGGTCAACGCTCGTCAACGCACAGCAAACAACCCTAAAACAAATCCGCAGATTTCCCCAGCTTCAACTCCACACGTGTGAAGGAAAAGAGGCCTTCAAAGGCTATCGAACCAATCAGATCACAATGAGAGAATGTGTGATGAGTTGATGAGCAAATGATCTGCAAGTCTCTCCAATTTATATCCATCAATGGGGAGTGTGACACATCTATTAGGCTTGTAAGCCTACATTAAAATATGGCCGACCTTGCACGTGTGGAAAATAGAATCAAAATATATGTTTTGCTCATCCAAACAAGATGATCCTTGGACCAATCTTGCACATCTCCGAAAGAGGAATCCAACAAAAATATAATCATCATCATATGAGCAATGCAACATGGAGTTTGGACCTAGTTGCCGAAAATTAACACAGTGCCATGGACTAGATTCTTGACCAGGGCAATCTATCCAGGTGGGACTAAGATGGACTAAAGCTTTCAGCCTCTCTAGGTACCATCAGGCTTACATGCTAACCATCAACCCAGGGATCCAGGTACTTATCCGAAGTCAGAGCTCCATGACCAACGCCACCCTCCCTACTTCGAGATCTAGACATCAACACAGAGTTCCAGCCTAATGTCCTCCCAGGCAATGTGTCACACACAAAGCCTTAGCAAATATCTTACAAATATTTATCATCATTAACAAAATCAGCAATATCTACTAAACCAAGGATGTTTCTAAGATATTCAAACTTCTTATTAGGAAGAGACTTTGTTAGTATATCAACTACTTGATCGTCGGTCGAGACATACTGTAGCTTCACGATCCCATCCTGCACCGAGTTCCTAATGTAGTGGAACTTATTTTGATATGCTTCGTCTTAGCATGAAACACGAGATCTTCAGACATCTTCATGCAGCTTTGATTGTCACTATTGATCACAATAGGACCCATAGGCTTCTCGAACAAATCTATCAAAAGCTTACTCAACCATATAGCCTCCTTTCCTACTTCACATCCAGCCACATACTTTGGTTCAGCACTACTCAAAGCAACGGGATCCTGCTTTCTACTAATCCATGAGATCATGGCAAATCCCAAACTAAAGCATCCACCTATAGTGCTTCTTCAATCGATCTCATTGCCACCCCAATCAGAATCTGTGAAGCCAATCAGTTGACTTCCTTGCTATCGTATTTTATGATGCAGTGAATACTGCACAAATCAGAATATGAGCGGAAGAAATAGAGTTCACAAACTCTTTTGATACCAAATAATGATTTGCATAGTTTTCAAATAAGCCACCATTCAAAAATTAATATGCATCTTAGATTAATCCAGCGATATCTTTAAATCAAGACCATATGATTTCTATCTACAAATTCTACAACCAAAACGGAGCAATATCTTTATAACCACATTTACAAACTGTCCCTTATTTCTATTCCATATTACAGTCATGGTTTTCAAGTCTTAACGCTGCCATCAAGCCTGAAGCTTTGCAATGTCAATTAAACGCTATGTGATGACACGAGTCTGTTAGATCATGTCGCAGCCAGATGAGGCTTGGGTGCGAAATCGATTGGGACTGTTTGCATCCAATGTCGATTTGTGAAATCCGTCTCCTACCTCACGATGACTCCGCTTCCAAACTTCTCACATCAATCATGCGATGAGTTAAGAACTCAAACTTACAAGTGCGGAATTTAAATTGGATGTGATAACGCCTTTCCACCGTGATATGTCTGAGATCTGTGTTCCCCGGTTTGAATTGGATTACGATCGGTGTTGCCTTACACCTGCAATTCGATGGTATGTCTACGGTATAATTTAGTGCATCTGTTGTGTAACAGAGGTTAACCAATATATTTGAACAGAGAGCCGAACACAAACAAAATACTTGCATATAATAATAACAAAAAAATTTAGATTCAAACTCTTCTTTGGCCGAATATTACAGTTGTTTGCCCTCTCGCTCTCGCCTCTTACGCACTCTTTACACAATCACACTATCCCTCTCTAAACTCTTTTCCTCTGTCATATTCCACCCTCTATATCTATCCTCCATCCTCATACGAAGCTCATATTTATACATAGTTGTGGATTAATTTGAATCCATGATTTCCTCCACAAATGACTCAACCAAATCCTAAAATATCTTATCCCACCTTTGACTCAACTAATTCCTATTTAAGGAGTTCATAATCCCTAAGATATCTATACAACCCAACTCCTCTCATATTCTCAGTTATAAGAGAATATTTACAATAAACCTCAACTCAGATTTATTAAAATGTACATAATTTATAAAATAATTAAAAAAACATCACCCCCTAAATCACCCAAATAAACAATAACATTTGAGTAGGATGCTCCTGCATCAGACTCCCCCTGTAGAAAAGTTTCCATAGACTCTTGTCTATGAGGTTTGTCACTTTTCTATAATAATGGGACAGCCACAAGTCTCAATGACTTGCTACCTGCAAGATTCCAAACTCTGTTTTGTCGCCGGTCGTCTAAAGTATCAACTCCATTTTGTAATTTTGCACAGAATTCCCAGAATAGTATTTTCAGAACACTAATGAATGTAACTCTCGATTTTCCATACCACACCATCTTTATTTCTGGAAATACAGACTTACGTAGAAATGTTGATACCCATTCTTCTAGTCTCCAGGCTTTGGAAGAATCTCGAACTGGCTTTACATTAGCATTCATAGGTTTATCAGCTGACTCAGTAGTCTTGAATTTAATAAGAGCTAAATCAGAAAGCTCACCATCACCAACATCACTCACTCTGTCAACCAAACTCCATCGGCCTTTACAACAATTACTTCCGCCAATTCCTCGAAGTAATTCCTCTTTGTCAATTACATCAATACGATTGATGTTTTCTATAGTGTCTTCTCCTCTTTCCGTTACAATTTCTCTAGTCTTATCTTCTTCAGCCTCTAGCTCTTTGTCTGATGCTCCCTTCTCCAATTGCGTTGAACACTCAACTTTTTGTAATGAAGAATAATCAAGAACTTCTTGATCACAATTATAGTCATTGACTGCCCCTATAGTAACAAATTTCTCATCCGATGTTGTACCTGCATTCATCAACAAATTATTAGTTTTAAAAATACAAGACCTTTCGGCCTCTTTTGATGCTTGAAGCACCAATCTCCCATCATAGACTTTCTGGATTTTAGCAGATCCTCTTTGTTGTGACTCTATTCCTTTGAGTCTCTCCTCTAACAAATCAAAATGAATTTGTTGAAGTTCTCTAAACTCGTTAACCAGCTTGCCATTCCACTTTTGTTGCAATAGCTTCCATTTGACCCGTTTCTTCATTCTCCATTTGTATCTTTGATCTTCATTTGTCTTTCTTTGTAGCCACTCTATTAATATATCCATTTTTGCTTTCATTACTGCCAGACTAATCTCATGCTCTTCATTCTGCTGCCAATTTCTATACTCCCGCAATCTAATGCCTTCTTCAAATTTACTTTCCTGTCGCTGATCATCTCTTTTAAATTGTTGGTTGCTTTCATCTTTATCTTGCTGGATTAATACTTTTGTTTCCTTTATGTCTCTAAGAACATAACTTTCTTGCTGCTCCTGATCTTTCATCTCATCTTCAAATAATTTATGTTCAACTCCCTCTATAAACGTTAGAGACATTTCATCTTTATCATGTATGGTAACTGCAATCTTTTCTGTATCAGGTTTTGCAAGCTTCATTTCTCCTTCAGGTTCCTTGAGCCATCTTTCCAAGAACTCTATTTCCATGTGAAATCTTTCCAGCATTCCATCACAACCTTCATTCTCAGTTTCATTCTTCTTCTGGCAATCCTTCTGAGTTATCATGTTTTCTGTATCATCACATTGCAAAAAAATTTCATCAATTTCATTAAATAAATTCATTTGTTTACCTCCTTGGAATATCACTATGGCATTTTCCTTATGCTTTCGCTTCATAACAGCTTCAACTGGTTGTCTTACACCAAATAGAAATTCATCTATGAATTCTTTCTGTTGCAATAAATCAGTACCTTCCTCCTCTAAAAGGCATTCTCCATCATACTTCACCTCAAGAGCTTTATTCATCTTTGTGACAGTTTCACCAGATTGTCCATCATCTTCTGCACATCCTGCAAACACACACAAATTATGAGATTTAAAAATACAAGGCTTCATAGCCTCATCTACTTCCCTTGTCAACATATCTTCAAATTGTTCTGAAAAATTCCAATAGTCCATGAGATCTTTCTCATTATCCTCTTCACCCAGAATTTCACCTTGTTTTGGTCCACAAATGGAAACTTCCATTTCCAACTCAGCTTCTCCGAGTTCTTCACATCTCAATTGCACACTCATCATCTGCTCAAGCTTTCTCAGCTCTTCTGTTAACTGCATATTTACTTGTTGATTCCTCTTTTCTTGTAGTCTGCCATTTCACTTTTTTCCTCATGGTCCAACCATGTCTCTAGTCTTTCTTATTTCTCTGCAACAATTCCATCAATAACTCAAGGTGAACTGCTATCTCAGCCTTCTCCCTCTCATATTCTTCATCAATTAACTGCTTCCAGATGCCATTTGCCTTGGCATCTTCCTTCTTCTTTCTTCTGTTGTGGTCTTTCTCAGCCATTTGCCATGGCATCTTCCTTCTTCTTTCTTCTATTGTGGTCTTTCTCAGAACCTCTGAAATGACCATCAATAGTGATTTTTTCCTCCTTTGTGAACTTCATCTGTTCACTTGTGGATTTCATTCAATCCCCTTTTCAACAAGCCTTCATACTTGCCATCCAACAATGCAATCTCTCTTCATGCGCTTGACCTCTTGGTATCTTTTGGTTCTCTGTCTTGGAATCATCTTCTGGGCAACTCTCTTGCTCCTCTTTGCTGCAAACAACAACTGCAGTATTTCTTGTATTACAATGACCAAACTCTTTGGGTGTCGGGCTCTGCCGATCATGCACCCAATTACATTCAAACCTTTGACTTGATTTAAGATTCTTTGACTCTAGACTTGACATCAACCCTTCATTAAGAGATGCTCAACTTGTGCAAGGACTTTAATTGTCTTGACAAACTCACTTGATTGACCAATTTCTTCAATTTTGAAAAAATCTTCTCTAAAAACCAATTGAAGTTGACCTCAACATAATGTACTAGACTCCTTTTACTTCATGACATACAAATCTTTACTTCAACTTTAACACTAGTACATTAATTATCCCACTTCTTATACCATAAAAATCCATCTTAAATAGAATATAATTTAATGAGCACTTAATCTCTCTCCTCCAAAAGTTCTACTGTATGATATACATCCCCTATAAAAGTAAGATCTTAAATATATGTTGTGCAAAAATCATTATAAGTCACTTTAAAACAAAGCAACTTTTCCACATTAAAAAAATCACCCATTTACCTTTTCAACCTGCTCATTCACTTTTTAATGGATTTTATCTTTTTGTATGGACCGTTCATGACGTTAACGTGCGAATAGAACAAACTCCATGGAACATTCTGCATCCACATTCAAACACAATTTCATATCAACGCAATTCTCACAGCAACTTTACTCTCAAAGGCCCACACTCAGGTTCTGTCAAAGGCCTTTAGGGCATAATCCGCATTTGGCTTATGTGCACACTTAGGTCAACTCTACATACATATTGGAAACCAACGGATTTGACTTATCTAACAACGCCCTTACCATTGGATCCACACACAGATCAGCAATTATTCAACGACAATTTGATGGCTACAAGTGGAATTCTTCACAGATCTTCATTGCATACTATGTATAATTCTTTGCTCCACTCGTTGGCTACACATCAACTTGAAATGCCAACAATACTCTTATCTGATGCTCAATCACAGTGCATAAATACACTCCTCAAGCCGAAACACCCACACACTCAATCCATATATAACATATGAAATATCGTGTCTCATACTTCGACGCGCCTTGCAACTGCAACGGTTTGATGACCCTACACATTTCTTGTTGATAGTACGCATCAAAATAATCGGAGAGAAACAATTGCCGATAGACAAAACAAATCATTGGTTAGCAGAGAGCCGCAACAAAAAGGTTGTACTATTGTTGTTCTCACACATGGCTTTTTTCAGGCGATTTTCTCACAACAGCAATAGTGGGCAACCAAGAAGGACACAAAAATCAGCAACCTCTCACTGCTTAGGCAACCAAGAAAAAGCACACTCTTTCCTTGGAAACATCTAAGAGTAGAAAAGAGGGAAACATCTAAAAATCTAGGAAAGAAGGAAACATCTCAATGTATTTGCTTTATCTAATAATGCATTTGATTTTCTGAAAATATTTTTTGTAATTACAAAATAAAAAACAAGGAGAATGATTGCATTGGATATAAAATGCTCATCTCTTCCTCATAATAAAGACTGTGGTATTGTTTCCAGAGCTATATTATTCTTGTTTCGTGTTTATATTCTGTTCTGTGATTTTCTCTGCATCAATTTTCAGATCTGCAAGTAGATCAATTGGTATCAGAGCATAAGATCTTGGAAGCCATCCACCGGTTCGAAGAATTTTTTTTAAAGGATCATACATTTCAATCCATTCGGTGGATGAAAATCATGCTGCCTCGTTAAGAGCGTCAAGAGCCCTCCACTGCAGACTCGCTAATAAATGATTTAGCTAGGGCTCTTCAAGAGCTAATTACGCTACAACAACAACAACGTCCTCTAGGGCAAATGCAGCTTGATACACGCTTTCAACTGCCCAAATTCTCAGGGCAAATGAATGGTGAGACTATTGATTCTTGGCTCCGCAGTCTCTCCAACTATTTCAGAACTTGTCCAACGATGGAAGAGGAGATGAAACTTCAGATCGTCGGTCTGAAATTGGAAGGCCTAGCACAAACATGGTGGGATACTCATCTTGAGAATATGTCCTTGGTTGTTGAACTTGGAGAACAAGCCGAGACCAGATCGACGTCTATCACATCTTGGAATCTCTTTTGTGAGGCCTTACGAGAACGATTCTATCCTCCAGGATATATACAAAATCTCCTTGCCAAATGGTTACAACTTCGACAACTACCCAATCAATCAGTGCAAGCTTACATTGATGTCTTCTGCAAGTTGCGCATTCAACTCCATATCTCCGATCCCGAAGAGGTACTAATTATAAAATTTAATTCTGGTTTGCTAATGATTTTTCAACACGAAGTTGAGTTGTTTGATAGTACTTCATTAGACAAGTGCCTTTATTCGTGCCCTGGCTGTGGAACGCAAAGTGGGTACTCTAATCCGATCCCCTCAAGCCAGAAATGGTACATCTCCCTCTCGTTCTTCTAATGTCATCGTTGCCTCATCCCTCACACCTCACAATACCCCCTAATGTACTTTTCATAAGACCAACTCACATGCTTCTGCAGATTGTCGAGTACTGAAAATTCTACACCGTGACAAGACTCTTTTTACAGAGGTGGAGCAACCAAATGCCACTACCCAACTTCCAGCTATTTCTCTCGAAAATCCTACCGAAGTGGACCCCTCTCTCATCCTCATGACTGCTAATGCAACAAACACCTCTGTTACGCCTTTGTTTACCCATAATTTTCAAATCAAACATGAGTTGGCCACGCTTATTCTTGACAATGGGAGTCAAAAGAATCTTGTGGCACGGGACTTGGTTGAATGCCTTTGCCTTCCCACCACTCCTCACCCACACCCGTATCAGCTCGGTTGGGTCCAAAATGACAGTCCTCGTCTTACCATCTCCCAATGTTGTGTTGTCACCTTTGCTATTGGACCTTTCCGTGATACTGTGGTATGTGATGTTTCTCCTCTCGATTGTGTCGATTTATTGCTAGGCATTCCATACCAAGAGGCTCGACATGTTGTTTATCATGCTACAAATCACCAATACCACTTGCAGCACGATGGGCGCACCCATGTGCTCACATCCTCAGCGAGCTTATCAACCCAACCTTCTATTGGCAAAGCTCCCATTATAAGAGTCAATTTAAACCAAGGTGTTTCTTCGTGCTTGGTTCGCCCTGTCAAGCCAGACAACCTCAACAATCCAGTCCCTCTTACAATGGCTCCTCTACTCCAAGAATTTGCAGATGTATTCACCCAACCCACAAGGCTCCCTCCAACATGCTCTGTTGAACACCACATCAATCTTATTCCTTGTGCTTCCTTACCCAATACCCCATCTTATCGCCTTGCTCCTCGAGAGGCAGCGTTTCAGCCAAGTGCACCCTCTGAGATGCCACTGGCGATCACCCCTTCTGGGTCTGCACATCAACAACAGGAACAAAAATCAGCTCATCATTTTATAAACTCCATTTCTCAACGCCAAGCTCAAGTAACTGCTGCTTTGCTAGCAACCCAAGATCACGCCAAACAGAGGCATGACACGCAGCGAACACCCTTGTATTTTCAACCTGGAGATCATGTGTGGCTCTTGTTGGACAAGCAACGCTTCAAGGGCCAGCATCATAAGCTGCACCCTCTGCGATATGGCCCATATACTGTTCTGGAACGCATTGGAGAAAATGCATATCGCTTGGACTTGCCTTCCTAGCTTGGCATCCATGATGTGTTTAATGTTAATAATCTCAAACTATTTGAACCACCTCTCCTTGAGGAATTTGTTACAATCCGTGATCCGGTCAATAATATTCCAGATTTTCAGCCTCCTCTGCTCAAAGATACAATTATGCAATGTTTTGAAAATCGCAATTTTTCGAGAGGCCGATTTAATCAGTGATTTTTTGGGCGATTTTTTGGATTTGAAAAAATCGCCATCTGATCGGAATTAATCGTTGGCCCTCAAAACAGCGAATTTTTAAGTGCGATTTTGATTTTTTTTGTCTCATTTTTGCAGTGAGAGGTTTGCTAAGGAGAGCTAAGGAGAGCTAAGTGATCTACAAGGGCAAGAGTGAACAAAAGTGAAGGATTTTAGCAAGTTAATGTCATAAGGTTAATAGCAAGTTAATAGCAAGTTATGATTCATAAGGTTAATGTCAAATATGTGTGTCAGATTTCAAAGAGTATTGTCATATCAAGCTACTTTCAAATCAACCTAGGACGACTGTGATATGAATCTAGGTCACTGTTTTATATTACAGTTAATATCTCCTAACTGAATTGTCAAATTAATCAATTTAGAAGATGTCAATGTTGCTGTTATGTTACAATGTCATTGGCAATCATAATAAATGTCAAACTTCTATAGCATAACATCTTTGACTCGTAAGTTCATTATAGCCATACAAAGGTTCATTTATTGCCCTAATCACAGTCATGTCATCAAGTCTCTGTAAAGTATATATGTCACAATAAAATTACTGTAATCAGATGTTGAATGTCAAGTATTGTTGAGTGCCAAGTCAAGGATCAAATTCGGAAATTCCAATAGACTTAAATCAAATCACTGTTAAGAATTTATGAAAGGTCACTCATCAAATGCTCAGGCAATGATGTCATACCATTATAACTCAAGGGTACAGTTGTCACTGTCTTGTGTGATACTATAACTTACAACAAGAGTCATTTAGTCAATACACATATGATACATAATCATTATCATGTCATCGGGTCTTTATGTGAAAAGTTAAGTCATGGACAAGTCTATCACAGTTTCATCACTGTCAAGTTTCTATATTGTACAAAGATCAAATTTGTCTCTCGAGGTTACTGTCTATGTCAAAAGTGTCAAGTCACTGTTAGGTGTCACCACATCAAGTGAAACTAAAGTCATGATATCAAAAAAGATATGTCAAGTTTATATGTGTCAAGTCAATCATTGGATTAGCACATAACCCAAACAATGAACTGGTTAATACCATTGTCTTATATATTAGTTTTTTTTCATATTTATGTGTCAATGCATTTATTTTATGCTGTGGATGCTTTAGATATTAAAAAAATTGAAAAAAAATGAATATTTTTGTATGTGCCGATTTTTTCCCGATTTTTACCAATTTTTTCCAGATTTTTACGATTTTTTCCGATTTTTTCCCCTAGCCGATTTAATCCCGGTCGCGATTTTCAAAACATTGCAATTATGGACTCCAAGAAACAAAATACACGCCAGCAGCCATACTTCTCATATCTGGTTGGTTGGAAGAGACACACACTAGCACAGGCAAAATGGATGATTGCATAAACATTGCAACGCACTTTCCCTCATTTGGTGGAGGAAGTCGGGACGCTTCCTGATCTAACAAGGAGGAATTCGGCAACCAAGAAGGACACAAAAATCAGCAACCTCTCACTGCTTGGGCAACCAAGAAAAAGCACACTCTTTCCTTGGAAACATCTAAGAGTAGAAAAGAGGGAAACATCTAAAAATCTAGGAAAGAAGGAAACATCTCAATGTATTTGCTTTATCTAATAATGCATTTGATTTTCTGAAAATATCTTTTGTAATTACAAAATAAAAAATAAGGAGAATGATTGCATTGGATATAAAATGCTCATCTCTTCCTCATAATAAAGACTGTGGTATTGTTTCTAGAGCTATTTTATTCCTACTTCGTGTCTACATTCTGTTCTGTGATTTTCTCTGCATTAATTTTCAGATTTGCAAGTAGATCAAATAGACCCCTACAGTTCCACACTAAACTTGGTCAGCTCAGATTACTTTAAAATTAATACCATACTAGCTCTTCAACTCTCGAATGCAACTCTTAAATGCAGATCAAAACCATTAGGCTCTAATACCAAAATGATGCAGTTAATACTGCACAAATCAGAGTATGCGCGGAATAAATAGAGTTCACAAACTCTTTTGATACCAAATAATGATTTGCATAGTTTTCAAATAAGCCACCATTCAAAAATTAATATGCATCTCAGATTAATCCAGCAATATCTTTAAATGAAGACCATATGATTTCTATCTACGAATTCTACAACCAAAACGGAGCAATATCTTTCTAACCACATTTACAAACTGTCCCTTATTTCCATTCCATATTACAGTCGTGGTTTTCAGGTCTTAACGTTGCCATCAAACTTGAAGCTCTACAATGTCAATTAAACGCTATGTGATGACATGAGTCTGTCGAATCATGTCACAGCCAGACGAGGCTTGGGTGCGAAATCGATTGGGATTGTTTGCATCCAATGTCGATTTGTGAAATCCGTCTCCTACCTCATGATGACTCCGCTTCCAAACTTCTCACAGCAATCATGCGATGAGTTAAGAACTCAAACTTACAAGTGCGGAATTTAAATTGGATGTGATAACGCCTTTCCACCGTGATCTGTCTAAGATCTGCGTTCCACGGTTTGAATTGATTACGATCAGTGCTGCCTTACACCTGCAATTTGATGGTCTGTCTACGGTATAATTTGGTGCATTTGTTGTGTAACAGAGGTTAACCAATATATTTGAACAAAGAGTTGAACACAAACAAAATACTTGCATATAATAATAACAAGAAATTTCAGATTCAAACTCTTCTTTGGCCGAATATTACAGTCGTTTTCCCTCTCGCTCTCGCCTCTTATGCACTCTTTATACAATCACACTATTCCTCTCTAAACTCTTTTCCTCTATCCTATTCCACCCTCTATATCTATCCTCCATCCTCATACGAAGCTCATATTTATACATAGTTTTGGATTAATTTGAATCCATGATTTCCTCCACAAATGACTCAACCAAATCCTAAAATAGTTTATCTCACCTTTGACTCAACTAATTCCTATTTAAGGAGTTCATAATCCCTAAGATATCTATACAACCCAACTCCTCTCATATTCTCAGTTATAAGAGAATATTTACAATAAACCTCTCACCAAGATTTATTAGAATGTACATAATTTATAAAATAATTAAAAAAACATCACCCCCTAAATCACCCAAATAAACAATGACATTTGAGTAGGATGCTCCTGTATAGTGCCACGAAGATCTCTCATTATATGCTTCACAACTATTCAGTGATCATGACAAGGCTCCAACTGAAACTGACTAAGAATGTTCACAGCAAAACATATATTCGGCCTAGGATTTACCAGATACATCAGAGACCCCACCAACTTACGATACGAGGTAGGATCTGTAGAAATTATACAGCATGCATGTATATCTTGGATTCTCCTTATTTAACAATGTGCTACTGTTAAATATAGAATTGCTTCTACAAATCTTTGCAGAATTAAAAAACACAATAGCTAATTACAATATCATGAAGAAAGATCAATCACACACAACACAAATAATTTCTCGGGGAAAGATTACAGCTAAAAACCCCACTATCTTCTATTGTATATTATATCATGGATCATGAAACAATTACATACAAAGCTCCAATCTGAGAGCTCTCAGTACATGAGCTAATTGTCTCACACTGTCATACAAAAATTGGCAAATCCCTTACTCAATTTATTGTCTCCAGACAGCCTGCCTCCACTGCACAATCCCTAATGGTAAAGAACCCTCAATGATTGATCATCTTGCCTTCCTTGAATGCGTAAATATCATGGGCACATCTAATGTGTGTGTGCTTGCATGTGTGCAAGCAGATAATGTCACAACTGATAGTTATCTTCCCTTTCACCTAGAACTCAACCGGGTCTCCACTGGATCTGACATGCATGCAGTTAATAATAGTAAAAACATCAGTTGCATGTGAGATCACTACATGTGAATTAATTAATATTTACTTCACTTGTCTTCAATTACAACTAACACAACTGACTTTAACTCACTTAACTGAGTTAAATTGATTTACAACTTGCACAACTCATGCACCACTGCACTTCTAACTCTGTTACAACTAGAATCACTATGTTACAACTCAAGTCAACCTACATGTCCCACCAACCAACCTCTTAACTCGAAATTCACTTAGCTAACTAATTTTCCACTTCAGTTAACTATTTCCAAGTCCACATTGAGAATAGACTACAGTTTATTGTCCATCTATATTAAGGGATAATAAAGATAGTCATGCATCTATAAATAGACATGCATTCTATAAATAGATTATTCACATACATCTATAAATAAACATACACCCAAAAATAGCATGTTTGGGCCCCACCTAGTGTAGGTGCTTAATTTTCACTAGGATCAAGGATGTTGTTTCCGATGTCAATTTCACTGTTTCTTGTTGCTAACTTCAACACTCCCTCTCAACAAGAAAGGAATGTCCTCGCATGCGACATGTAACTCCATGCATGCGACATGCAACCCTTGCATGCAACACTTCTCTAGTGTTTCTCGCACATGCAACCTTTGCATGCAACACTTCTGAAATTGAATAGCCTCCAAACAAATGAATCAGTATAATGCATCTGTCATCAAAGTCTTCTGACTTCTGCTAGCTACTGCACATGTCTTCAGGAACCACTGCGCTGCTGACACCTGCATCCATGCACTCTGCACTTGCTGCCAACTCTAATTTGCGCTCCAGTACCTGACACTGTCACTTCGATTTCATGTCCTCACGACATCTGAATGCATCAATCCAACTGATCCTGCTACTGCTGCTTTGTGGGCTCCTAGTAGCCAGGTTCGATTCATGAGATCCACACCATCTCAATGAAGTTTGCCCAAAATTTCTTCTTGGGATTATTCATGCATGTCGCCCCACCTCTCACCTGGTGGTATAGCTACATGCACTCCCTTTGCCCATTTGGCTCGAAATTTCTTTGCATGAGTGAGTGCTCCCACTCAAAGATCCTCATCTTGTGGCTGCTCCACATCCTGAGGTTCACTCTTACCTGCATGCAAATCTAGCTCTCTCTCAAGGGTCAATTCCATGGCTCTCTCACACTTCCCCATGGTTGGAAGCTCTGTAGAAATCACATCTACATCATGTCTATAGAGATTCTTCACACGAATCCCAATCTTCTTGACTTGCTTTGTGGCTTTATGCCGAAGGAAGGCTTTACCTTCACTAAAGGCCACATCATAGCTTTTATCTTCCAACATTGCAACTGAAACTAAATTTTTCATTAAGCTTGGTACATGCATTACATCTTTTAAAAAGAAGGGTTTACCTGACTTCCTTTGGAAAGCAATAGTACCAATCCCGATAGCGCTATACCTTTTGTCATCACCCATTTCGAAATGCATCTGGAGGTCCTTCTCCAAGCTACTGAAAATTTCTCTATCTCCCGTCATGTGGAAAGATGCACCACTATCCAAGTACCACATCGAACTCATTGCACTTGACACCATGCATGCAATAAGTGAGAAGTCAAACTCATATTGTGAGGCAAGTGCCTCACCAACTGCAGCTCCAGCAACCTTCTTGTTCTTTTTCTTTTGTGGACAATTTGTAGCAATATGTCCATGCTCGTGACAGTGAAAACACTTCACTTTGGACATGTTGTGCTCCTTGCCATCTTCACTGGCCTCCACTTTAGAATGGAATTTCTTCCCCTTCCCCTTCTTCGCCTTGGCAGCCAAAGCACAATCCTCTTCATCATCATGCTTTGATGAAGAGCCATCTCTGGTGTTCTGCCTGAACTCCTCCTGCACCAGATCCGACCATAGCTATTCCCAATCCGGCAATTTTTCCCGTCCGTTGACAAAGTCTTCATAACTGTGCCGACTCTTAGGAAGTCCTAGGAGAGCCAAACTCACCAAATCATCATCAGCGACAGTTATTCCTACACTCCCAAGTTCATCCCGTTCTTGGACAAACTTTGTTAAGTATACCGGAATAGTGTCGTTCTTTTCCATCTTGATCTTCCTGAGTTTATCTTTGAGTGCCAATTTCCTATGGTCACTGCTGCTTTGGAATAGATCCGTCAAAGCCTTCCACATAGCATATGGCGTGGCTTTCCCATGGAGGCATGAGACAATGTGGTCTCGTACTCCCTCCAACAAGATCCTCTTATCTTGCCACTTCCTTTTGCCATGCATCAAGATTTGCAGCATCTGGCTTACGAACATCTTTGTCAATGAATTCCTTCAAGCCATTGTCTTCGAGTACTGCCTCCATCCTGTCCTTCCAAGCAATGTAGTTCGAGCTGGCCTCGAGTGCATACTCTAACCTCAAGCCATTAAAAGCCATTTCGATCTTGAATCAGCTGTAGCACCAAGAAAGTCTTTCTGTAAGTTCAAATTCTTTCCACCAACAAACTCAATTCTTGCTTCACTTTTGCAATTTCATGTGCTCTGATACCATGTAGAAATTATACAATATGCATGTATATCTTGGATTCTCATGATCTAACAATGTGCTACTGTTAAATACAGAATCGCTTCTACAAATCTTTGCGAAATTAAAAAACACAATCGCCAATAACAATGTCTTGAAGAAAGATCAATCACACACAACACAGATAATTTCCCGGGGAAAGCTTACAGCCAAAAACCCCACTATCTTCTATTGTATATTATATCATGGATATATGAAACAATTACATACAAAGCTCCAATCCAAGAGCTCTCAGTACATGAGCTAATTATCTCACACTGTCATACAAAAATTAGCAAATCCCTTGCTCAATTTACTGTCTCCAAATAGCCTGCCTCCACTGTGCAATCCCTTATGGTAAAGAACCCTAAATGATTGATCATTTTGCCTTCCTTGAATGCGTAAATATCATGGGCACATCCAATGTGTGTATGCTTACATGTCTGCAAGCGGATAATGTCACAACTGATAGTTATCTTCCCTTTCACCTGGAACTCAATTGGGTCTCCACTGGATCTAACATGCATGCAGTTAATAATAGTAGAAACATCAGTTGCATGTGAGATCACTACATGTGAATTAATTAACATTTAATTCATTTGATATCTCACTAGTGTATATTCAGTTACAACTAGCACAACTGACTTTAACTCACTTAATTGAGTTAAATTGATTTACAACTTGCACAACTCATGCACCACTGCACTTCCAGCTCTGTTACAACTAGAATCACTCTGTTACAACTCAAGTCACTACATGTCCCACCAACCAACCTCTTAACTCGAAATTTACTTAGCTAATTGATTTTCCACTTCAGTTAACTATTTCCAAGTCCACATTGAGAATAGATTACAGTTTATTGTCCATCTATATTAAGGGAAAATAAAGATAGACATGCATATATAAATAGACATGCATTCTATAAATAGATTATGCACATACATCTATAAATAGACATACACCCAAAAATAGCCTGTGTGAGCCCCACCTAGTGTAGGTGCTTAATTTTCACTAGGATCAAGGATGTTGTTTCCAGATGCCAATTTCATTGTTTCTTGTTGCAAACTTCAACAGGATCTACGAGACTTGAGTCGAAGCTTCTCGACTTCTTGAAATTGGTGATCATAGTGTTGATTTTTATAGCATCATTAAGTGCTCTAAGTCTCAAATTTGGTGTAGAGGCTTTCATGGACTTGGAATCCATCATCCCAAATTTCTACAACAACTTGATGATATACTTTCCTTGCCCCAAATATATCTCCCCAGGTTTCTGCCGTAATGGCTCATCTCAATTTTGGAGTGGCTCATTTGTATCTGAATAGTTTGCAGCTCGCTCTATGACTTGTTCCTGTAGCCCTGACCTGGATGCTCGTAGATATACTCTCAGTGGCTCTCTATTAGAGCTTGTTCTATTGTACAGTAGTTTGCATAATTATCTACAACTTATATATATATATATACATATATATATATATAGACACTCTACTCTTGATGAACCTTGCACTTACAATATGATGCATGATGACAATGATCTTATACTCTTGACAGCAGTGATATATGATGATGTATATTGACAGCTGCAACTGATGTGTAACAGCACTCTAGGAAAGTGACAGTAATGGATATAACAGTGACTTTGATGCATATTTATCTAGATGACAGTGATGACAAAAATGTTCCCAGCACTATTGGTGATAGTGACTGCTCTAATGTGATAGTGAATTATGACAGTTCTTTATGTCAGTTGTAACAGTGGTTTTGGACAGAGATCTTCATGTATGACAGTTACCTTAGTTGTATGGCAGAAAACTTAATCAATGACATGGAAGTAATATTGTGTGAAAGTTGACGAAAGCGGTGTCAGTGACAGTACCCTGGATGCTACAGGAACCTTTTGGACTTGTTTTTGCTTAGTTCACAAATGAAGTTGTGAACTGGCTTGGGTTGGCCCTAGGAGGCCTGTTGTGATTGATGCATCTCATTGTACTTTGTATCTCAGCCGAGCAATTGATGAATATCTAATAGAATAAGAATTTGGATGGGTTTTCCCCCTTGTGGGGTTTTGGCCCTAGTCTCCGACCAAATCTTGGTGTCTCTATTGTGCATGCTTCTCTTTTGTCGATCTTTCCTGTTCCGTTGCATTACTAACGTTATTGTTCTCTCTACATAATTGTTGATGATGTTGTGATATAATGGGGTGAATGCAATATGAAAATATTGAAATTTTGTAAATATAATTATCTAAAGCAAAGAACAATAAATCCATAGAAAAAATTACACATATCTGTAATTGTAAACCAATTAACCAAATACGCTCACTTCATGTGAATATCATCAAAATTCAAGGCCAATCAAGTGGTTTATAACTATGTAAAAAATATCTAGGCTCAATGGGTTTGCCAAGGTTATCATCATTGATAGGAATCCCAAGTTTACAGACAAGTCTAAATGTTCTATGTTTTTTACTTTTTCCAACAATACACCAATATCTAGTGACATAATTGTGGGTGATGCTGCTATTTTACATTGTTTAAATCATGTTTTTGAGTGCATAAATTGATTCAACATCCTCAAATACCCACCGGGCACTCAAATTATGCAATCTAATAGCTAAAATCTGCAATTTCCGAATTTCCACCAAATTTTGGGCAAAACTCATCAATAAAAAATGTGCTCTTGGAAAAAGTGAAATACAAAGAACGTTTAGACTATGCTGAGGTTTACAACCATGACTACTTCATAAAATCCCCAAACAAACGGACAAACCAAAGAGGTAGATAAATGCCTTGAGGAGTACCAAAGAAATTTTGTAAATGATCACTAGTCACAATGGCACAATTGGCTGCATCTGGAAAAATGGTGGTATAATACTTATTTTCCTAAACTTATTTGGCTGGCACTATGTATATGGGCACTATATATATGGGAAATGTGTAAATCCTTTAATGCTTAATATGGAGTTGGCATGTAGCTTTAAAAAAATGATAGTAACAGAGAAAATATTTCAATATCAACTTCAAGAAAAAATTTGTATGGTTAAAAGATAAAACATTTCAATAGTGTTGCTCAGTATAAAAGAGATGTGCAATTCATTTCGTGTTCAAGATGGAGTTGACACATGCCACACACCCAGACACTTGTGTGTTTGTGTATAAGAAATTCCCTCCATGTTCAAGATAGAGTTGACACATGGTATATATATATAAAGAACCAACATAGATCCATCTTACCTCTGAATCTATCATGCCTGAAAAGGGATCAAGTTTCTGGAAGTGAAAACTTTTTTTAGAATGAAATAATTTGAGGAAAAGTTTGCACCTCTAAGAGCTTGATAAATCCAGGGCTAAGATAGATCTACACTAGTTGTAAGCAAAATACAACTTATGATTTGTTGTCAATGATGACTTGCCAGGTTGATGAAAGCAGACCACTGATGATTGCCTCTGCCCGGGTTCAAGTCTCTCTAATAAGAAGGCTTTGTTTGCACTTGTACTGATGGATGCACCAACGCACACAACAACGGTTTAAGCCAAATGCAAATCCACGGCATCTTTGGCGGAAGAAGTTCTCCACCCACACCTCTTGGACAAAGGATTCAATTTATTGAATGGTGTTAGTTGCACTTTAACCAGGCAAGTGTAAGGTAAGGTGCACTAGCCACATTATGATAAGAGGAAGTCAGTTCAAAAAAATCTTACAATTCATTTGTTTGTTTGTTTTTAATGAACAAAAATGCAATGTTTCAACACCCATTCCACGATATGGTTTCTTCTATTGCCAGTAAAATCTTAAAAACAGAAGAACCCGAATTAAACAATACCTGCATTGATTTATTGGTGAACCATAAAAAATCAGAGACTATGGAAAGAATGAAAGCACTCTCAATTTGACAAGGGACTTTTTGAGAGAGAAGTTACAGTAGAGAAGTCAAATTTGTCAAGCAAAGAGGATGGGAAAGATTTGTGAGGAAAGACCTCGACCTATAAAAGTCATCATGGCAAGTGTGCAAGAGAAACATCATCTCTTAAGCAAAAAGAAACTCTTGAAAGGCTCACACTTCTTCCTAGATGAAGATTTAACTAGCAAGCAACAAGAAGAGAGAAGAGAAGAAGTGGAGAAAGTTAGAGCAGCAAGAAACGAAGGGAAAAGAGCATGGTTGTACAATGGTAGAGCGGTTATTGCAATGTTTGGGCCTCATGGCAAAACAGGGCAGCAAGTTGACAATGAACAAAACGTAGGTAAGTCTATAATAGGGAGGAAAACAACAGGATCAACATGGATGAAAAGGGGCGAAGACTCAAATTCGAGTCTTGTGTGCCAAACTGCATAGCAACCAAATCCTACCCAGGTCTACCTAAGTCTAGTTTGTTGGAACTGTAGAGGTTACCCTTGGAGGAGGGGACCTGGGATACAGCCTATTGTAGAAGGAAGAGACATAATTTGTTTCACAGAAACTCATGAACATGATGGTTGCAAAACTCCTATGTTTGATGGCTATTTGAAGTTAACAGTTTGGAACAAGGCAACAGAAAATGGCAAAAGGTACGGAAGAATACTGGTTTTAGTGAAAGAAAAAGAAGGTCGTCACATTCAGTTAGTGAAATAAGATACAAATAAGCAATATTTATGGTTCAACATAACATAGAATGAGAACAACATAAGAATTGCAGCATGTTATTTTGCGCCTCAAGTATCAAAAACTTACAAACATAAGGGATTGGACAACAAAGATCCGTATGCAGCTTTAAAGCAAGATATTGCGGCATATTCTCAACAGGGAGAAGTTCTTTTAGTGGGAGATTTCAATGCTAGAACAGCAAATCAACAAGCTAGTATTCTCTGCTGCAAAGAGGATCACAATCCTATCTGACTCCATTGAAGAGGAGAATTCTCGATGGATGAGATGTTCAAAAGATGACAAAGTTAGTAATCATTTTGGAGAGGAGTTGCTTACGTTGTGTGGTGTTTTCAACTTAATTATCTGCAATGGTCTAGAGAGATGGAAAAAGTCTGGGAACTTCACTTGCAACACATACAATGGGGCAAGTGTAGTTGACTATGTTATTGGGTCACAAAGCCTAATAGAAAGAATAGTTGAAGCTAAGATTGGAGAGCATATTTGGCATTTAAAATCAGATCATAACCCAATTTATATAAAGTTATCCTGGTTAGAAGAAAGACAAAATAGGAGGAAAACCCAATGTTCTCAACAACCGGCATCAAGGGGCAAAATTCTTCTAACATAAGCAAATTGCACTATCTTCAAAACAACGTTGAGGAGATCAATTCAGAAGGAGAAAATTGGTCCCCAAAGCCTCAACAGCCATGAGTTAACAAATAGAAATCCAGGGTGTGCTTGAGAAGCGCAAAAGATCAAAAAATAGGAAATCAAAATCAAATTGTTTTCCTGTGAATGCATGGTTCGATGATGAATGCAAAATGGCAAGGAGAACCTTGAAAAAGGAAGGAGAGGGGAAGATGAATGTAAAGTTATATAAGCAGATTTTAAAAAAGAAAAAATATGAGTTCATGCAAACAAGGTAGGAAGAGCTGATATATCTAGGCAAGAATAACCCAAAACTTTTTTGGCAAGCACTTCAACCAAGGAAGAAGCAAATTGAAAATCATATTACAGCCAATCAGTGGTTTGACTATGCAAGGAAAATCTATGAAAGAGAAGTAGAGGTTGAACCTCCTCCCAGGATCAACACATCTACAAAGCTTTTCACAGTGCAGGAGGTGGAGGCAGGAATTAAAAAGTTGAAAGCAGGGGAAGGCATGAGACTTGGTTGAACTGCAAGAAAAATATCTAAAGTGGGGAATGAACATTTTGGCACCCCACATCATGGAAATATTCAACAATGTCATTCAACAAGGGTTCCCAAGGGATTGGACAACTAGTCTAGCAATTCCCCTTTTTAAAAGCGGAAACATTAATAATCCTTCCAACTATAGAACCATTATGATCAATCCGTTGTTTGCAAAGCTTTTCAGTGGCATGGTAGAGAATAGAATCAGTAAGTGGGCAGAAGTAAAAGAAAAGAGGGCAAAAGGGCAAGCAGGTTTTAGGCCGAAGCATTCTACAGTAGATCATGGTATCACGCTAAGACACATTGTTGAAAAGGTTTGGGGGAGCAAAGAAGAAGTATTTTGCTGCTTTATTGACTTCAAAAAGGCATTTGACAAGATCCCTAGAGATAAGTTGTGGCGTAGAATGGAAGAACTTGAAATTCCTTTACAATATAGAGTTGTTGTCCATAGGCTTTATGAAGAGGTGAAAGTCAAGATTAGAACTTCAACAAGCATTTCAGAAAGTTTTAGAAGTGACATCGACGTCAAGCAAGGTTGCCCTTTATCCCCTACCCTTTTTGGTTTATATATTGACAAACTGGAAAAGTGGTTAAATTTGCAAGGTGGGGAGGGTGTTCGATTGGGGAAGTTTGTGATAAAGCTTCTTCTATATGCTGATGATCTTGTGTTGCTTGCTAAATCGGCCCATGGATTGCAGATGCACCTATATGCCCTTGAGCATTTTTGTAAAGCAGTGGGGATGCAAGTCAATACCAGTAAGACCAAGGTAATGATTTTCTCTAATAAAAGGAAGCAAAGGCAGCATACGTTCTTCTTTCAAGACAACATTCTTGAAGAAGTAAATGAATACAAGTACCTCGAGATCGATTTCAACAACAAGCTTAATTGGGAGGATTGCAGAAAGAAAAGAATTTTAGGAGGGTGGAAAGCATTGTATGCACTTCAAAGTAGATGTAGAGAGGCAGAGTTATGGGATTGGAACACAATCAAAGTACTTTTTGGACTCCTAGTTTGTCCAGTGATATTATATGGGTGTGAATTGTGGGCTAGCAACATCTCTGTTTCAAAATGGAAACAAATTGAAAAAATTAAAAAACGCTTGATCATGAGCAAGTTCAAAATAAAAAGTTTGGTGCCCTATGAGATAATGTTGAGTGAAACAGGGGCAGCGCCCATCGAAGCAATTGCCATGGTGCGTCTTATAAGGTACCTAAAGAGAATGGAGCAAATGGGAGAAGGTAGATGGCCAAAAGTTATCTTCAATGAAGGTATGAGTGAAAGAAAGAAATCATGGATGAGACAAAACAACAAATGGATGCAAAAATGGAATATTTTCTTGAATGCATGTCCCACAAATAGCAAGGAATTAAAGAATTTTGTGCTAGAGAAGTTCCGTAAGGGTACATGGGGAAAAGAGTTGAGTAGAAAGAAGAAGTATTATGTTCAGGAATTCAACCCTACTTGTGATCTCCAACAAAAAGAATACATTGGACCTAGCATTCCGTGGAGGGCAAAGGTTCTTATAGCTCAATTAAGAACTAACTCACATCAACTTCGGTGTGAAACGGGACGGTGGAAAAGACCTAAAGAAGCCTGGGAAGAAAGGGTATGTACTTTTTGCACTTCTAGAGCAGTGGAATCAGAAAAACATCTCATTTTTGAATGTGATGCGTTCAGAGACATCAGGGACAGTTACCGTTGTATGTTAGCATCAATTCCGTGGCATTGTCTTTTTAGTGATGAAACAGTGATGAGGTTGAGTCAGCTCATCATCAATTTCAGTAAGAAAATGATTGAATTGCAGAAGGCAAAAAACAAGAAAGTTGGTGGTCCCATAGACTATTTTTAGTCTCGTAGACATTAAAATATCATTCATTCATTTATTCTTACCAATATTAAGCTGACGGTTGGTGTGGCAGCTTCTGTCCACGAGATGCAAGACTTCCTCCCTGGTAAGAGGCTCTCCAAGAATCTCCTCCCTCGTCTTCACATACTTGGGACCCTGCCCGTCCACAAACGGCCCTGGGGGCTGAACATGCTTAACGCCCTTCTTATTCGGCGGAGGCAGCTTAAAGCTATCGAATTCCGGCAGCTTCTTCCTGCTCGGCGGCAGCGGAGCGCGCCCTGTCCACGGTCTCGGCATTGTCTCTGGCCCAAACGGAACGAAAGCCGCTTCTCGAAGCGCGAGGGGCTTTACCTTGGGAGTCTCCGTGTAACTGTATTGGAACTCGAACGGCGCTCCCGGCACACGGTAGGCAACGCCGTTGTTTCCGAGGACAATTTCTCTTTCGTCTTCTAAACCTGAAGGCCCCGCCTCGGGATTCAAACCGGAGGGCGTATTCGGCTGCCATGACCTGGGGACTCCTCGCCGGGAGGCGGACGTCCTGAAAGGCTTTCCGTAGGACGTTGAAGCTGATGCTGAGCCTGAACCCTCGTCATGTGATCGTGCGCGAGCGGACCGAGACTTGGAGTTGAAGGAGTATTTGGAGTGTTTGCCGGGGATTGAAGGGCCAGACGGGGAAGAATGGGTTCCAACAGATTTGAATGCTGGAGCGGGATTCGAACCGGGGTCTTTTGTTTCTGCTGCCGCCTGCGTTGTACTCGAAAGCCCTTCGGCCAGAATTATATTTTTGTAAATAGCTGCAGTTTCAGTTGGGTTTTGCTGACTTCCTGTAATTGGGCTACCTCTCGTGGAATCCTTGTATCTGAAATCCGTGGCAATACGAAGTGGAATTGGAGATAGAAAATCTGTGCTTCTGAACTTCAGAGAATTAACAGAAGAATGTGGAATGAGGAAATTGAAGGTAGGGAGACTGTTCAGAAGCATTGTGAAAATGCCGGCTTAACATTGAAGTTTGTAATGTCCTTGCTTATATGATATGCATGCAGCGTATTTTACCTCGAAATGTGTCGTGGGAAGATATGCTTATCCATTCATCAACGTATCCTGCCATTGCCCTTAAAAGCCGTAGTCTAAAAAAACCACACAGAATAATTTAGAATTCTGCAAAGATTTTGACAAGTTTGGATAAAGATTTATCATAATCTTCTTTCCAATTGTTAAATTTTAGTATTTTAGGTGTTTAAGGGTTTTGATAGTGCTCAATCCATTTTCATTATCAAAAATGCAATTCAAACATTACAACTATCTCAGTTTTTGAAATTTTTTTACCGAATTTCGGCAAAAATATGTCGTGAGCTATTATGTTGGCCGAGTAGACAACTCCTTAGTTAAATAGAATTGGATTTTTTTTTAAGGGAAGTAAGAACACCACTAGGAGGTAAGTTTGAGAAGCTTTTAAGTTGTTAGATTTATTGTTTTCCTACTTGGGAAAGTTGGCTTCAAAATTATTATTTTTTTCGTTTTTTTTTTTAATTTATAATTAGTTATATTTTTTAAATAAATTGAAAACAAAATAATAAATTTAATATTCTTTTGTTAAGTTGTATTTTCATTAAAATTTGTCTATTGAGTGGAGAGATGTTATTTATTATTAATATGTTACTTTGTATGGATTCTTTAACATTTTGAATACACATAATAGTTTTTAACATTTCCATCAAATTGTAATGGACAAATATTGTTTCTTTTTATCTTTGAAACTCCTTACAAAATTAAGTAGGTAGCCTCTACACCCTTGAATCACTCCTCGTTTTTTTTACAACTCTTACATTGAGCACACCAATTACCTCCAATAAACCCATAAACAAAATACCTAAATCAACTCTTTCCTTGACCAAAAATCATATTTAGATTATCAAAATTAGCTCCATTGATGCTCGATTGTCGAGGAATACTGCGTTAAGGATTCCAAATTGTCCAATAAGAGGTTCAAGGCAAAAAATGATGGAAATGGACCTCCATAACACTTCATAAAATCATAAAACAACCCATGAGAGGGCTGTGGTTAGGAATGAGAGGCAATCAACATTTGTGGGTCATTTTTTATCACCTCCAAGGTTGGGGTCTTTTTGTGGTATTTGGACTCTAGACATCAACATTGAGTAATATTTGGAGACAAATTTCAAGTATGTGTGTTGTAGTTCCTCTATCTTTATAGTTGCATATGTGTATTGTGAAAATTTACAAGTCTAATTATAGCAACTAGAAATTTATTCTTCTAATTGTAAATTAATTTTGCAGTTTATTTGCTACGACAAATATCGAATAAATCACACTGCATTTTTTCACCATAAAATATTGCGGAAAATAAAATGTTGGAAACTAAGAAAATGCTAGCGCACACACATAAAAATGACAATTATTTTTGGACAATTGTCCATGGGAAAACCCAATGTGGGAAAACCAGTGCGGCAGTTGTGGGTTTTATTATTATGTAGTAGTGAGAAATTCCGAGTACAATCTTTGGATGCTTGGCTCGCTATCCAATCAACAAAATCTGACAAAAATAATTAGAAAGAAATTTTCCCTCTCCACACAAGCAATCTTAACACTTGAATCCCTCAGAAAACTGGTCATCCAACCCTTATGCAAACACTCACACATGTGGCTTTGTTCTACCTCTGATCAAGTCGTCTTGTTTGTCTATGTTGCTGGAAGTGACTCTCCGGACCTCTGGAAGACTTTCCAAGCCTCTGGAACTTGAATTAACTTCCTCTCCAGCTAAATCGAATTGTTGTGTTGAAGCTTTTGCGCAGCCTTGGTGTGGAATACCTTTATCACTTGTTGTTGCCTCTCTGAAACTAGAAATCCTCCTCTGAACTCATTGTCTTTGCCCCTCACTGTCTTTGTGTCCCCTCTTTGGCTCGAACTTCTCTTTGTTAAATCACTGCATTTTGGAAATTCAATCTCTGCCAAGGAATTCCCTCTCCAAGTGTGTTCTCCATCAACCCCATCAACCTCCTCTTATAATCTCCAAATGAGTCTTCAATGGCCAAGATTAAATCTTAATCGATGGTTGATATCATCCATAAGTATATTAATGTCAGTTTCTAGAGAATTCTCACTTTTCTCCATTAATTCCTATTAATTAACCAGCTTTCCTAAGTTAGACTTGGGAAAATTTAAATGATGGTCAATTAATTTAATTGAGTTGTCTCTAGGTGGAATTTACAAAAACGATTTATGGGATTTAGATATCTCTTCTGTTTTAGCCTCTCCACAAAGTTTGAGACTAAAACATCATTCGATGCTACAAAAACCAACACTCTCTCTTAGCGAGGAAGGTGTATTAGTGTTGTACTGCTACAACGCCCTATATTTGCATCATCCTCCCATACATGTTGTTGATGTTTGACAATTGTAGTTGCCTGCTATTATCCATCAACTATTGTGCTAACTTTGATTCATTTGTCATTGATTATAGTTGAACCATGTTGCATCTATGCCGTTGCTGACACTGCACTATACATCATGTATTGTTTCAAATTCTACATCTGCACTACAACTCAAATAACACTCTCTATCATTGTTAGTATCGTTGTTGCAACTACTGCAATTGATAAGCATCCAAAATTAGTTTCCCTACTACTGAAATGAGTTCTCCATTATACCCATTTTCTCTCTGAAATAGATGAACTTAGCTCTTCCTAAAGCTTTAGTGAGAATATTTGCAACCTGCTCTTTTGTGGGAACATATTGTAGATGAACTACTCCATGATGCACACAAACTCTGATGAATTGACACTGAATATCTATGTGTTTCAACTTGACATGAAACATTGGAATTTCAGAGAGCTTGATGCAACTTTGATTATTGCAATAGACATTGATCGTCTCCGTCCTCTCCCTGAACAAGCTCACCAGCAGCTCCGCACATGGTTGTGTTAGTTGCCATATAATATGCCTTTCCATAGCTCAGTGCTATTGACTTCTGCTTCCTGCTGCACCAGGAAACCATCCCCGATCCAGCACTAAAGCAGTACCCATAGGTACTTTTCTTGTCCACTAAACTACCTGTCGAATATGCATATGTGAATCCACATAGTCTGACATCATCCCCTTTGATATATTTCAACCCATATTCTACTGTGTTGCACAAATACCTCGGAATGTGAGTCGTTGTTGTCTAATGCACTCTCTTCAGCTCCACCATAAACTGACTGAGAGTGTTGATCGTGAAGCAGATATCTAGCCTAGTGTTGACCAGATACATGAGAGAAACAATGAGTTGTGTATACAAGGTGGGGTTAACATCCTTCTTCTTTGATGCATCTATCTTCCACCTGTTGGTGATCATGGGTGTAGACATGGGTCTATAATCATGCATCTTAAAATTCTTCAAAATCTTTGTAGTGTATCTTCCTTGACTAAGGAAGATCTTTCCATCCTTTTACCTCACCTCCAAGCCTAGGAAATAGTGCATCAATCCCAAATACTTCATGTCAAATTTTGATGTTGGGTTCCTCTTGTAGTCCTCTACGAGCCTTGATGACCCTCTCAAGAAGAGGTCATCTACATATAACACTAGTATGATTGGCTCATCCTCTACCATCAAGTAGTAAAGGTTGGGATCTGCATCACTCTTGACGAATCCCATCCGCTGCAAGTAGTTGTCAATCTGACCATATCACACCCTCGGAGCCTGCTCGAGCCCGTATAGAGCTTTCTTCTGCCTGCAAACATGTGTATGCCTATCAATATGTGTCTCGAAATCCTCTGGTTGTTCTATGTACACCTCCTCTTCTATCACATCATTCAAGAATTATGTCTTTACGTCCATCTAGTGAATCTCCCACCCCATTTGCGTTGTCAGGGATATAACTAACCAGATAGAAGTGTATCTGGAAACGGGGGCGAAGGTCTCCTCATAATCCATCCCTTCTTTCTGCACATACCCCTTTGCCACGAAAATAGCCTTGTACTTCTCCACGCTACCGTCTGCAGTGTACTTGATCTTGTAGATCCAATGAGAACCCACAACTGGCATGTCCTCCGTGACATAAATATACTCCATCCATGATATAACCTCCCATAAATTTTTCGTCACGACATAAATATACTCCTCTACCATGGCATCTACCCACACCTGATGTTGTGTGGCCTCCTAATAGTTGGAAGGTTCTTCAACCTATGCCACCAATGTTTAATACTTGTCATGTTGTATGTGTTCTCTCTTATTCGCCCTAGGAGCTCTAACGAACTCCTTTTCATCTCTCAATGTCCAGAGAACTTCCCTGCTGGTTTGACCACTAGTTGTAGGAGGTTTAACTAGCTCCTCATCCTACCTCTACTGCTCCGTCTGCTGTGAAATCACTGGATCTCCTACACCTAAGTATATGCTGGTACTGGTAACTGTATTGGATCCCTGTGACTGTCCTACTGGCGGTCCCACTAGTTGCCCCTTTTTGTTGGCTCACTTGATCACCTGTTGGCATTTCATGAGACTTCTTGAGGGATTTGTCCTCCATAAACTTTACGACACGTATCACTATGGTCATCCTGCTACTAGGAACATAGATCTTGTATGTATTAGAGGTTTCGTTATACCCAACAAAATAACCTCTTTTTGCAGTCTGATCCAACTTGGTGCACTTCTCATCTGGGACATGGAAATAAGTTATGCTATAAAAGATCCTAAAGTGATTGACTCCTATATTCTTCCCTAAGAATAATTCTTTTGGTGTTATCTTCCCCAACTCATTGTGAGGAACCATGTTCTGAATATACACAGTTGTGTTACATGCATCTTCCATAAGAACTTGGGCAAATCCTAGTCATATAACATCGCCTTTGCAGCCCCGACTATAGATCTATTATTCCACTCTGCTACCCCATTTTGATGTGGATTGTATGGATTTTTCCACTCCCTTTTAATGCCTTCCTTCACGCGGAATCCTGTGAAGTCACTATCTATGTACTCACCTTTGTTATCTGAGTGAAGTGTCCTGATATTTTTCCCTGTCTCACTCTCCACTAGAGCCTTAAACTCCTTGAAGTGATCGAAGACCTCATCCTTGGGCTTCAAAAAATAGATCCAATTTTTCGTGGAATGGTCATCAATGAACATAATGAAATATTCATACCCTATTAGATATCTAGTGGACATAGGGCCACATATGTCTGAGTGTATAAGATACATCACACCATCTGTTTTATTGTCACTCCTTGGGAATGCTACGTTTTCATATTTCCCAAGCACATACCCCTTGCACACATCATCGTATTCTATGCATAATTTTGGAACACCTGTCACTGTCTCCCTACACATCCTAAGTGCTTCGTGGTGTAAATGTCCCATCCTCCTATGCCATAATTCATTCAGATCTTTGCCTCTACCACTGCAACTGCTAACTAGTGCCATTAGAGAATTGAACTACAACTCGTATAATTTGTTGCTTCGCAACCCAATCTGTTTCACCTTCTTCCAATTCTGGTGTTTGATGTACACCTTCTTCCCTACAAAGTGGACATCATATCCCATATCCTGTAACTGGGAAACTGAAATCAGGTTCATACCCAATCCCGGCACATGCAATACATCTGTAACATTGGTTCTTGCTCTTGACTCGTTCTCTATATCAATGTTACCTCTTGCTACTGGAGTGCATTTTATCTTGTTTCCCATTGTTATATGGAAGTCCATTTTCTCCTCACTATAGCTAGAGAAATATTCCCTAACTCATGTCGTATGTGTTGACGCTCCATTGTCTATTTTACCAAATTCCTTGTGAAGTTAAGCTAGTAAAACAAGCCACAATCGTCTTCCAACCTGGAAGATAATTATGTAGCCCCCTAAATCTCAAATCTATCCATGGCCATTCTAGAGGATTCTAGAAAATCTACCGAAGACATCTTGAGTATAATTTAATGTATTATTTCTCTTCCACCCGGCGTTGATTCTACTACTGCAAAACCCTACTGAACCCAAACAAGGAATATGCTGTGAAAAATACGAGTTTCTCACCTTCTGCATGCTAGTATTACTTCCCGGACAAATTGACCATTCCTGCACTCTACAATGCGAACTTCGACACTTTGTCCAACAATTCCCATTGTCTGGTTAGGCACTGCGCATCCCCTAGGAAATTTGTGTTGTTTCTCCCTCTCAGCCATTACATTCTCCCTCTTTGTCTCTCAACCTCTTATTTGTCAACTCAGCTCTAATACCATGTGAAAATTTACAAGTCTAATTACAACAACTAAAAAATTATTCTTCTAATTGTAAACTAATTATGCATTTTATTTGTTATAGAAAATATCGAATAAATCACACTGCAATTTTTCACCACAAAAATTATGTGGAAAATAAAATGTTGGAAACTGAGAAAATTCTATCGCACACACATAAAGATGACACAATTATTTTTGGACAATGGTCCCCGGAAAAACCCAATATTGGAAAACTTGTGCAACAACTTAGGGTTTTATTATTATGCAATAATGAAAAATTATGAGTACAATCTTTGGATGCATCAATGGCTATCCAATCAACAAAATTTGACAAAAATAATTAGAGAGAAATTTTCTCTCTCTCCACAAGCAATCTCGACACTTGACTCCCTCAGAAAATTGGTCGTCCAACCCTTGCACAGGCCCTTTTGCACCAATGTTGTGCAGACCCTCACACGTGTGGCTTTGTTATGCCTTTGATCAAGTCATCATTCCTATTTCAGCTGCTGGAAGTGACTCTTCGGACCTCTGGAATACTTTCCTAGCCTCTAGAAGTAGAATCGACTTCCTCTCCAGCTAAATCAAACTATTTTGTTGGAGCTTCTGTGCAGACCCTACACTACCTTAGTGTGGAATACCTTTGTCACTTGTTGATGCCACTTCGGAACTAGAAACCCTCTCTTAGACTCAATGTATTTGCCCCTCACTATCTTTGTGTCCCCTCTCTAGCTTGAACTTCTCTCTGTTGAATCACCGGAACTAGGAAACTTCTCTGCCAAGGAATTCACTCTCCAAGTGTCTTCTCCATCAACCCTATCGACCTCCTCTTATAATCTCCAATTGAGTCTTCAACTTCCAAGATTAAATCTTAATCGATGGATGAGATCATCTCTAAGTCAGTCCTTATGAGTTTCTAGAAAATTCTCACCTTTCTCGATTAATTCCTATTGATTAACCAGTTTTCCTGAGTTAGATTTAGGAAAAATTTAAATGATGGTTAATTAATTTGATTGAGCTATATTTACGTGGAATTTCCATAAAATATTTTTGGGTTTTGGATATCTCCTGTGTTTTAGCCTCTCCACAAAGTTTGAGACTAGAACACCATATGATGCTACAAAAACTAACATGTATGTCTTTCGTTTAATGGTAACTTGTTTCAAGGTTCCAAATTACTTCTCGTAATCTACATAGATTTATGATCACTAATGTGATGGTTGCTCCCAATTCTTTTAATGATATGTAAATATTTTAAACTGAGTTTATTATTATTTAATATTATATCAGTTGTAACACTTCAATTGTTATGTATGTTTCCACATTTTTCATAAATCAAAGAAATCAAAATATATGAATTGTGAATTTATTTTATATATTTTGTGAATGAAGGGATAACAGTGAAAACAAATTAGGGATGGCGTTTGAAATCCTCCACCACTTTGATGGTCTTGAAATATATTTAAGATGTTTTATTCTATATTTATGTTCATAGTGATATTCTTTATAATTTATAGTATTCTTTGGCTCACTGTTTTACTTGTCTTAATGAGTAATATGGGTCAAGGTTTTATAATAAACTATGATTGTTTTTTCTAATTAAAATTTGATTCACTAACGTACAAATAATGTCATTATATAGTGAAAATAGTATGGGTTGTTAACTTGAAACATATTTATCCCCATGCTTATATTCAACACCCATTAGATAAAAGGATATCCTTTCACAATGGAAACTCGTTTCAAATTTCAAAATTGTAGCTTGTGAGAGATCCTTAGCTAGAGAAAATTCCCCGATCGGGGTGCTTGTTAGAGCAATGGGACAGCCTGTACATGCAATTAATGTACACTCCTTCGGCATTAACTCCTTGTCAGATAGCGTTAAGGCAACGTACTCCCACCTCCGATGGATATGACGCTGATCAATACCTGTCATCCATGCACTTACTTGGTAAGGCGGTTGCATAATCGTTATAGGCGTCGGGCTTTATTCATTTGTGGTAATCTACGAACTCTCTTGTTTATTCCTTTCTAGCTCTGGTTGTTGAATTTCGCAGTGGTTGGATCTGTTCAGAGTTGTTTTAAGTGCTTCAAGCTTCTCTGGTATGTACAGTCCTCACACATGGCTATTCTGGTTGCTTTCATGATGGGTACCCTGGTTGATTTCGTGATGGCTTTGCTTCTTGAAATTATTCTCATTGTTCGACCTCTTACCGTTATTCCCTGTTTTAGAAGCTTGGAATTGCATTGTATTCATAGTTATGGTATTTATTATGCGTCTCTGCTTACGGGGTTAGTTATCTGATTTATCTGTTACGGCATTGTATGGACTCGTATGGGTTAACTGCTTCTACTCTCAGCCATTGTGTACTCACATTGCGACACAGTATAACCACCCAGTTGTCTCGCCTTATCTCTGACTTCAGCCTTGTTTCTATATCCTGGTTAGAACGTTCATCGGTTAATTCCATAATAGCCAAGTCTCTCTTTTGTTTCCATAATCTTTACCAATCTCGGTTTTATCCCCTACCTGAATCTCTATTTCTAGATTTTATGGCTCGGACGAAATCTGGACAGAGTGCTGGGCATCGTCTTGTTCGAACCCCTCTAGTTGCAAAACGAGGGCGTAAATCTCATGTGGAAACCGTGGAAGCTCTAGATGCCACCTTTGAGACCTCTACCCCTGAAGATATCAAAGCTACAACTGCAGATTGGGAGCAGGATTCTGAAGCAGAAGATAAAGATATCACTAAGCAGCAGGAAAGTTTGGATTTCATCTTGGACCCAGGTAATACTAGGGGCAGAGTATCCCTCTTTCAACAATCAGTGAAAACTTACTGGAAACTAAAGTGTGTGTTGGCCAGATCCATTGCAAGCCTTCAGCAAAAAGAAACTCAATCTTATTCATCTGTTCTTTTCGAACTTCACTCACTGAAGCGAGAGATGCATGAGATGGTAAATATCCAGCATCAACAAATGTCAGAATTGGAAATATGGAGCAACAGCTCCGCCTTCTTCAGGATGCAAAACCTTCAGGATTTCCTGTTAATAATCCATATTTTCCTATTTGATCTGATGTCAAATCTGCTTCTCTTTTTTGTTTTTTTGCATGCATTTTGTTGACAAGATCTATCAATGTTGCTTTATATGTAAATGCTATGGTCATAGTAGAGTAGCACTAGCTGCTACTGATCGGTTAAAACAATATAAATTTTGGTTAGCTTTCAACTCGTTAAGGTGGCCAACAGACCTAGTTTCCTTTGGGCAGGTTGAGGCACCACAACTGCTAATGTTTATATTTTTGCAACTTGCCCATTTTAATAGAAAATAACAGGTCCTACCAAATTTACAAAAAAAAAAAAGATCCTTAGCTAGAGAAAATGACCCATAATTGGATCCTTGAGTATCAACTTTATTGCAAACCACTAAATTAATAAAACAAGACTTAAATGAACCCTCTAATATCTTTTTCCCCCTCATAGTTATTGTTTATTTATTACATAAATATTTTATTTTACTATTGTTGTCTAAGGAACCTATTTTTGTATCGAAATAAAACATTGATGTTTCGGTAAATCTATAGGGTTATAGCCAATTGGGGTTATCTCGGGTGGTTGGGAGGAAGGAATGCAATCTTCCCCACACAAGTTCAATCAAGTGACATGATGAATGTCGACATCATTGATAATGTATGTATATTCCTCATATGGAATATATAGCGTTGCATATGTGGGAAAAAAAAAAATGAAATCTATAGGGCTATGGGTTTAGCACCTTACGTGCAATGCAATGAAAACTTAGTAGGTTGGGATTTCAAATCTTCCATAATCTCATAATTCTAGTAATATTTTGTAGCTTCATTGTTTTATACATTATGCAAGTGATGTGCTTCATGCTTTAGTGTGTTTTGGCTCATAATCTTAGTTGCGTTGATGTTAAACATATGTCTAGGATTGTTATGGTTTTTTAACATGAGAATGAATGTGTCAAAATTAAAATATTTAATGTTGCATTTCCTTCTATTAGCCTAATTTCTAAGGACTATGTTTTCTTTGTGGGCAAGGACTATAATAATGCATATTATGCAAAAGTAGGTGGTATTTCCACTAGGGATATTAATCATCTTTAATTAAGTTCTTGTTCATGCTGGACTTTCATCTTCTTTGAGACTTATTATGCACATCTTGAATGAAATTTTGGATGATGGCTCTTTCAAGATAATCCTCTGAAGCAAGTGACGGGGGTGTTATAAATTTGAATGAGCTTTTTGATTTATATGTTAGATGGATGGGGTTGGTTCCTCACAAGATTATTCTAAAAAACAAGAGTTCTTTGTGAGAGATGACTATGGAGGATCCTATAAGACCACTGCAATAGTTGTAAGAATGGATTGAAAAGAGCAACAAAACTCAAGCACATTTCCTTGATATCACTATCATTGTATTTGTTACCCTCGCGAAATTGAAAGAGTATTTGAGATAAGGTGTGAGATGGATATTATTAGGAAGACATACATATAAATATACAAAAGATGAAGTTTTCTAGCAGTGGTGGTTTAAGGCTTACCACCAACTCTATAACTTGGCTCGAAGTAGTTCTTGGAACAATTCCAAATCTGGCTAGAAGTTGAAATCTTATGCAAAATGAAACTACTCCTTAATGATGATTACAAACTAGGTAGCAAAAGTTGAAGTCTTCTACTAGTGGAGGTTTAAGGCTGGCCACCAACCAAATCGTGCTCATGGAACAAGTCTATCTCTAACTATAGATTTTATTCTAGCTTAGGCTAACTTTGGCTCAAGCTGACTCTGGTTGTATGTAACACCCCCAATTTGTGTGTTGAATTTTTAAACAAGTTAGACATTTGAAATTTTATCCTAAGGGGGTGGACCCCAAGGGATGACTATGGTGTGGATGTATTTGCATACTTTATTTGAGGAAATAAATAAAATGATTGTGCATTTTGACCAAAAAGAGAATTTGAGATCACTTGCCAAATCCATGAGGCTGGATAAGGCAATAAATCCCCAAGAATCTTTCAAAAATCCTTGAAAGAAATTTATTTAGATTTGAGGAGGAATCTAAATTTTCCCCAATGAAGAGGAGTAGTTGGGAAGAGGTGAGAAAAAGCTGGAAAAGCTGAGGAAAATATTAAAGCAGCTTTAAAGAATCCCAAAATGGGAAGCCTAGGCTAAACAGGAAAGAAAGCATCCTGCTATTCTGGACGCAGAATTAGAAACATGCTTTGGGGAATTATGAGCTTAAATAAGCTGCTCCTAGACAGATTAGAGGTTGATCTGTTCTAGGAGGTGATCTCTGCTCGGGGGTGAGTCCTGGGAGACAAAGAGGACTCTAAGGTTGGGAGGTTGGTCATTTTGCAGATCTTGTGGTATGCTCTGAAAATTTTGCTACTATGTTTTATTCAGTATGAATTGGCTACATATACAATTTAATGTGATGACAATGGAAAAATTTGGTACTACATTTAACAGAATCTATCATTAGGCATATACCTTCCAGATTTTGTGTAGTTGTAGACCAGAAAATTCATAGAGTAGAAACTCCAGAATTTCTAAACCAATGTTGGTTTAAATCTGAAGTTTCTTAGTCTCCATGAATCATTAAATATTGCTCTGTTTCTGTACATTTAAATGGGAAATTTTATGCTCTTGTGTAAACTAGAAAAGTAGTATAGCATCACTAAGGTATGCATGATACTTAGAAAAATGAAATAAAACTAGATATTAGCATGTGACCAAAAAGGATGATGCTATAAAACAAGTAATCTCCCTCTATAGAATTGGTTATAATATTCATAAGTGGGGAGATTCCTCCTCCAAGCTATCTTGAGTGCTTGAATAAATTATCATACATAGATTGCATGCATCTTTAAAGTTCTATAGAAAAACATACTTTAAATTTAAAGAGATTGAGTCCTAACAACAAATTGAAAGTAGTAACCTACTTCATAATGATAGAGATACTGAAGTCTTATACTCAAAGATCATCTATAATAACTATCTTGGCAGATCTGAATTCATTGACTAGAATTAAAGATGCATATCTTGACGAGAGACATTTTATATTCTACAAAAGAGGCTCGAAAACTATATCCGACTATAAACCATATAGCATGTACATAGTATATTAAGGATTGAATGTCTATTTAAAAATAAAAATAAAAAAAAGAAGTAAATCTATTATGTGAATATAGAACGCTAATGTTAATGGAATATTTATATACGCTATCTACATGTGTATCCAACAAAAATTCATACAAGCCGTGAGCCATAGGTCCGATCCCTTGCATGTACCTCTTTCGGCTGGCAAGATATATATATATATATAAGCAAATAAAATAGGCGCACTGCCATTTCGGATGGTGGCAATACTTGTACAATCCGGATGAAAAAATAACGTGAGGGAGTATAGACCTATATGTGCAAACCAAACGTTGGTGCGGGTTTCTTATCCAAAACAAAGGGGTTACATATGACTGAATGTTCACAGCATAAGAGCTAACAAATTTAAAAATGAGAATGCGCCGAGAGTCTGGCTCATAATTCGTCCCACCTCCATTTCAATGTATGTAAATCTGAGAGTTATTACAGGTCAAAACAAAAACTATAAGCGCTAATGTTATAGAGATGGAATCGTATGAAAAGAGGGCAGGAAAGACAAGTGGAAACAAATACGTGAATATGCGACATATTACTGATCCCTACGGCAACCTTATTTTAATGCATGGTTCACCTTAAGCGTGCGCTGTTAGAAGGGCTACGGGCAACGAGTGCCGAGAGCTAATTCCAGCTCATCGCAGCCTATCACTATGTGCCCATCTACGAAAATAGAACACAAATAACAATTTCTTCAGGAAATAAAAATTTCGTTTCAAAGAAAACTGTTAACCCTATCTTCTGTTGACGGGGTCATAATCACGTAGGGTTACATATGAAGGATAACAAATAAAAAGAAATTAATATCGTCATGCCACGAAATTCTAGCCGCGGCCTCACTTCACTAGATTACACAGAGAAGCCCAACCAATCCACTCCATCCCTTAATGCCGTTCGACAGCCGGATTTCGGCTGATTGTGTGTAGTAGGCTAGTCTGTACGTAACCCCTGTGACCGAAAATAGAAATTTCACAACAGAGTTGAGATAGGGATTTCAACCGGAGGTCCGACAGAGGATTGAGGGTAGAGGTTACCCCCTCTGCAGACACTTTAATGGTGGCCCTAGCGAAACGTATAAAACCCTGAATGGGTAGTCGAAGGAAGACAGAAGAACGGAACCAAGAACAGAGATGATTCGAGCACGGCGACTGAACACCGGCTAGAACTCTGTCTCGGAGTAATCCGACTATTTTTGTCTCTCTGCGTCCTCTACGATAGCAGAGGCAACACTGTAAGAGAAAAACGAAACACAACAATAAGAATCAGTAGAAAGAAATGGAAAAATTTCTATGCGTAAGAGATATAAGGCAACCTCGGAAACCCTAACCGGTTTGCCGAGTAATCGTACGCAAATCTCTAGGGAGATCTGGTAGCTGTCGTGTATCAAGAGAGTCGTACCCGTCCATATCCGTCTGAGCCAAGGAGGTATGAAGTCAGACGCCTGAAGGAACGAATTAAACCTAAAGGTATCGGTTGTCATTGTGGAAGGGCGACGCTCTCTAGACCTGTAGCCGTCGGATTGATTCATTCAAATCCAGAAGTGAGTTATCATGGACGGAGGGGCAGAGTACGTCGGCTCTGACAAACCTTCTTGCTCCATTGGGAGTTACTGCGCCTGCAAATAAACCCAATTAACGTTAACTATTATGCATTGCAGACAAAAACCCTAACCCTGAGTTGTACTCGGTTGCTTACACGAAAGTAGAACCAACATATCTACTGTACACCTGCGAGTGAACTCACGATGCCTGGAGCCGGGTAGCCTGTTCAGAGTGAACCACGGTCAAGCCTCCTGCTAGTACTCATCTCGATGGAACCGGTGACAAGTCGCCACCGATCGGGTGATTAAAACCACTTACAATCAACGGGGTTAGTCGTGGGAATCACCACAAAATTTCATGATGTAAAGACGTAAACCTACAGCGACAGCCACGCGAAACTATGAATAGTTTACCATCGAAATGAATCATTGATAATTATGATATTAACAGCGATGGAGTAACATAGCACTCATGTATAAAGCTGAAACCAAGAAGATCCGGCGTATGATGATGCCGATACGTGAATTAACCAACAGTCGCGGCACGTCAAAATATAATTAGAACTCGAAACAGATATACGTGTACAAAACCCTAGGTGGCAACTAGACATCATTATTGCAAGTGTATGGCGTCGGATGGAAAAAATTGCAGGTATATGATAATAACTATATATGTGTGTTAGGTAATATCGTAGGCACCAACTTCGTTGACCGAGCCCATGATATATGTATATATGAGTTAAACCCTATACAGCCTAGAAATCAATAACTATAAGTATTGTCGATTTGACTCACATATGTACCCATAATTATTGTCTATTGCACTTATAATTGTTATGCATATGCATAAGCCGATACCTACGTAGATACCTAGGTATTGGCTAGATCGAATTCGAATTATACATTGAGATCCACGATAGATTATACTTAGTGGGGATGTTTGATATTTATATATATCGGTTTCATGTGTAATAAATGGGATATAGGTATTAGGTATATAATACCTTAGGGAATCGAAAATCGATGGTTGATATATATATATGGTTGATATATATATATTTTATATAAAAAATACTTGGAGTATATATATGATACAAATATATAAAAGGACCTTAAGGAATAGAGTAAGCACCGTGACCTAGAGCTATTAATAAATCTATAAGGGATTTATAAATTCATGAAAAGGGGGTTAAAGAAATCTTAGGTATTATTGAATACTAGTATGAGAAAATAGTATAAAAATTGTGAGATTGTAATATTCTAAGAGCATGATGGGAAATAAATACCACTTGCACTAAGTTACTCAAGAAAAAAAAAAAAATCCTTCGATTAGAGGTGTGACAAATGGTATCGGAGCACTAGTTACAACAAATTGGGCTGTCATTTTGTGCTCACTGCTTATTACATATTTTTTATTTTATTATTTTTATTTTTTAATTTTTTTTTATTTTTATTTATTTTTTTTAAATTTTTTTTTAATTTTTATTTTTATTTATTTTTTTTATTTTATTTATTTTTATTTTATTTATTTATTTTTTTATTTTTTTTTTTCTGAAATGTATAAAAAATTTGCTAATCTGTGTTGTAAGTGTATACAGTTGAAATGGCTGAAGGTGAAGGGATTTATGTGGATCTGCATAATGAGTTTTCTACTCCAGATCCCAATGCCCCGATAATGGCGATGTTGCATAGGATGCAACGAGATTTGGCTGAACTGAGAAGCCAGAATGACGTGTTGTCATCAGCCAGTAAGGAGCAGGAAAAGCTCATCAGGGAATTAACTTCCCGAAACAGCCAGGAAGGCGAAGGTTCCGGAAAGAGAAAGATGGATGAATCTGATGAGGATGAGGCTGCTAGACAGCAGCATAAACAGAAAAGAGAGTTGCAAGGAGAATTTAGAAAGATCAAACCTCCTTCCTATGATGGGAAAAAGGAGGAGGATGCTGAAGCTTGGTTGCTGAACATGATCAAGTATTTCCAAGTTTATGAATATGAGAGCAATCTGAAGGCTAGATTAGCTGTGTATCAGCTACAAGGAAAAGCTACACTGTGGTGGGAAGAGACAAAAATGGTGCATGCCATTGATGTAAAGACAGTTACTTGGGAAGATTTTCAGACTAAGTTCAAAAGTCGTTATTTGAATGAACGATATTATGACGATAAAGCGAAAGAATTCCATGAACTTAGGCTAGGAAAACTCACTATTGATGAGTTTGTCACTAAGTTTACTAATTTACTGAGGTATGTTCCTTACATTAGGGAAGAAAAGGCAAAGGTGCAAAGGTTTTTAAATTGTTTGCCTACTGTGTATAAGGAGAAAATTGAGTTTGACAACCCAAAGACCATGGATGAAGCTGTTAGAAAAGCAAGACTATGCTATCAGCAGTTTAAAGGTAAAGCTGAACAAGGGAAGAGTTGGACGAACAAGGTTGAGTTCAAAGGAAAGAGACCAAAACCAGCATATTTAAGGAATTTTGGTAGAGATCATCAAAGGAAAAAGTTCAGCAAACCAAAAGAAAGTCAAACTGCTCAGTCCCAAGTGGCTTCAAAACCAGTAGAAGGGAACAATAGAAAGGAAGGGACAGTCAGAATGAAGGAACCGCTAAAATGTTGGGGATGTGGAGAACCCCATATGATGAGAGACTGCCCCCATCGAAACATACACATGATCAGCAGGGAGCGAGAGGCAACAACCGTCAATGACATAGCCAGAAACATACCAACCATCAGTGCAGCCCTGGAAAATCGGCAGGCAGAACATCAAGCAACCATGGTGGAAATGGAGGGTAAGATTTATGACCTACCTGTGACTGTTTTGATTGATCCAGGTGCTTCTTTGAGTTACATTAGTCCTGGAATTGTAGAAAAATGTAAAATTAAACCTGAAAAATTTCAGCAGTCATGGTTGGTACAGCTGGCCACTGGAAATAAGAGGAAAGTCACACATAAGTTGCCCAAAACTGCAATACAATTAAATGGGTTCCCAACAAAAGTAAATCTGAATATATTGCCATTAGGATCCTATGATTTGCTGATAGGAATGGATTGGCTGGAAAAGATGAAGGCTCTGATGAATTGCTGGGATAAAACCCTGCATTGTGTAGATGAGGAAGGGAAACCGTTTACACTAAAAGGAAAACCAAAACCCATTGTAGTAAGACAAATATCAGCCTTACAATTAAAAAGAACAGCTAGAAAAGGATACCCGGTCTATGCAGTGCATGTAGAAGAAATAGAATAGCAAACTGAGGAAGAGTTGCTGGATGCTATACCCGTCATAAGGGAATTTAAGGAAGTCTTTTCCAAGGAAATTCCTCATCTCCCCCCCAAGAGAGAGATTGATTTTACAATCGATCTAGTACCAGGAGCAACCCCTGTCTCTCGAGCCCCTTATAGGATGAGTCCGCCAGAACTGATGGAGTTGAAGATGCAGCTGCAAGAATTATTGGATAAGGGTTACATTAGACCGAGTGTGTCTCCATGGGGGGCACCTGTGTTATTTGTTAAAAAGAAGGATGGAACTTTTAGGATGTGCATTGACTATCGTCAACTGAACAAGTTCACCATTAAGAATAGATATCCACTGCCTAGAATTGATGATCTTTTTGATCAAGTGAGAGGAGCCTCAATTTTTTCCAAAATAGACTTAAGGACTGGTTATCACCAGCTCAGAATTAAAGAAGAAGACATCAGCAAAACAGCATTTCGAACCAGGTATGGGCATTACGAATTTGTAGTCCTACCTTTTGGTTTGACAAATGCCCCCGCCACCTTTATGTGTTTGATGAACAGTGTGTTGAATAAATATTTGGACAAATTTGTTCTTGTGTTCATAGATGATATTTTAGTCTACTCTAAAAATGAGGAAGAACATAAGGAACACCTGAGAATAGTGTTGCAAACTTTGAAAGAAAATCAGTTATATGCCAAGTTCAGTAAATGTGAATTTTATAAGGATAAAATTCAATACTTGGGGCATATAATTTCTGAAAAAGGGTTGGCAATTGACCCTGAAAAGATAAAAGCCATTAAAGAATGGCCAGTCCCCACTGATGTTTCAGCAGTAAGATCATTTATGGGAATTGCAGGCTATTATCGCAGATTTGTGGAGAGATTTTCTGCTATAGCAAATCCCATAACATCATTACAAAGGAAGGGTGTTAAGTTTGTGTGGACTGAGAAATGTCAAAACAGTTTCGAACAGTTGAAACAAAGACTTATTTCAGCACCTATATTGAAAATTGCTGATCCTGATAAAGAGTTTGTGGTATGTACAGATGCTTGCAGAGAAGGGCTAGGAGGAGTCTTATTGCAAGAAAATTCAGTGATTGCCTATGAGTCTAGGAAATTGAAAACTCATGAACAGAATTATAGTGCATATGATTTGGAATTTGCAGCTGTTATTCATGCTTTAAAAATGTGGAGGCACTATTTGTTGGGAAAAAATTTCACATTGATGACTGATCATATCAGCCTCAAATATTTTTTCTCCCAAGCTGACTTGAATGCAAGACAAGCCAGGTGGCTGTCTTTTCTAAGTGAATTTGATATGGATATAAAGCATATCAAAGGGAAGGAGAATAAAGTTGCGGATGCATTAAGTCGAAATGCTTGTCAACATGTAAACAGCATGGGAAGTAGTGCCCATATGGAGATAGAAGAATTGGTGGGAAAAGCGGCAATTCAAGATCCCAATTATGAAACACTTTTGATGAAAACTCTGACAAGGGATAAAAATGATTTCACTAGAAATCAAAAAGGGCTGCTCTATTACAAACACAGGTTGTATATTCCAAATATAGAGTCATTGAAAAAAGAAATACTAGATGAATATCACAAACAGCCTTATGCAGGACATCCAGGATACCAGAAGATGTTAACAGCCTTGAAGAAGAAGTTATTCTGGCCAGGAATGAAGAGAGATGTGGCAGAGTATCTAAGTAGGTGTATGGAATGTCAATTGGTCAAAGTTGAGCATCAACACCCAACAGGGCTTCTAAACCCTTTGCCAATTGCAGAGTGGAAATGGGACACAGTTTCCATGGATTTTATAACAGGACTACCCAAAACTAAATATCAACATGATTCAGTCATGGTGGTAGTAGACACGTTAACCAAGGCTGCTCACTTTATACCAGTAAAATCTACCTTTGGAACAGCTCAGGTAGCAAATGTTTTCCTAAAAAAGGTAGTAAGGCTTCATGGAGTTCCCAAGGTGATTGTCTCAGATCGGGATGCTAAGTTTACAGCAGCATTTTGGAAAGGATTGTTTGTAGGAATGGGTACTAAGCTGAATTTTAGTACTGCCTATCACCCTCAAACAGATGGGCAGACAGAAAGGACGAATCAAATATTAGAGGATATGTTGCGAATGTATGTGATGGATAGACCATCCAAGTGGGAAGAGTATCTGCATCTAGCTGAGTTTGCTTACAATAATAGCTACCAATCCTCTATTAAAATGAGTCCGTTTGAGGCACTATACGGAAGAAAGTGCCGTACTCCCTTGAGTTGGAGTCAACCAGAGGATAAACTGGTGTTGGGACCAGATGCACTACAAGAGATGGAAAGAATTGTTAAACAAATACAGAGAAACATAAAGACAGCACAAGACCGACAGAAGAGCTATGCTGATAAGAAAAGGGTGCACCGAGAATTCAAAGTGGGGGATCATGTGTATTTGCGCATTAAACCCAAAAAGAGTACACTTTATGCAGGAAGTTGTGCAAAACTGGCCCCTAGATATTGTGGGCCTTTTGAGGTGTTAGAAAGGGTGGGACCAGTGGCTTACAAGCTGGCCTTACCACCCCATGTTAAAGTGCATAATGTATTTCATGTTGCATTATTAAAAAGATATGTGCATGATGCTTCTCACATAGTTGATTGGAATGTTGTACAGGTGGAACCAGAAGGGGAGTTTCTGCCAGAACCGCTTCAAATATTGGAGCGGGAAGAAATTGAATTGAGAAACAGAACAGTGATCAGAGTAAAGGTGCAGTGGAAGCACTTTACTGCTGAAGAAGCCACCTGGGAAAGGGAAGCTGAAATGATGGAGAAATATCCATTTTTGTTTAACTGAACTTAGTAGTTGAATAACAACACCGAGGACGGTGTTTATTTGCAGAGGGGGAATATGTAACACCCCCAATTTGTGTGTTGAATTTTTAAAAAAGTTAGACATTTGAATTTTATCCTAAGGGGGTGGACCCCAAGGGATGACTATGGTGTGGATGTATTTGCATATTTTATTTGAGGAAATAAATAAAATGATTGTGCATTTTGACCAAAAAGAGAATTTGAGATCACTTGCCAAATCCATGAGGCTGGATAAGGCAATAAAATCCCCAAGAATCTTTCAAAAATCCTTGAAAGAAAGTTATTTAGATTTGAGGAGGAATCTAAATTTTCCCCAATGAAGAGGAGTAGTTGGGAAGAGGTGTGAAAAAAGCTGGAAAAGCTGAGGAAAAGCTTAAAGCAGCTTTAAAGAATCCCAAGATGGGAAGCCTAGGCTAAACAGGAAAGAAAGCATCCTGCTATTCTGGACGCAGAATTAGAAACATGCTTTGGGGAATTTTGAGCTTAAATAAGCTGCTCCTAGACAGATTAGAGGTTGATCTGTTCTAGGAGGTGATCTCTGCTCAGGGGTGAGTCCTGGGAGACAAAGAGGACTCTAAGGTTGGGAGGTTGGTCATTTTGCAGTTCTTGTGGTATGCTCTGAAAATTTTGCTATTATGTTTTATTACAGTATGAATTGGCTACATATACAATTTAATGTGATGACAATGGAAAAATTTGGTACTACATTTAACAGAATCTATCATTAGGCATATACCTTCCAGATTTTGTGTAGTTGTAGACCAGAAAGTTCATAGAGTAGAAACTCCAGAATTTCTAAACCAATGTTGGTTTAAATCTGAAGTTTCTTATTCTCCATAAATCATTAAATATTGCTCTGTTTCTGTACATTTAAATGTGAGATTTTATGCTCTTGTGTAAACTAGAAAAGTAGTATGGCATCACTAAGGTATGCATGATACCTAAAACAATGAAATAAAGCTAGATATTAGTATGTGACCAAAAAGGATGATGCTGGAAAACGAGTAATCTCCCTCTAGAGAAATGGTTATAATATTCATAAGTGGGGAGATTCCCCCTCCAAACTATCTTGAGTGCTTGAATAAATTATCATACATAGATTTCCTGCATCTTTAAAGTTCTATAGAAAACATACTTTAAATGTAAAGAGATGGAGTCCTAACAACAAATTGAAAGTAGTAACCTACTTCATAATGATAAAGATACTGAAAATCTTATACTCAAAGATCAATTATAATAACTATCTTGGCAGATCTGTATTCATATAACTCATTGACCAGAATTAAAAGATGCATATCTTGACGAGAGACATTTTACATTCTACACAAGAGGCTCGAAAAACTATATCCGACTATAAACCATATAGCATGTGTATAGTATATTAAGAATTGAAAGTCTATAAAATAAAAACAAGAAGTAAATCTATTATGTGAATATAGAGCGCTAATGTTAATGGAATATTTATATACGCTATCTACATGTGCACCCAACAAAAATTCATACAAGCCGTGAACCATAGATCCGAACCCTTGCATGTACCTCTGTCGGCTGTCAAGAAATATATATAGATAAAAGCAAATAATATAGGCGCACGGCCGTTCGGATGGTGACAATACTTGTACAAACCGGATGAACAAATAACGTGAGGGAGTATAGACCGTATGTGCAAACCAAACGATGATGCGGTTTTCTGATTCAAACAAAGGGGTACATACGACTGAATGTTGACAGCATAGGAGCTAACAAATTAAAAAAATGGGAATGCGCCGAGATTCTGGCTCATAATTCGTCCTCCCTCCATTTCAATGTATGTAAATCTGAGAGGTATTGCAGGTCAAACAAAAACTATAAGCGCTAATGTTATAGAGGCGGGATCGTATTAAAAGAGGTTAGGAAAGACAAGTGGAAACAAATACGTGAATATGAGATATATTACTAATCCCTACGGCAACCGGATCTTAATGCATGGTTCACCTTAAGCGTGCGCTGTTCGAAGGGCTACGGGCAACGAGTGCCGAGAGCAAATTCCAGCTCGTCGTAGCCTATCACTATGTGTCCATTTACGAAAATAGAACGCAAATAACAATTGCTTCAGGAAATAAAAATTTCGTTTCAAAGAAAATTGTTAACCCTATCTTCTGTTGACAGGGTCAGAATCACGTAGGGTCACATATGAAGGATAACAATTAAAAAGAAATTAATATCGTAATGCCACGCAATTCCAGCCGCGGCTTAACTTCACGGGATTACACAGAGAAGCCCAACCAATCCACCCTATCCTTAGTGCCGCTCGACAGCCGGATTTTGGCTGAGTATGTGTGGTAGGCTAGTATGGTCGAAACCCCTGTGACCGAAAACAGAAATTTCACAACAGAGTTGAGATAGGGATTGCAACCGGAGGTCCGACAGAGGATTGAGGGTAGAGGTTACCCCCTCTGCAGACACTTTAATGGTGGCCCTAGCGAAGCGTATAAAACCCTGAATGGGTAGTCGAAGGGAGACAGAAGAACGGAACCAAGAACAGAGATGATTCGAGCACGGCGACTGAACACCGGCTAGAACTCTGTCTCGGAGTAATCCGACTATTACTGTCTCTCTGCGTCCTCTATGATAGCAGAGGCAACACTGTAAGAGAAAAACAAAACGAAACACAACAATAAGAATCAGTAGAAAGAAATGGAGAAATTTCTATGCGTAGGAGATATAAGGCAATCTCAAAAACCCTAACCGGTTTGCCCAGTAATCGTACGCAAATCTCTAGGGAAATCTATTATCTGTCGTGTATCAAGAGAATGCCGTCCATAATAAAATGCACGAGCCAGGGTATGGTCAGAAGCTGAAGGAACGAGTCGCTTTAAGGTAACGTTTGTCATTGTGGAAGAGGCGGCGCTTTCTAGACACAATAGCGCATCGGATTGATTCATTTCAAACCCCAGAAGTGAGTTATTACCATATATGAGGGCGAGTACGTCGCTCGACAACCCCTTCTTGCTCCATTGGGAGGATCTTGCGCTGCTGGAAATAAACCCAAATAACGTTAAGCGTATGCATTGTAGAAAAAAATAACCTAACCCTAAGTTGCTTTTGGGGTTACCTTGCAAAGTAGAATCAACATATCACGTGTACACTGAGTGAACTCACGGCCTTTTTGTGAGTGGGTAACTGGTCGGAGTGACCCCGTCGAAGCCTCCTGCTTCAGTACTCATTTCGATGGAACACCGCGACAAGTCGCCCGCCGATCGGGTGATTACAACCACTTGCAATCAACGGGGTTAATCGTGAGAATCAACACAAAATCTCATGATGTAAGGACGTAAAACCTACAGCGATAGCCACGCGAAACTATAATTAGTTTACCATCGAAATTAATCAGTGATAATTATGATATTAACAACGATGGAGTAACCTAGCGCTCATGTATAAATCTGAAACCAATAATATCCGGCGTATGATGATGCCGAAACGTGAATTCACCAACAGTCGCGGCACGTCAAATATAATTAAAATCCGAAACAGATATACGTGTACAAAACCCTAGGTGGCAACTAGACATAAGTATTGAAAGTTGTATGGCGTCGGATGGGAAAAATTGCAGGTATATAATAAGAACTATAACTGTGTGTTAGGTAATATCGTATGCACCAACGTCGTTGACCGAGCCCATGATATATGCATATATGAGTTAAACCCTATACAGTCTAGTAATCAATAACTATAAGTATTTTCGATTTGGCTCACATATGTATCTAATAGTATTTTCTATTGCACTTATAATTGTTATGCATATGCATAAGCCGATACCTACGTAGATACCTAGGTATTGGCTGGATCGAATTCAAACTATACATTGAGATCCACGATAGATTATACTTAGTGGGGATGTTTGATATATATATATATCGGTCTCATGTGTAATAATTGGGATATAGGTATTAGGTATATAATACCTTAGGAAATCGAAAATCGATGGTTGATATATATATATGGTTGATATATATATATATTTTATATAAAGAATACTTGGAGTATATATATGATATAAATATATGAGACCTTAAGGAATAGAGTAAGCACCGTGACCTAGAGCTATTAATAAATCTATAAGGGATTTATAAATTCATGAAAAGGGGGTTAAAGAAATCTTAGGTATTATTGAATACTAGTCTGAGAAAATAGTATAAAAATTGTGAGATTGTAATATTCTAAGAGCATGATGGGAAATAAATACCACTTGCACTAAGTTACTCAAGAAAAAAAAAAATTTCCTTCAATTAGAGGTGTGACATTGTAGGCTTTAGTTGTTGCCTCTGGTTTGGGCTATGACCCAAGCTTGCTTGATACAACTTTGAAACTAATAGTTGACTATCAATACCCCACCTTTTAGATACAAGGTGAGAAGATGAAAATATCTCCACTGAAAGATGTCTCAATACTCAAGAATTAACTTTGTGGTATGAACTGATATATCTTCTTAGTTGATGAAGATCATTTCCAAGAAGCAATCTATCCAAGGTGAATGTTTTCTCTTGCAGGATTCTTGTGTTTGGAACATCTGTCTAAACGATGAGTATGTTTTCCACAACACTCACAAGAGTGAAGATGAAAATGTTGGTATGTCATGTGGCCAACTTAATCATGGTGTTGGAATTCAATAATCTAAAGTGGACGTGGAGCAGACGAAGATGAATTTTCCCAAAGAAAACCGACACTTTGAAAATGGATTGGTTTAGAGTAGTTTAGAACGTGAAAGGTTGTGTCCTTTTCATATCCAAGAACAATTGCATGCTCGTTGTTGATGAATTCTTCCCAAGGTCTAGTAATGGGCTTGTGAGGTGCAACTGGAACCTTTGCATCTTCATGTGAATCTGCTCCTGAAGTCTGATCATGTGCTAGTTATTGATATTATTATTTCTCAAACTCAAAAGATAGTTATTTTGAACAAGAACTAGTTTAATATATTGACTCTTTTGTTGTAATTCATATTGTTGGAGTTGTGATTCAAGCTAACGAAACTTGATATTGTCATATGAATATTGTATTTGGATATCTATGAGAGTGGCTTTGTTGATTTTGATTATACTGTCAATAGTAGAGAGTATCAGATTGTTTAGTAACTTTAATACTCTACCATTTAAAGTCATTTTTCAACTACTTGAGCTCAGTGAATGAAATGTGTTGGCTTCTACCAAAAATGAACCCATTTATAATGCAATTCAAGTGGTTTTGAAGAATGTGTACATAAACTTACAAGAAGACATTATTTGCAAATTACTAATATTATTGATATTGGAGTTGAATTGATACCATTATCAGACCAAGGTTAATAGAATAACAAGTCTTCGCTTTAAATTATAAAGCACTAATAATGCCACATTCCCTATGTATGCTCAAAGAAGCTATTATAACACATAATAAAACAAATGTGTGGATAACGTAGAGAGAAGGTAGACTCTACTCCTACCAAAATGTGTGATGTCCAAGTCTTTATATCTCTCTTAAAAATACTTTTGAACAACAATTCAATAGCACCAAGTCTTGTAGTAAAGTACTCAAATTGAAGAATGTAAAAGGCATAGTGGATAACAAAGCTTGCACATATGACATCCCATTTTCATATGTAATTCCTATTGGAGGGTTTATTATAAAAAGATCATTTCAATACTTAGTCTCCATTATTTCTGCACATATAAAAAAAAAACGCATGCTCTAATTCAACAAGTCATGGACATTCTTGGACCTAATGCATGTTGTTTATCTATTTCCAATAAGAATCCAACACGAGACCTCAATCCAACTAGCAACAAAAAACACTTGTTGCTATATACATAATATACCGAGCATGCTTTGTAAAGTCATATTCCTCTTGTGAAATGAGTGAGCTATGCAAACTGAGAAAATTTATGGTTTTTCCAAAGAAGTGCAAATGTATCACCAATGTCACACCATGTGTCTTAGCTTCCAAAGACCGAACAATCATCAATATACAGTTGGACCCATCTGCACATAAAAAAATCCTCTCCAAGGGAATAACTTAAGTTTTTAATAGGAATGAAGAATTCAATTAAAAAATATGTGCATGATAGAACAAAACCATAATCCAAAAGGTTGTATTGAATATTCATTGAAAAATATGTTGATTTTTTTCCTAAATATGTAGGTTGAAGTATTACTAAGGTGCACAATACTAAGCTTTATGTGACCTTGTAATAAAAAGATTAGATCAAATCCAAAAGGAAGCTATCTTGCAAGGAGTTTTCTCTTTGGTAGGTATGAATCTACACATCAACAAACCCAAGTTCACAAATCTTTAGGTGATCTTATGCATAGTTAGCAAAGAAAGCATCTTCATCGTGTGCATATTTATTAACATAAACTACAAAACCAGGATCAATGAGAAATGCCTTATCAAATGGCAATTGAAGCAAGCCTTCCTTATCCATGAGTTATGTTAAATAAGAGTTGTCAAAGATAACAGGGTTAGATGTCCATGGTCCTTCAAACCCCTATCTCTCCTTGTGGAATATCCCCAAGTTGTGGGCACTAGACGAGGCCACAACTTACTTATCATTCATCCCCATGTGACCAAAAACATCCCTTGGATAATCAGGTTTTTTAGTAGCTTCGGGAAGGAAACCCTCTTTTGGAGGCTCAAGCTTGTCTTATAGGATGAAACGAAATGTCAGGTCCTCTGGTCACTTCAACATCCACTACACCAACCAACTAATAAAGGTCAGTGTAGGAGATTATGGGGAAATTTTCCTTGATTGGCTCCAAGAGCCTACTGGAAATGTCCAGACTATTGTTAGCATCATAGGCAAGCTCGACCACACGAATAAGAAAACAAATTGGTTGATATGGAAATAAACACTTTTTTTTTTTTAAATTAGGGAGGAGGTATAAGAAATCGCGCAAGTGTTGTGAATGGGTAAAGGACTAGGCTACTTATGAGCTACACCATGCAAATCTTGGTTCATGTATGCAAAGAAAGGGATAAGAGGTTGATTCATATGTAAACACGCCACAAAAAATATTACTACATAAGAGAATAGAACAAGGAGTGTTTCTTCTCACGCATTAATCATTGGAGACACAAAGGGGTGTTAGGGTTACAACTAGTGTGAGGAATCTTGATGGCTGATGAGGAGGGTAATGCAAAGAAACATGCCTCGGGGCAAGTCTGCGACTTGACAAGTAGGGCTATCAGAGTGCCCAAGTGCATAGTTGACAAGCCATGATACCACTATTACACTCACAAAACTAAAAGAGTATTTGAGATAAGGCATGGGATTAATATTATTGACAAGATATACATATAGATACACATTTTTCTGACCCTTGTTTCATATACCAAGAGGTCTATTATACTTCTCATGACTATTGGTGTTTACTTGAGGATTTTCACCTTTCTCTCAAGTGAATAAGCCAAATTTACATAACCCCCAAGGAATATCATTCCAATAGTACCAAACAGGAAGGAAGGTGAAAATTTCTTTCAATCTCCTTTACTAGAAGTCCTCCCAATATTTAGATTGATGATACATTGTGGAAGAAACAAAGAGAAAGGTAGGGTTGTATTGTGTAAGAAATAAGACCTAATCCCTCTTTGAATGATGGTGGGGAGTAAACCTTTGAGCTACCCAATTATTTACCTATTGCTAAATTTTTGTTATCTCAAACTCTTTTGTGAGGGAAGTTGGCACATTGGCTTGCCAAAATATAGGAACATGATATAATGATAAATACTACTAGTGTTATAAAGGGACGAGACCTGACTTGAGATCTAGCTTAGTATTATAAACCACATAAGATTACATAAGTTGAATATATTTTATTTTCTGCTCTATTTTTAATAGAATTTCTTAATGTTGATGTAGCAGACCACCCATGGTATCAAGATATTGTCGATTTTTTGCAATATGAACATTGTCCCAATCATTTGGAAAACCATGAGAGGAGAAGACTCCACCTTGAAGCTTTAAAGTAACTTATTTTGGTTATTAGTTTGTTTCAGGGATCTTTTAAAGGATTATTGTTATGTTATGTAGATGAAACTACTACCTAAGTTATATTTAAAAATTTGCATGGTATTGTGAAAAACTTGATTATCTATGTTGGTGGTGTTGGAAATTCTTAGAAGGGGGTGAATTAATTTTTCATTACTTTTGACAATTTTCCACTTAGTTACACTTGAAATTGAATTCACATCACATAATCAATCATCCACAATGTATGAACACGAAGATTAAAGTACAAATAAAAATTTGAAGAAGAAATACTTGAAAACAATATTTAATTTGTTACAATATCTTATGAGGACACCAATCCTCTACAAGCAACAACTTACAAAAATTGTAGGCTTCAAGTTATCAAGAATATGATGACATTGATCCTTAGTAAGCACCAACTTACAGTGATTGTAGGATCCAACCTAAACTCAACCTTCAATACACCAAAACTTGGAATTCAAATCATTCCTAAACTTGGCCTTCAAGACACCACAAAATGGCCTCCAAGACACCACGACTTGGCCTCCAAGATACCACGACTTGGCCTTTCAAACCAAACCTAAACTAAATCTTCAAATAGGTGAACTCATCCTAGATGCTTGACCTTCAAACAACAAAAATAATCCCTTGAAACTTAGCCTTCAAACAATAGTACTCAACCCTGGAAAATATACCTCAAACAAACTAGAAACCATTCCCAAGAATAGTGCCAAAAACCCTTCAAATATGTGCCAAAACCCTTCCACAAAAAGTTACTTCAACTCAACTTCACTTTACTTCTTCTTGGTTCGTAAGGTATGAACTTTGGACCCTCTCCTTTGCTCTCCTAAACATAGAAATGAATGCTTGAGTCAAGTAGTTAGAAATGCTCCTTCTCATCCTATTTATAATGCTTTTGGACACTAGGTTAGGGCTGACTTGTCCACTGCTTAGGCCAATTAGTGCAATTGGCAGAATGTATAATGAATATTCAAAATTAATTTCTCATCAACCATGAGAGGTTAGAAGGCATGCCATATATAATTTGAAAGTTATCGGAATAATATTTCGAATCATATATCATATGCTCCCATTTGAGATAAGTAATTGGAGTAAAAAGGCCTTCAAAGATAGTGTATCCAAATGGGGCCTACTTGTACTTTGGTTGGGTCATCTTGAAAAATTATTTCATATATTCATATGGAAATAGAGGGAATGCCATATATTGTTGGAAAGATATCAAAGTGTGTTATTTGATTATGTAATTTCCTCTTTCACTTGGACAACCTTTGACATCAATAACAACCATTTTAAACAATATCCCCATTTGCTATTGATGACAATACTTTTATATATTCTTCTTTCAACGATTGTTCCCCTTATCTGCATTCTCTTTGTACTTGTGGTTAATTTATCCCCTTGTTTGTATTCTCTCCCTTTTGGACATCAATCGAAAAGAGTGCTTCCCTTGAGTTTGTGCTTACTTTATTGAGAAAAAGGAGAGATCACTCCCATGTAATGGTTTGCCATTACACCAAAACTCGCAAGTGTTGGTAAACTTCCAAACCGGTAACTAGGATCCCCAGGGTGGAAATTATGGATTCCATAGAGGTGCGGTGATTACTCCAACACCCCCCCTCAAACACAGCTCGGGGGAATCAACACCCCCTCAAACATAGCTTTGGGGAATCAAACCTAGGTCCAGGCTCCGATACCATGTAGGAATTTACAGGTTAAGTTCCGTAGATCGAGAACCAAAGGTCATCGCTCACAAACAGATCACAAATCAGTACACCAGTATAATCATGTGGTTAAAACCCTCAAAGAGGGAAACAATCCACGCCCTGAGCCAACACGACCACTTCAGGGAATTTATTAATATAAAAGAAAATTTACATATTTTTATCTCATAAACGGTTACCGGACAAATGACCCTCCATGCTCTTTAAATAGAGATCATGGACCAATCGGGTGTTAAGCCACGGATCAAGTGCCGTTAGTATCAAGGTGAGAGATAACCATCGGATCACTACAAATCGTGACCATCGGATTATAAGTTACAAATGTACATGGTAAAGAAACACACTTTACCTAACTCTACACTAGACTAAGTTATTCTTAACTATTTTCTATGTGTCAGAAACTAAACCTTCCGATGATGATAAAGTTCCTAAATGGGAAAATACAAAATATCAAGCATGAGGGTTGATAGGAATGTCCATTGCTCAAGATCTTCGATTTCACATCCTGACATTGACACCCTGATAAAGCCCTAGAAAATCAAATCAGGGCCCACCAACTTGAAAATGAGTTGCTTACTTTGGACCCTAATAATTTCTCCTCTATTGAAGACTTTTTGTCCAAATTCAAGACCCTTAGACTTCTTTTAGAAGGGTGTAAGGTAAAAAAGGAAGATGGTAGCCTCATATATTGCATTCTTGCTAAGCTTGGCCTTGCATACTCTGTATTTATTTCCGCCTTCCATTCCACCAGAGAAGCCATCATTTCTTCAGGAACCACCTACAAGAATCCCTCTTTTGATGCCTTTTGTGATTCTCTGATAAGAGGACAAGAAAAATATGTACACCTTGGTCTTATCATTGCTGGAAACACTTATAAGAAAGCCTTAACAACCCAACAACAACCATATCAAAAGAATCCCAAGAAGCAGTATCCTAAAAAATATGGTCCTAAACCAAACAAGGGCCCTAAGCAATTTCAACTGCAAACTGAAAAATCAAATCACCAAAATAATAAGGCAAATCAAAACAAAGGGAAGAAGACAGATAGAAATTGCAACTTTTGCAATCGGGATGGCCATATAGAGTCCAAATGTTTTAAGAGGATGGAAGCCTTAAAAGTTGAATGAAGAAGCACAACATCAATTTGGAGCACTCTTCACCTTCATCTTCAAGCATGGCACTTTTTGCTTGTGGTTGTCAAGCATCAAGATCTGGTTATGCATTAAATGTATCTTCTTCTTCTCCTTCTCATGAGTGGCTCATTGATTCTGGAGCTTCTTACCACATGGCTAAAAATAAATCCATGTTTTCTTCTTTAAATGATCGTAACACCAAACATATTTATGTTGGTGATGATATATCTCTTAGTGTTGTAGGATCTGGAACCATTCATCTAGATAATGGTCAGTTTAATGATGTACTATGTGTTCCTACCTTGTCATGCAACCTTCTATTTATTTATCAAATAACTCATTCAGGTGAAGGGAAAATAGTAGAAATTTCACCTCATGATGTTGTAATCAAGGACCTCAAAGATCCTAAACATATTTTAGCTACTGGCATTGCTGATGATTCCACAAGGTTGTATAAGTTTGACAAATTTGGGTCATCATCTCTTCCCTTTGTTTTTGTTGCTCATAATGATGATGTGAGCAAACTTTGGCATGAGCGATTTGGTCACTTAAACTATCGCTCTCTTCAAACTCTATGTAAGGAAAATATGGTGACGGGCCTTCTTATGGTATCTTGCCGGGATGGTGTTTGCTCCGGATGTGTACTTGGAAAACATCATCGGGATATTTTTGACAAACATGCCTCTTGGCACGCTTCAGCCCCTTTGCAGCTTGTGCACAGTGATTTATGTGGTCCACTTCGTGTTGTTTCTTTCTCTGGTTGCAAGTACTTTTTAACTTTCATTGATGATTTTTCTAGACGCACTTGGGTATATTTCTTAAAACTCAAGAGTGAAGTTTTTAACATGTTCTTGGCCTTTAAGGCCTTTGTTGAGAAACAATCTGGATATCAAATTCTTAAGTTAAGATCAGACAATGGCGGAGAATATGTTAACAACAAATTTATCAACTTCTGCACTGAGCATGGCATTCAATTGCAACATAATGTTCCATATACTCCACAACAAAATGGTGTAGCTGAAAGGAAGAATCACACCTTAAAAGAAATGGCTAATTGTATGCTTCAATCTAAAGGACTCGGTCTCAATTTTTGGGCAGAAGCCATTAACTGTGAAAATTACATAGTAAATCGCACTCCTACTAAGGTTTTAAAGAATATAACTCCAGAAGAAGCTTGGAGCTCAATCAAACCCGATGTAAGTCACTTTCGTGTTTTTGGAAGTGATGCTTGGGCCCATATTCCAGATGCGAAACATAAAGCCTTAGAACCTAAGAGTGAAAAATGTATTTTTGTTGGATATTCTAAATATGTCAAAGGATATAGACTTCTTCAACCAAAATCCAAAAATATTATCATTAGAAGAGATGTAAAGTTTGATGAAAATATATCAGCCTGCGAGCCTAGTTCGGCGGGTGTGCCACCTTTTGCCTGTGAGCCCGATTCGTCATGTGTGCCACCTCTCTCTCTCTCTTCTATTTTTAATAGCATTCCTTCTAGTTCAGATGATGACAGCGAGGATGAAAATCCTCCTCCAGGTTGTGAAATTGTTCTTTATATTCCACCGCTTCCAAGATGGGTTCGCTCTACTCGGGATGCAGCAGGTTTTCCTGCAGGTGACCCTGCCGATCAACAACGTACACGTTCTCAGTTCGAAAGAGCCTCTTCCTTATTGGCTCAAGTTCTAGAAAAAAACTTGATCCAGAAACCTTTGAAGAAGCCTTTGGTCATCTAGATTGGGATGAAGTTATGAATGAAGAGTATCGTTCCTCATTGGCAAACAATACTTGGGATCTTGTTCCTCTTCCAAATGGAAGAAAACTTGTCAGATGCAGATGGGTTTACAAAACAAAGTTTGGACCAAATGGAAAAGTGGATAGACATAAAGCTCGTCTTGTTGCTAAAGGTTTTTCACATGTTGAAGGCATTGACTATACTGAAACCTTATTCCCTGTTGCCAAAATGAATTCTATCCGCCTTCTTCTTTCCCTTGCTGCCTCCTTTAAATGGGAAGTCCATTAGATGGATGTTAAATCCGCCTTCTTACTTGGATATTTGCATGAAGAAATCTACATGGAACAACCCCCTGGCTTTATCCAAAAAGAATCCAGCTTTGTTTGTCACCTTAGGAAGTCTCTCTATGGTCTCAAACAAGCTCCTCGAGCATGGTATGCCAAAATGGATAGATTTCTCTTAGATAATGGCTTTTCTAGGTGTCATTCTGACTACATTATCTACACCAAGAAAGTGGGTAATTCCTTCACCATACTTGTTCTTTATGTTTATGATCTTATCCTTACTGGTAGTGATCCAAACCATATAAACCATGTGAAGTCTAGCCTAAAAAATAAGTTTGAAATGACAGACTTAGGACACTTGCATTATTTCCTTGGTCTTCAAGTCTTGGAATCCAAGGAAGGCATTACCCTCTCTCAGTCCAAGTATGCTTATGATATTCTACACCACTTTCACATGGAAGACTGTAAGCCAACCCCTTCTCCCTTTCAGTCTAGAGTCGAGCTTTTAGTCACTTGTACTACCCCTGAAGTTGATGCTACCTTATACCGTCAACTTATTGGTAAAATTTTATATCTAACCCATATCTGTCCTGACCTTTCCTTTGTCGTTGGTCTTGTCGCTCGGTTTATGCACCAACCTCATGAAAGTCACTGGAAAGCAGCTAAAAGAATACTTCGATATATTCAAGGTACATTTCAGTTCGAGATTCGTTACAGTGCAGGAGCATCTCCCTTGTTGATTGGTTTCACTGATTCTAATTGGGCTGGTGACCCTGATGATCGGAAGTCCACTGCAGGATATGTATTCACTCTTGGTTCAGGACCTATTACTTGGTCTTGTAAGAAACAAAGTGCCATCTCCCTTTCTTTAGCAGAAGCAGAGTATCGTGGTGCAGTTGAAGCCAGCAAGGAAGCCATGTGGCTTCGTCAGATCCTGTCTGAATTTGGTCTTCATCAGCAGCATCCAACTACACTTTGGTGTGATAATCAGAGTGCCATTCAACTATGTAAAGATCTATTTTAGCATCAGCGTATGAAAAACAATGAACTCCACATACACTTCATTAGAAAGCTCATTCATGATCATTTTCTTGAAGTACAGTATTGTCCGACCAATGATCAAGTAGTCGATATGTTTACAAAGGCTCTCACAGAAGCGAAGTTTACCAAACTTCGATCCATGCTTGGAGTTCAGGAAAGTTGTCATTAAGGGGGGATAGGCTCTAATGCCTCCTTCCTTCTCCTATTGTGTCACTTTTGTAAATCCTTCAATCCTATCCCAATTTGTTCTTAAGGGGGATGTTAGGATATTTCGACACATAGGAAATAGGCTCCTTTTGTGTCACCTTTGTAAATCCTTCAATCCTATCCCAAGTTGTTCTTAAGGGGAGATGTTAGGATATTCCAACACATAGGAAATAGTTAAGAATAACTTAGTCTAGTGTAGAGTTAGGTAAAGTGTGTTTCTTTACCATGTACATTTGTAACTTATAATCTGACGGTCACGATTTGTAGTGATCCGACGGTTATCTCTCACCTCGATATTAACGACACTTGATCTATGGCTTAACACCTGATTGGTCCATGATCTCTATTTAAAGAGCATGGAGGGTCATTTTTCCTGTAACCGTTTATGAGAGAAACATATGTAAATTTTCTTTTATATTAATAAATTCCCTGAAGTGGCCGCGTTGGCTCAAGGCGTGGACCGTTTCCCTCTTTGAGGGTTTTAACCACGTGATTATAATGGTGTACTGATTTGTGATTTGTTAGTGAGTGGTGACCTTTGGTTCTTGATCTACGAAACTTACCCTGTAAATTCCTACATCCAAACCTCTGCCTGATATATTCAAAAGTTTCTCTGGGTAGAGGTTTGGTAAAGATGTCAGTGGTATGTTCTTTGTTTCCAATATATTCCATATTGACATTCTGTTTAACATCTCGTTATTTAAGAAAATGATACTTGATTGGGGCATGCTTTCTCTTTAAGTGCATGACAAGATTTTCTGAGATATTGACTGCACTAGTGTTATCAAAAAAAATAACAGTGGTCTGATCATTTTACACTTTGATGTCCTGTAAAGTTTGTTTAATCGAGAGAATTTGGGTACAACAATATGTTGCCTCTATGTATTCAGCTTCACCTATGGAAGAATAAATTGAAGATTGCTTTATGCTTGACTGAGATACAAGGGGATCTCCTAAGGAAAATGCACTCCCATTGGTGATTTTCACGTCATCAATGTTACCTACCCAATCATCATCTGTGTATGTTTATAATGTGAAATATGTACTCTTGGGATACACAAATCCCAAAATCAAGTGTTCCCTTTAAGTATCAAAATATTTGTTTTACTGCTTGAATATTTGATTCCTTTGGTGTCAATTAAAATCCTACAACCATTCCACTTGCTTGCATAATGCTTGGTCTTGAAGCTATCAAATATAATAGACTCCCAATCATCGATCTATAAAATTTTGAATTGAATTTAGGAGATTCATCATTGTTGTTTAACTCGCATCCAGTAATCACTAGGGTACTAATTAGCGCACATTATTCCATTCCAAAATGCTTGAGCATATCTTGGAGGTATTTGGTTTGGGAAATGAATATTCCTTCGTCAGTTTGAGAAACCTATAGTCCAAGGAAGAAGGATCATTTTCCAATCATTGACATTTCCTAGGAAAACTTATGACTCATATCATCGTTATTTCTTCCAAAGATGAGATCATCCACATATACCAGTGTAATCAATAAGTTGTCCTTTTCCATCTCGATGTATAGATTATTGCTAGCAACCCCTCTTTTGAAACCTTGTTGTTGAAGATAATGGTCCACTGACATACCAAGCCCTTGGAGCTTGTTTTAACCCATAAAGAGCTTTATTTAATTTGGACACATAGTCTTTATTTTTTGGACAAGTCAAAACCTTTTGGTTATCCGATGTATACTTCCTCCTTTAAGTCTCCATTTAGAAAGGTTGATTTAACATCCATTTCATAAAATTTGAAGCCTTTTGAATATGAAATGCCAAAAACATTCTTATTTCTTATAATCTAGAAAATGTAGCAAAAGTTTCTTTGAATTCAATTCCTTCAATTTGTGCATAGCCCTTACAAAGTAGTCTTGCCTTATTTATAATAATTTATCTCTCTTTATTCATCTTGGTTTTGAATACCCACTCAGTCCTAATTACATTTTTATCTTTCAGTCATGGCAAAAGTTCCTAGGTTCCATTTTTCTCAATTTGATTCAATTAGTCTTACATAAAATTTACCCAATATTGGTCCTTGCTAGCTTTTGCAAAGTCCTTTGGCTCTATTTTGGATATCAAAGAAAGGATGTGTTTTCCTAGTAAATTGGTCATTATTCTCAAAATTTGTATTCCTACATCAACATCTCCAATAATTTGGTTCTCTAGGTGATGATTTTGGAAAAATTTAAAAATTATTTTGGACAGAGACTGCTCTTCCTTTTCTCGTTCTTTTTGTAGTAATCTCTTATTGTCCACATAAATGGTATCTTCTAAATTCTCGTTTACTTGTTAAACATATTTCTTTTCCAAGATTCATATATTCTTACATCAATACGTTCCACAACTTCGTGTAGCCTTTTATTGTAGCATATGTAAGCTTTAATCCTTGTTGAGTAACCAAGGAAGATTTCCTCATCTACTCTAGAATCAAATTTTCCCAATTTATCATCATTTATATTCATGTAATATTTGCTTCCAAAAATTCTAAAATACTTAAATGAAGTTGGCTTGCCTTTGTATTTTCCCCGTTAACTCGAAGTTGTGCTCTATTCATGATGTAAACTACTACAACAACTGCATCTTTCCAAACCTTATCTGGTAAATTGGCTTCTAGCAACATTTCTCTCATTGTTTCTTGCATGGATATGTTATTTCTTTATATGAATCCATTATGTTGTGGAGTTATTGCAACTTAAAGTTGTTTCTTGATTCCATACTTCTCACATAATTCATTAAAATCATTTGTGGTAAATTCACCTCCTTTACCTAATCTTAGGCATTTCATTCTTAGATTACTTTCATTTTAAACTAAGGCTTTGAACGATTTAAAAGTACCCAATGCTTCTAGTTTTCCTCTAAGAAATAAAACCTAAACCATTATAGTATAATCATCAATAAACATCATGAAGTACCTTTCATTTTGCACAATTGGTTTTCTTGTTGGTCCACATAGATTTGTGTGAACAAGATCTAGTGGCCTTGATGTCAAGCACTTTTTTTACTCGAAAGCTCACTCTTGTTTGTTTCCCATGTTGGAAATATTCACAGATGGCACTTATTGGTTTAAATATTTTGGGCATATCTCTTACTGCTTGTGTTTTGCTAATTTTTACCAAACTATTAAAGATCAAGTGTCTCCCTCGTATGTTTGTCCAATGTATCATTTTTCTCCTTGAATTTCATTTGAATGTATACATTTCTTGGAGTCCTTATCACTCTTCCCACTAATCTTCCTGAATTATTCTTCCTTATTTCACAATCTTTAAAATGAAAAGTGGGATTCTAACATTTATTGTACATCTAGTTGACACTTAAAATATTATGCTTGATGCCTTCAACATACACAACATTTTGTGCTTTAGTCCTATCATTATTAAGGCTTAGAACACCTCTTCTAGTGATTCTTACAGATCCATTGTCTCCAAAAGACACATTTCATCCTTTTTATTCTTTTAGAGTAATACATTTATTTTGATTGATGGCCATGTGTCTAGAGGGCCCACTATCAATGAACCATTGACTTTGTTTGCTTTGAACATCCATAACTAGTTTGCATTTTTCTATTAATGATTATTCGTGTTTTCTCTTCCAAAACCATTCTCTTGATCTTTTAGGATAGTCTCATGCCACATATCCAAAATTGTTGCATCTTAAACACTTTATACTATAATTGGATAATGTTTCATATGAATTATGATTTTTGTTATCACCATTATCTCTAATTTTGATATCTATGATCTTCTTTTTAGAGGTTTGATGAGAATCCCTTTCATAATAAATTTTCATATAAGATTTACAATTTATTGCTTAATAAATAATATTTTGCATAAAAATAGTGACCCAGAAAAATAGTTTGATAGCTCGTCGAGTATGGTTGCCTTGATGGTATAGTTCTTCTGAAGTTGATCTGCTTTGGAGATTATCCAAATATTTGTTGTTCCTTTTCCCTTATCATATTGCTTCCTACATTGTGAATGGACCCCTTGAGAGCATCAAATAGTTTTTTGGTGTAACAGTGTTTCCATACTCCTCCCGTCTCCTGTCCTCGCTCTTACTGAGCTGGAGATTTTAAGTGTCTCTTCAACTTCCTTGCATGGTGACTTGGTGTTTGCATCTTCTTTGTACAATATCTCACCCATATGACCAAGATTGATCCTTTCATATGGTGGTATTTGACTGCTGAGAATAACATCCAGGGTTTGAGATATTTTCATGTTTTTGTTGAGCTTATCTAGCTTTTTCCTTAATGAGACAGTTTCTTCTTCAATTTTTTCATAGTTTTCTTCCTTTTCTTTTAGTTTATTATTAAACACTTCTTCCACTCTTTTTTATTCCTCTCTTCTAGCCTTCATGAAGATGATTTCCTTATATAGTCTCTTGTTCTTCTTCTTAGGGTTATCAATTTCCTCTCTTTTAGTCTTGATGAAGATGATTTCCTTAGATAGTCTCTTATTATTCTTCCCGGGGTTATAAATTTCTTCTAATGCACTGATATGTTCTCCTTCAAGATCCATTATGCCTTCAATGCTTTCTCGTTTTGATTTTTCTTTTTTCTCCTTTGTTTCTTCTATGTTGGATTCCTCATTTGTGGCTAAAAATAGGATCTATCTTCTATTATCATTAGAAACATATTCTTCTCCTTCAGAAAAATCATTATCCTCTTTGGAATAGAGATTTGTTTTTTTCAAATATTTTCCTTTAAATACCTGTTTTCATGGTTCTTCTTCATCATCACTATCTTCCCTATAAGGACACTTAACAAAAAAATGTTTTATCTTACCACATTTAAAACAAATGAGAGGTATCTTACCTTTGAATTTGGCTTTTCTCTTTCATTTTATGACTATCTGAGCCATTTTTGTATTAGATTCATCACTAGAACAATCACCAGACTTGCATTTTCTTGATTTGTTAGATTATTTAAATGTTTCTTCCTTATGTGATGAGATTTCCATCCTCATTTCATATGCAACAAGAATTACATGAAGCTCATCCATTTTCAAATTCTCGAAATATATTAATTCTTATATGGTAGAGACCTTGGCATCAAAACATAGAGGAAGAGACCTAAATTTTTTTTGAACATTTGTTGCTTCTTTAACTTCTCCACCAAATCCTTTGAGTTAATTAACCACTTCATATACTTGAAGAAAATAATTAGCAACATCTTCTTCATCATTCATTTTCATGCTTTCAAACTGTCTTTGGAAAGTCATAAGTTTTTCCTTCTTTACTTCGTCATCTCCTTCATAGTTGTTTACAAGCTTGTCCCATATATATTTAGCATATTCACATTGCATAAATTTAATAAATTTTGAATCTGAAAAGCCATTTAAATTGGATTTCATGGTTTTTGCATTGGACACATAAGACTTTCTCCCATGTTGATCAATTGGAGGAGAGAATGGGTCCTTATATTCGTCCGTAACAGAATTCCAAACTTTAGCAACAAGATACATCATGTGTGTTCTCATTCTTATCTTCCAAAAGAAAAAAGAAAAAAAGTTCCATTAAAGAAATGAATTTTGATTGATGCTTCTTGACTGGTTATGGGCCCATGTAAAATATTCTTCCTATTGTTAGACTATTCCTGAAGAAGCTTGCTTTGATACCAATTGTTGGAAATACTAAGGGAGGGTGGGGGGGGGGTTTGAATCAATATTTCATTACTTTTGACAAATTTTCAGTTAGTTAATATTGAAACTGAATTCACATCACATTACCAATCATCCACAATGTATGGACACAAATATTAAAGTGTAAATCAAAATTTTAAGAAGAAATACTTGAAAACAATCTTTAATTTATTATAATCTCTTGTGAGGACACCAATCCTCTATAAGCACCAACTTAATAAAATTGCATGCTCCAATTTGTCATGAGGGTGAGGATACCAATCCCCAGTAAGCACCAATTTATAGTAATTGCATGCTCCAACATGAAATTAGCCTTCAATACACCAAAACTTGGACTTCAAATCAAGCTGATCTTGGCCTTTAAATAAGCTCAAAATAGATCTTCAAATAACATAACTCAACCCTCAAATAACATAACTCATCCCTTGAAACTTAGTTTTCAAACAATAGTTCTTAGCCTTGAAAAATGGACCTCGAAGCAAACCATAAACCCTTACCAAGAACAATTCCAGAAACCCTTCAAAAGACGTGCCAAAACCCTTCCACAAAAAGTTGCTTGAACTTAGCTTCACTTCACTTCTCCTTCATTTATGAGGTATGACTTCAAAGCTGCTTTTGTGCTCTCCTAAACATAGAATTGAGTGCTTGAGTCGATTAGTTAGAAATGCTCCTTCTCATGCTAATGTATAATGTGTTTGATGTTGAGATAGGGTTGACTTATCCACTAGTTGGGCCAACTGGCGCAACTAGCAGAATGTATAATGAATATTCAAAAATTCATTTATCCTCAACCATGAGGAGTTAGAAGGCATGCTATATATCGTTGGAAAGGTATCAAAATAATATTTCCAACCATATAACCTATGCTCCCATTTGAGCTAGGTAATTAGAGTGAAAAATTCCTTCAAAGATAAGGTATTCAAATGGGGCCTACTTGTACTTTGGTTGGGTCATCCTAAAAATATATTTCATATCTCCTTATTCCTATGGAATTAGAGGGAATGTTATATATCATTTGAAAGGTCTCAAAATATGCTATTTGAATATGTAATTCCTCTTTTATTTGGACAACCTTTGACATCGATAGTAAGCATTTTCAACAAGTGGGCATTTCACTCGCAAAACTATAGCCCACAAAATTATTCGAACAAGGTATTATTGGTCCTTTACTGTTTAATAATTACACACTTTTGTACAATATTATGATGAATTCCAAAAGGCACACACATATAATTGTCATGGAATTGCAAGTTGTCTTACTTGAATTTCCATTTACTAAATGGGGACTTGACTTTATAAGATTTATTAACCCATGACCTTCAGTTGGTCATATTTGTATTCTCATAACCATAGATGAGTTCGCGAAATTATATGAAGTTGCGACCCTTAAAAATGTCAAATATGAGCAGGTAATTAGTTTTCTAGAGATTGGGAAAATATATTGCTAGAAGCAATACAAGCCTACCACACAAAATGGAAAACTTCAATTATATTAACACCTTATGAATTTGTGTTTGATTAAATTGTGTTGTTTCCCATTGAATTTGAAATTAAAACCTTGACGATGACAATGGAATTTGGGATGAATATTTTTGTAGCACAAAAAGATAGGATAGCTCAACTTAATCGATTGGATCAATACAAACAACAAACTTTTCAATACTTGGAAAAAACTCATCAACAAAGAGTTCACTCACATGACCAACACATTAAAGATAAATAATTCGAGCAAGGTGATTGTGCATTATTGTATGATTCAATATTTCAACATTTTAAAGAGAAACTAACTACTAGATGCTTGGGTCCCTATAAAATTGAGCACTTGTATGAAAATGGAGTTGTAAAACTAAGAACAATTGATGAAGATAAGTTACCATTGCTCGTAAATGGACATAGGTTAAAGTTGTACAAGAAATTTGAATATGTTTACTAAAATATTGTGCCAACATCAAAATTTGAATACCATAGAGTGTTAAACTAGGCCATGCATTTCCTAATTCCCATAAATACACAATCCTTAAAGAAAAATAAAAAAGAAGAAGAATAATAATTACAATGAAAACCAATAAAGACATTGTAAGCTATCGTAGTTTTTTAAAACTAGAGATGATAATGATTATTATAGGAAACTCTGAAAAAAAATATTGCAATGAGAATAAAAAATGGCAAACAAAAAATTGTTGGCATTACCGCAAAAAATAAAATAAAATAAATTAACTAATTAATTAAAATAAATAAATAAATAGATAAAATAAAAATAAAAATAAAATAAAAATAAAAAATAAATAAAAAATAAATTTGCTGATTTCTTTTCAAATAACAACCAATTTCAGTTTCAAAGAAGTTATTTTCATAAAATACAAGCATTTTTTTTAGAATTCATCAATGCTCTTGTTATAATTTGTAATGTATGTTTGAAGCTCAAAGAAATGCAATTGCAAATATTGTCAACCATAGCAATTAAGAATTGAATATTTTGTCTTACATTGCAAAATAAATAAAAAACAACATCAACAACGTGCAGATTCTAGAAAACACAACCACAATTTCAAAGAACTCGATAACAATTGTTACAACTTTATTTTACTGAAGAGATACTTTGCAATGAAGGCAACATGTTTAACTCTTCAAACACCACGAGTTAGGTAATATTGAACTAATTATTTAAATTACTTGTTTGGTACCATTTGTCCAACCATTATTGTGTTCCATTCTTGACACGACCATTACATCATAACCAATCACATCATCCAACCCACAAATCTTTTGAATTTCATGCACCATCATCCTTCATATGAACTCATTCAATCGTCACTTCGTGTCAACTCAAACCATTTAATGAATGTGGTTCCCACCTATCAAAATCATTTACCCACACAATGGTTGATTAAGTTGTAGCAGGATCGAGGCAGCCGAAAATTAAAATCATTGTCGTCAATCATCCCCTCGATGAATTTCACATTTATTCAACATGCATAACAATTAATGAGCAACAAAATATATGGACTCGGAAAATCCACAAAATTCAATGGATTTTTGTAGCATAGAGTGTTAAAAAAATCAGTAAGTTTTATTTTCACTCACTATCACTCTGTGGCTATAAATTTGAATTGAGCTGCAACAACCCCAAAATTTAACATGCAACTAATTATATCAAATATCCAATTAATAATCAACACACAAACTATTAACAAGCTGGCATAGAAATTTCATAAACATGAGCAAAGACGACTTACCTGTAATGATGGAATTCCTTACTTGAGACTCTGAAGTTGAATGCTATTTGAATCTCACTAACCACAACAAAGTTTTGATGATGACTCTCCACCCAAACGTAGGCTTAGCTGCACGTAATATTTCTACAACTGGCCACCCCCGAGCCCTCAATCAACGTACTACTGCTAGGGAATCCCTTGTCTCACAATACCTTTCTCCGAAGAGAATAGATGAAGGAATGATGAATCTCATCTTCCTCAACGTCTATTAAATAGACCAAACAATGGAAAGGGAACCGCATGCACGCATCCCATGTGTCAACATGCAACTTTTATTTCTTTATTTTAAGTCTTACTTAATTTAATGTTTCTCTTGATTTAACTCTTTCTTATTTTATTTTATTTTACTTTTTGTTAACTTTACTTATTTTTACTATTTTTATGGTTCTCTTAGTTTAACTCTTTCTTATTTTATTCCTTTTTACTTTTGCTAACTTCACTTATTTTATAGTTTACTTTTATATATTTTTTATTTAGAACTTTGGTTTATTATTTACTATTTTATTTATTTATTAATATTTTTCTCTTTATTATTTATTATGTATTATTTATTTACTATTTATTTTAATATTATGTTATATTATTTATTTATTATTTATCATTTTTATTATTATTAGCGGAAATTACATACTCCCCCTCTTTAAGGAATTTCATCTCGAAGTTAAGTTGAATTATTTAACATTTTATTTATTTAGTTATTTATTACTTCATGTTTTCCCAACACCCTCTGCTGAACTAGTATAACCAAGAGGCATCGAAAGTTTCGACAACACCCAGAAAATATCAAGGAATCTCTCTCCTTTTTCCCACTTTCAGAACCAGGCATAAGCCTCATGGATCTGTACCATAGCCCAAGGTTTGCACCCGGCTTAGACGTCATCTGCCGCAAGGCAGGCGTATAGTCCTAGTACTCAATGACTCTGAGCATCTCGCAAGGTTGGCCCACTCCCTCCACCCTGACTAAGGCGCATGATCCCAAGCATCGAAGTCCTTACACCCCTTCCAGACTTAGACATCCCAATCCAATACCAGGCACTTAGCCTACAATTTTAGGTACTTGGCCTCGTCAAGATGGTCCCATAGCCCCTGAAGAGCTATCCATCAAGAGTTATACAAGACAAAGGAACCACTGGCATATGTAATGTTGATTGAGTATGTCCCCAACCCATATGGTGTTACTTATTCTCCCTCGTAGGTATGGGCTCCCACGAGATCATCAAATAACTCGGCCCTCTTGTCCCATTTTTGGAGTTCCTGTAAGTCACTACATCTCAAGATGCATCCAATGCATTAGTTATAATCATAAAAAAATAATCTACATGCCATCATGATAACATAACATCATTGTTAATCACAACATTTTGAATAGTGAAGAACTGTATGCTCATGCATGTCATAAAATCTGCATGAAACTACCACATGCTTCACCTTATGAAATACCATCATAAGTTATAACATTAGCATATTTGTATCAAATATATATCATGCAAATACATAATAAAGCAACCACATGTCAATATAACCTCATATTATAACATCACAATTCCTATGCCACACTATGCATATCATATCCATCATGAGCATAAACATCATTATCATAAAAAACCACATGTTCAACATTATCCTCATACCACAATGTCATGAAACATCATCAATATGCGAATCATCACAATACTTATCAAATATAGAACAATGATACACTATAATCATTCTTATCATGATTCATTGGAAAATCAATTTCATTAGCTTGTATAAACATTGAATACCTATTATGAACTAAGATTATTCAACATCCATCTAGGATCTATGTTATCTCATTAGAACTATTAGCGTCATATTTTCATCAAGATACTAGTTACTTTACAATAATCATTTCTTGTTCTTTCTATTAGGAAGTTGACCATTTACACCATAGGTATACTCATCTAAGTACATCATTAAATTTTATGAGCCTCATCATCTTGGGCCTTAATCTCTCATTATATATTCTTCCTTCCCCAAGGAAATTTTAGTTAAATTAATTTTTAAGATATTGTCGGTTATACAATCATTATTGGAACCATTAATATCAAATTAAAATTTCATGATCACTATACATACATATTTTTCTTATACCAATGACACACATACCCTAGGTCATCCTTATTTAAGTCTTATCTAATTCTTAATCCACCCGCACGAGGGCTTGCCATCCCCTAGTGATTGATTCATCACTCGCATAATTGTCATTTTTCATCTTAAAATATTTTCTTATCTCATCAAGTTCCCACTTGATCTCTTTTATTGTAAATTCACCCATCTTCAAGTTGGATTAGGGATTCTTTCACTTGTTAAATATTTAGTTTAAAATTTGAAATGTTTGTAGCCACTACCACCATTATCATCCAGGAATGATTTGGTATGCCCAATGTGTTTGGCACTAACTTCTTTCAATACTAACAACACACACTAGTAAGTTGTTCAATTACACCCTTTATTAGTTGATTCCCACTTCTTTTGCCAATTTATGTGCAATCATTCTCAAGTCTCATTATAGAATTTCCAATAGTATTTATTCTCATTGTTCTCTCATTAGTTTAGTCAGTGCCTTTCTTTTTCCAAGAGTTAAACAATCATTATCCTTGAAATACTTTCCTAGTTTATCACAAGTGCTCAAAACTTCCTACCTTGACATTCCTAAATTTATAGGTCATCACTTTGACCCTTACCAATCATGTTAATCAATCCACTCATCATATTTTTATGAGATTTTTCTTCTCGATTGAATCACTCATTCACTTCCTCATATTGAATATTCATAGATATAATTTATTTTTCCCCTAGTATCAATTACCTAATATTCCATGTCTACTAGCTTCAACAATGGAAACTTCTTCACTTTGTTCAATTTTAAAAATATATTATCAAATCGGCTTTAATTTCTCACATCTAGTCATTGGTTTCTCCCTCTTCTCTATTATATGCACAAATTGTTGAAAATTGAGAATGTTGTTACTACTTTCCAACTAAGAATGTTGTTCCTATTCATCATCATCCTATAGAAATTCATGGGTTGATTACCTCTTTAACCTAACACCACCATTTTTTATTTTATTATATATACATTATTTATTTATTATTTACTTAATTAATTAAATTTATTTTATTTTTCAGTTCCTTGAAATGAATTTTATCAATATCACGATCAGTTAACTTCATCCATGGATTGGGAATATTTATTCTTAGTAGGAATCATCCTCAGTTAGACTTTGTAGTTGTCCTTATCATGCTTTTATATCAAAATATTTTTGTAACTCCATGTCCATTTTCCACTAGGTGACCCAAAATATTTATATTATGCTCTCAAATAGGCTAGTTCCTCTTGTTGATTTCCCTTCATTTTTTTCTCAGTCACCCTAAGTGTCTATCTAGTACTCTTTTATATTCATGAACATCATCCCAAGTTGGTCATGCTTATAAAGGATACTATTTACTTTCATAAAAAAAATTCATAACTTTATACTGCAATCATTGGGCATCAATCTTAGAAAATTTCCTTCATTTTACATATGTCTTATTTCTTTATACTCATTTTCCTAATATATGAAACATAAAATAAAACATGATTACATATAAATATTCTAACAAGAGAATCCCCTTCAATCGACCTCAGTTTCCAAAATCATGAAAAAATATTGGTCATTAGGAACTACCACATCATCCTAACCATAACTAAATTCACAACATTTTTATGCTAAAAAAAAAACATGATTTATAAAATATATATATATATATATATATATATATATATATATATATATATATATATATATATATATATATATATATATATATATCTTACAAAATAACACTCCCAACCAATTTTGAACTTATAAAGATCAAATTTTATTATAATACAAAATTACACAAAACAAACTTTATTGTAAATCCTTATCTTTAAATTTCTTAAGTACATTATGCCCAATTTAACTTCGACGTATATTTTAATATTTTAATATATTAAATTTATGACATAATCTTGATTTCATAAACCAAAATCATAAAACAAAGTATTTATTACAATTTAGATTACCTTCCCTTTTTAAACTACTTAAAAACATTAATATTTTAAGATTTCTATAAATAGATTCCACAATTACCTACTAAAAATTACTTAATAAAATATTTTAAATATTTTGTTTTTAAACACATTCAACAATTACCTTCTAAAACTAATATTAAAATCTACTTTTTAAACACATGCAACAATTACCTTCCAAAACTATTATGAAACTTTACTTATGCCAAACTCTTTTTAACTTAAAATAAAATCAATTTTAAAAATCTATAATACAGAGTCATAATACAAATTTTAAAATATCTTAAAATCTCCATCCACTATACTTTATTTTAAACATTCATTTCTTCATTTATTTTCCTTTTATAGATGGCCAAAATTTTATTATCATATATAAATAGAAAATCTTATTATTTATTTATTTATTTTTATTTTTTTTCTTCAGCATTTTATGTTGCATTCTTTTCCACTTGTTTTTATGAAAGACTTGTTGTATAACTCTCATACCAACAGCTTGAACAATAAAATCCAATGTGCAAGAATGGCTTGCAGAATTTCATATTCTTCCAAGAATTTCAGATTCACTTTTGCAACTGCATTTTCGGCATCTTTTTATATGAATGGTTATTTCCCAGATATCTCTATATTATCACGGAAGTGATCATTCTTTGAAGGAGAGGACCGAGTCAAGCCAATTTCCCATAGCCGGTTATATCGAGAAGAAGTACCATTCTGCTTGTGAATTTCAAGAAGCTGCTAATAGTTGTCAATCTGGCATGCTCACTAAGATCAAGAATTTTTTCAAGCTCTTTGAAGCCTGCGAAGCCCAAGGCTGTGAAGCCTAAAGCCCCGGTCAAGAAGCCCGCAGCTAAGCCCAAGCGAGACAGGTATTGACAAATGGTATTGGCCATTTTTCCCAAGGAACCTATGGTGCAGTGGACTGTATCCGCTGGCCTCATTTTTTTGAGGATGGCACTCTGGGTAATGTGCATGGAATACTGAAAGAACCACACAGAAAAGGAGTTAGGTTGGGAGGTAGGTTTAAGGGAAGAGAAAAGAGGCATCTCTGCTTACTATGTTAAGAATAGCTTTTTATTGCTGGTTAGCGGGTATGGGTGCCATGAAAGGTTCACATGGATGTGTAGCAACCGCATATGAGGGCATACATTCTACTTACTAAGTTAAGAATAGCTCTTTCTTGCTGGTTAGCGGGTGTGGGTGCCATGAAAGGTTCACATGGATGTGTGGTGCCATGGCCTCCCAGTTTTGTTTCATGGTGCCACCCTACTAATTTTGGCGTTGAATGTCTGCACAATAGTTTCTTGCTGTTGGTATGAGGCCTTGATCTTGTGTGGATTATGAACTTCTAATTGGTCCAGAGCATTAGTATTGGGTTTCTGGTAATGGCATATGTGGGGAGTAATATTGACAATGTTTTAGCAAACTGTAGTTATGGATAGGTATTGTTCGCTATGAATTTCATGGATGGCATTGAGGTCCTTTTGACAATGGTTCTCATCATCATTGCCATCTATATTCTTATTGCCATTTATGACCAACATAAGTCTGATGATTAGCCAGGTGTAATATGGTCTACAACAAGATACTTCATCACAGGAATCATCAACGGAATCAAGTGCTTATGATTTAGGTTGGTCGGGGCGATGGTATACTTTATGGTGTATTGGGTTGACTCCTTCATCATATCTCGGCCATGCAAGAGTTTCGGTTTTCGCCTATGTAAAAGGTGGTGGGCATTCCTTGGATGCTATTGCTGTTGTTGTTGCCACCTATAGTGGTATTGAGGATTGAAGGCCTTGTTTTTCAGACGATTTTTCTTCTCGACGGTTTTTCCCGCTGATCCTTTTCCGGCTATTTTCAAATTCTCTGGGGATCTGACAGCATTGATGTGAGACCTCTCCTCCTCAAGGTTTTATTTCTCTTAGCAACTATCGATGTATGATACGTGACGATTGTGTGAATGGATAGTGGGGTGGCATTATCATTATTTGCATTGGATGGTGCCCAATTTAATGTCAGGGATCTGATTGTATCTATGGCTCAGTGCAGTGATTGAATACATGATGCCAATTCAGTCATTGTAATTATTTCCCAAGTTTCTCGAGGCTTCTCACTATGTCAGCTTCCCTGTCTATGGACAGTGGCGGTTACTAATTAAGGAAGGTCAAGTTGGTGAGATCGCGCTCTGTACTGTTGATCGCGCTAGATTCGACTTTCCTCATTGGGATTGCTTTTTCCTCTTTTTAATATGGCCTTTTTTTGGATCTATACAAGGGGTATTCTATAATGACGACATTTTGCTCCGATCGAACTATGTCTGCCATCTTGACAAATTCTGTGTAAGGGCTGACTTATCAGGATTGGTTTATTCCTAGGTATAATAGGGTAGATTTTGCTGGGCTTCAAATGGTATATTTCTGGAAGACTTAAAAAGAATATTATCCGGTTCAAGGCTCACATCTACGTCATCATCTGTCCTATGTGGCGAATACGTGTAAAGGTCTGCTGCCGTGACATACCTACCTGTGGGTTTCGAATTTATCGAGCCTGAACTTAGGTTTGTCATCTTTATTATCTTTATCCTTTTACCAGTGGCAGCACTTTACATTTCAGGTGTACTATTGCAGTCGAGTCCGATCAAATACTATGGAGGCCTTATCCGTGGGAATCCACCCAAATTTGTCAGATAATGTGACGGTCATTACTAATTCAAACACGACACCTGATCATCTCTCATTTGAATCGAATGTTGATGAATTGATCATGAGGAATGCCATTGTGAACAATCAGGTTGATAATGTAAATCCACAAGTCTGTTGTAAAAGGAATAATCGCAGGAGGCGTGGTAAGATTAAGAAGAATTACTTCAAACATAATATGGAGATAAAAGAGGTATTTCTGGACTATGATGACTTGTGTGGGAGGGTGGCGAGCTTGCAGAAATGGGTGGTTATTGGGCGCTGGATGTTCCCGGACAATTGCGACTTTGACACCACAGTACTGGAATCCTATTATAGGATACACTCCTAAGGTTAGTCTGCTTATCAATGGTTGGTTCTCTATTCACTTCATGGACTAGAGTGATGTTTTTAAAATTACCAGCCAGACATGGGTTAGAGGCCGTAGCTTTATGCAATTGGTTCCGTGGTATCTGGTTTGAACCCGGTTATGGAGGCACCGCGCAGTAGGGTCATCTAGGTTAAGTTACCGAGCCTCCCATTGGAATTTTGGACCCTTAAGGCTCTGAGAGCGATTGGTGATTCTATTGGCAGTACGAAATACATTGATCCAAGCATATTAGGTGCGAGTGATAAGAGAATTGCATCGCTGCTTGTTGAGGTTGATTTTGTGGGGGGATTGCCAGGGGATGTGGATTTATTATGGGGTAACAGAAGACATAGACATCACATTGATTTATGGGGTATCCCTTTCAGATGCCTTATTTGCCATAAAACTGGACATCTCAGGGAACATTGTCCTTTCCGGCTTCGTATGGAACGTTCGAGTGGTGCTGTGGCTGGTGCTGATGATAGCAGACAGAATCATGCGGCTACGGTTACTCCGGGAGGCTTCACATTAGGTATTCCTTCTGCTTCTTCTTCTGAGGATGTTGCTTTTGTCTCTACTGAAGAGAATCATGATTGGAACTTGTATCCTGAGAATGGTGATGATAGGATGCTGCTTCAAAATAGACCTCCTACTGACATGAATAGGGTCCTATCTCCCGAATCTAATATTTCACCTTCTGCCGATCACTCTAGCCCACCAAATTTACATAGCCCATACATGACCAACTCGCCTATCACCAACACTCCCATCCAAGTCACGGGCCCTCCCATGCAGGACTTTCCTCTTGGGGTCTCTGTCAATGCACCTACTCACTTTGCATGCCCTCCTAATAATGCTGACCCACCGCTTTTTCATAGCACAAATTACTCTGTTGGAGAATCATCTGCCGCTCCCATTAGTTCTTCAGCTGGGCCTCCAATGTCTCCCATAAACAATATTGAACCTACCGACCCCGATTATCCTCCTGAATCACCAAGAAACTCAGTAGGGAGCGATATCGAGTCTTTATTGGGCAATCCCAATATTGATTTGGCTGCCTTAACTGTGTTTGATAGACCACCTACAACTCGGGATTCCCGAGACTTCCATTCCCTGTCTTCTAATATCACAACCAGGAAAAAATCTAAGAATACAAACAAATTGGCTAGGGGCAAGTTCAAATCCATTTCTCTGTTTTCGGATGGGGAAGAAAATTTTACAGATATTCCCATCTCGGCATGTGATGGCAAGTGGGAGTGTTCCAGGGCGCTTAGAGCAAGAAACCCTGAAATGGGTTCCCCATGACCCACATTCTATCGATGAATATAAGGGGGATGGGCGATGCCCCCAAATCACAATGCCTTCGGGAATTATTAGTTGATAATAAGTGCAGTATCTTTCTGGGACAGGAGACTTTATGTCGGAGGGAGAAAGCTATTAAAACCTTTTTGAGTTATAAGTCTGGGTGGTGTGCGGTGGCTGTCGACTCAAATGGCCATTCGGGAGGATTGATTGCTATTTGGAATCCTGATTGGGCTATTTTTAAAGCCTTCAGTTTTTTTGGCGGGATTCTACTTACTGGTCACCTAAGGGGTGTGGAGGGACCACTCAATATTGTTAATGTATATGCTCCATTTAACAACAGGCAATCCTTTTGGATCCGAATGAGGGATTCCAGAATTTTTATGCTGCCAAATCTGATTTTGATGGGGGATTTAAATTTCACTATGCAGTCTAATGAGATATGGGGGAACAACGTTTGAATGGATCCTCTTTCAAACTTTCTGAACGATATGTTCATTAATTATCACATGGTGGATATCAGGCCCGACCCAATGATTCCTACGTGGACAAACAAGAGGATGGGGGTTAACTATATTGGTAAAAGACTGGACAGGGCACTTGTAAAAGACAATCTGATAGACAGCTGGGGAGCCCCCAAATCAGTGGTTATGGTCTCGGACATATTGGATCACATGCCGATATCTTTATCCTGGAATCCTAGAGATAAGGATAAGGGGCTCCCATACATGTTCAATCAGGTATGGCTCGAATATGCAGTATATATTAATCTTGTTAAAATACTGTGGCAAGAGGATGCTGGATTGGAGGATCTAGGGCAGTGGGATCGATTTCATCATAAACTCCATAAATTAAAGATGGCCTCCAAAAAGTGGGAAGTACAAAAAAAAACGGCCCTCAAGGCAGAGCTGCATGACATCAACAAGAGGATGGAATCGATATATAAAGAATTCATAAACATAGCTCTGGATGAAGAATCATATCACATTCTCAAGTAGTTGGGGATTCGGAGAAGGGAGATACTGTGTATAGAGGAGACTACTTGGAAACTTAAGAGTAGGACCTGCTGGTTACAGGAGGGTGATCTCAACACGAAATTTTTTCACAAATATGCAACTGACAGGAGGAATAGAAATGCAATTTGGCGCATCAAGTGGCCTGATGGTAGTTATGCCATTTCTACTGCTGAGATACAAAGTGAAGCATATTCCCATTTCTCATATTTCTACCGAAAAGAACAATCCATTGATTTTGAAAATCAAACTTGGGTACTGAATCATATCTCCAGAATGTTTAATGAGGAGGCTATTTCTGATCTTGACCAGAAAATTACTGGGAATGAAGTGCACATGGTCCTGAAATCTTTTGCGCATGATAAATGTCCGGGGCCGGATGGCTGGCCCGCGGAATTTTTCACCTTCTTCTTTGAATTAATTGGGGCTGAACTTACGGAGGTTGTGGATCTTATCCGAGCAAAAGGTCATATGCCTGCTAATTTAAACTCTACCTTTATTGTGTTGATCCCCAAAGTTGCAGATCCACAATCCTTCGCTGATTTTAGACCGATTGCGCTCTGCAATATTTTATATAAGGTCACCTCAAAGATTATTTCCAATCGTATCAGGGCTACTTTATCAGAACACATTTGTATGGAACAATACGGATTTCGTCAAGGCCGTTCTATACATGATGCAATTGCCATCACATAGGAAGTTCTTCATTCTATGCACTCGGAAAGGAAGGAGGCTCTGGTCATGAAGGTGGATCTACACAAGGCATATGATTCAGTAGACTGGTCCTATATTAGACTTGTCTTACTCAAAATTAGGTTTCCAGTTAGAATCATTAGATGGATCATGTCTTGCATTACTATTGTTAGATATGCAGTATTGGTTAATGGTGTGCCTACTCATTTTTTTGAGGCTGCTAGAGGTCTTCGTCAGGGATGTGCTCTCTCCCCGCTCATTTTCATTCTCATATTGGACAGGTTTAGTAAGGTATTACATAACGCAGAGAAAAAGGGCTTCATTAAGGGGTTTTCCTTTTCTGAGTCTGTGTCCACATCGCATTCACTCTTTGTTGATGATATGTTGTTATTTGGATACCTCATCAAAAATCATTGGTTTTATATTCATCTGGTACTAATGAGGTTTGAATCTGCTACAGGATTAGGTATCAATAAAGATAAATCTTTTCTATTAAATGAGAAGGGTGATTTACAGGAGATTCTTTTTATTGTTGATTTTTTGGGGGTCCACTGTCAGATTGCTTCGGATGGATTTAAATATCTGGGTTACAACATAAAGCCCTGAGGATATAAGAACAGGGATTGGATGTGGATGATCGAGCGATTTAGGGCTCGTATCTGTAAATGGACACACAAGTGGCTATCTTTGGGCAGTCGACTCATCCTCATACAGGCTGTATTATCATAGTTGATGGTCTTTTGGGGCCATATTTATTACCTGCCAGCCAAGATTGTGGAGCTGATCAATAGCACTATTGCTCAATTTCTGTGGGGTGGTTCCAATATGGAAAAGAAATATCACCTCTGTAAAATTGATGTTATTTGCAGGCCTAAAGAACAAGATGAGTGGGGTATTTTAAATACTCGAATTTTGAATACAAACTTGCTTATTAAATCCTTCTGGCGTGCTATCAAAGGGGATAGCATTTGGAGTGCTATTATCAGATGCAAATACATTGAGGGCGACTTTATACATCAACTTATCTGTCAGGAATTAGTTTGTCCACGGAGTATATCTGCCATATGGGGCAGTTTTAAAAAAGTTCTAAGGTATGTCTCTGGTCAATTGATTTGGTTTTTCTGTGATGGTGGGTGAATCCCGCTGGCTTTCAAAAGTATAATGTCCCTCCCTCTCCAAACTAGCCTTTCCCCCCGCCTGCTACACCGTCTATCACACAGGGGTTTCCTCTATTTGTCACAGACTATACAATGTTGGTCATTTGGCGCTCCGATTTTCAAAACTGCAAACCAACTTGAATTGGCTGGGGAAGATGCTTCTGAATGGGATCTCATTCGGGATTATTTTAGATGTGCTGGTCTATGTCATTCACAGCGGGGCGATAAGATCATTTGGAATGGTCCCATGAAGAATAAATCTGTCATTGTCAAAGATGTCTACAGGAACATCATCCTTACTTGGCGTGGGGGTATATCTTCCAAGATATTCTATCCCTACTAGCGGCGAAGAATCCCAACCAAGATCACACTCTTAGGGTGGTTGGTGTGGTGTGGTAAGATACTAACCTGGGATAATCTCAACCGAAGAGGGGTACATGGCCCCAATCGATGTGATTTATGCTATTTGGAGGAAGAAAGCATTGTCCATATATTTTTCATTTGCCCTATCGCTAAGAGTTTGTGGAATCTATTCGGTCCATTATTTATGGACCCCAATTAGTCAGCAACTGATTTCATGTCTGCTGTAGGGTAATGGGACAAGCTTAATGGAAAATTTAAACCACTTCCTTTTTTCCTTGTGTGGGAGGTGTGGATTGGTTGGAATAACCTGATCTTTGAAAACATGCCATTTCAAATACATAGTATTTACTCCAAGATTATGAATTGGATTGCGGACAGGCCTGAACCTTCTTAGTTGGTGGCTGATGGATCCATACGGAACAGACCTCATGAGATTTCCATCCTAGCCATATTTTTTGATGGGGCATCAGCTGAAGGCATCATGGGATGTGGTGTATGGATAAAATTGTCACAGAGAGAAATAATACACATCTTCTGGAATGGTGGTCCTGGATCCAACAATAAGGCTGAAATCATGGCTCTGTGGGGTGGTCTCCTTGCGGCCTCAAATCTTCAATTGCAGAATCCCAATTTTTATGGTTATTCCATGCTGGTGATTGGATGGATTACAAATAGACGTGATGTGTTGAATCCGGGGTTATTGGGCTGGAGACAGAGAACTCATAGATTATGGCATAATTTGAACTGCCCTCCTATTAATCACATCTACAGAGAAAATAACACTAGGGCAGATGGTCTTTCAAAAAAAGGTATTGATGCAAATTTTGGGTCTATGCATGTTCTCCAGTTCAAAGATGGTGTGCAGATTTGGAACTCGACTATTCCAATTCCATGATATTGGTACACAACATTTCAGGAATATCTGCTATTGCTATATCTCTTATCCAACATTTTTGGTTTACCTTATGCATATCTATCATCATATCAACCATATCTTTTCGGTATAAAAGTTCTTCTAACTTATCTTGGGTTTTGGAGGCTCTTCGTTTCTTCACAAGATATGATCTCTGTTGGAAAATGATCACAACACCTTCACACTGACTACATGTCGGCATGATTCATATCATATAACAAGCGAGCCTGACTTATTTTATTCCTAGCGAGCATTAGAATGCAGGTAATGTCATCAAGCGAGCCTGAATAGATATAAATGCGATACAAGCGAGCACGACCTTCCTTGCATCAAGCGAGCTTGTTGCATAATTTGATTCACCATATGACTGTTAGCTTCCTTCTACAGTTTATCCGTCCTTACTACACTCAAGCGAGCCTATTCACATGAGGATCTTATGCAGTTTTTGTAGTGGCAAGGGTCATATTCCGATAATTTTTTCTCCATCTTTTCAATTGTCATTTCAATTCCCTGTTTGTTGCGATACATGTAGCTCTATATTATCTATGGTTCTATCTTGTTTATCATACAGGGATGCACAGGAACAATCTGTTTGGGCATGGGTAATCCTGCTCGTAATTTTGCTTGCCATGAACAATGAATTGCTTTTCTTACTTAGAAGGGTAGTTTATGTATGTGGATGGGGATTTTGAGTTTCTCGCTGGTTCATTCAGCTGAGAATGTAATTGGGATTATGTAATATCATATTTAATATATACATCGTTTTTTTTCTTCTGAAAAACAATGGTTGAGCCCAAGGCAACAGTTAGGCCCAAGAAGGCTTCCCAACCCACTAAACTTGCCGCCAAAGTAGTTAAGCTTCCAAAGAGTCCCTAGGCTAAAGTCGAAGCTGAAGCCAACAATGAATCCCAAAAAGGTGGAGAAGGTAGAAGTATCGGTTAAGAATCCAGTTTCGGCTAAAAAGGCAACCATTCCTGCAAAAATCCAGCACCTGGGAAGAAGCCTGCGAAGCTTTTAAAGAAGCCTGCCAAGATTTTAAAGAAGTTCGCTCCCTCGAAGCCCAAGAAAATGACACCTTTGCCATTGCTAAATTATAAAATTAAAAATCCCTCATCAAGAACCTTTCTTTTATCATGAAACTGACAAGTTAAAAAATTTAAATTTTGTTCCAAAGATTTTTATTGGTCAAATCATATTAACTTTAATCCTTGTACACTTATTTTTCCATGAATAAGATATATAGGACAAAGAAGGATTATCTTAGTATATTCATTGTTTAAGTCTTTGTAAAATTATTTTTCCATTAATAAGACATATATGATAAAGATGACTTTTCTTAATATATTCATTATTTAAGGAAGTGGTTGAATTGTTTAATCGATAATATCCAATGGCTTGATTTCAAATAAATTGGATGTGGATGTGCATGCATTTTATAAATTCTTAAATTTGCATGACAAGCATAGCCTCCATTATTTTAATTGGATAACACTGTATGTAAAGTGATAACATATTCTAAATAATTGAATTGCATGTAACTTATCTACTGATACGTTATAGAATAATTACAATATATCAACGTGTACATATAGACTAACTATACTCTACTAGAGGTGAAACCAAAATATTAATTCATATATCAAAATATAATATAAAATTATATTTGTTTTTTGTAAATTAAAAAGTTCTATTCACAACAATAACCAAGGATTACATAGATATTCAAAATAAGACTAGTGTGAGCATAGATTCATCACCGAGAGTCTTTGTCATGCTTGCTACATTGTTTTGCATATTTCCCTCTCAGAGTAGGAACACAGGGAATAAAACAGAGGGGGAAATTAAGACATAGAAAATGGAGACGCAGCTCCAGAAAAAAGGCTTTTTTGCCTCGCTGACAAAAATTATCATAGATTAACAAAAATAGAGGAATTGAAAAGGCTGTTGAAAACCTCGGGAGGGGAGATTAGTCCAGTTCATCCTCGGAGTGTTCGTCAATGCTGATGGGGAACTTCGGAGTGCTACCATAGTCAAAGGTGAGCTGAGATTTTCCACTGTGGGAGGGTCTAGCACTTGCGGGGCTGTGCTGCTTGTGGAGGGGCCTGCTGGTGGAGGGGCCTCCCGCTTCTTGTTTAGGCTGCTGATTAATGTGGTGAATGGCAGAGCGACGCTTGAGGAGTGCGTAGTGGGGGGGAGTCTTCTTAATGAATCTGTGATGGTGGACATCGCCCACGTACAACACAAATTTAGCAGTAATATCATCTATCTTTTTGGCTAGGACATTGTTGTTGTCCATCTGATCTTGCAGGGCCATCGCCAGGAGAGTCATGGCTTGCCAATTCAATTCAATGGCTTTGCCGAAGATATTCTCTCTGGCCCTGGTTAGACCTGGGTCAGGGATCCAATTGATCACCTCATTTACTTCCTCAGTGGTCATTCTCCCACGAGCTGTTCGGACTTTGGCTTCCAGGTTTGAATTTGATCTTTGGCAGATTGGATGATTTCCGTTTTGTAGACCAGAGCAACACTCCTTGTTTCCTATTTCATGCGTGTGGTGGAAGGTATATTGGAGGAGGTCCAATGAGTGCCACGACCTCTACAGCGCCTTGCAGGAGCAGAGGAGTTAGGCCTTCGGGGGGCCATTGTTGCCGACTGAAGATGAAATATCTGGGAGCTTGGGGGGACGAGGTGGGAAGGCAGAGGAAAATAGAACATAAGAAACACCGGGAGAGTAGGACAGGAGCGGAGGCCCTATAGATCATTGATGAATGAGGCAAAAGGGATGAGGGTTGAGTTTAAGAGGGCAAAGGATGAAAGGAGATGGAGCCAAGAGAGTGGAGAAGAAATGCTAGCCTGGAGATTCGAGGGCTGAGAGGAATAAAGACCACAGGTGATCCTAGCGTGTGAGAGGCCTGGAGGGCGACAGATAGAGGCAATACTTGGGGCAATCATACCAAGGTCGTAGGGATCAACTTGATAGATGATCCTGATCATTATTGATTTGAAGGTGGAGCATACCATCAGTTGAATTGGTTATACCTGCCTGAAATTCCTTTTTCATTATGATTGAGCATGCTTCCCTGACATCATTTGCTCAAAATCCTTCCATGCCGAGGAGAGGAGACAGAGGTTGCCACTAACCCCTACATTCATCAGCATGTTTGCTAGTTGATTTTACTTTCGCTTTACTGCCTGGAAGGATACTCCTTTAGCATAGATGATATGGAGCTCTATCCCGTGGAGGATTTTTTTGAGTCTCCGATTGTTCGAGACTTGCAAGGCAGTTTTGCCTTATTGGAGCTTTTTGCAAACTTGGGTAGCAACCTGCGAATCGCCTTCTACAATTGAATGCCAAAACTTTTGGTCTTTGGAAATAATAAATCCATGTTCCAAATCTTGTAATTATGCCACTTTGTTGGTGGGGTGCCCAATATTTCCATTGTAGATCCATATAATCTGCCCTGAGTGGTTTTTAAAAGCACCTCCAAAACCAGCTTTTCCCAGGTTGTCTTTGGCAGGACCATCATAATTTAGCTTGAAGAATAAGATATGGATGGTGCAAGATTGGATCAGAGGTTTGGGCAAAGGGGTGGTGAGAATTATAGGGTGGGACAGAGAAGGGAAGGGCTAACAAGGATAGAATGTGGAGGTCTTCCCTGGTGGGGGGTTGGGGGGATCTGACAGCTTGGAGATGGCGATCGTTTCATGAAGGGTCTGTTTGATGGAAGAGATGATTTGTTCCTATTTTTTGGATTGGCCTCTAAAAAATAAGGAATTCCATTCTTTCCAGAGGACCCAACAGATTACTAGAAGGAGGTTCCAATCCTGGTTGATCAATAGGTAGGAAGAGAAGGAGGAGTGCCAGTGCTCCAGAGTGAGGAGAATAGAGGAGGGGTCTCTGTCAATGACTTTGAAGACCAGGGAAGCCCATATCCAGATGTTGGAAGCAAAGGGACACTCATTTAGCAGATGATTATGGGTTTCTTCCTCATTCTTGCAGAGCATGTAGATGGAGGGGTCGATGAAACCTTTCCTGAGCAGGAAATCCCATGTCAGAATTTTGTTATGCATAATAAGCCAAAGGAAAATAGAGATTTTGGGCTAGTGCTTGTGATTCCAAAGATTATGCCATTTATTGTCTGGAGGAGTGGGGTTGGGAGAGGCTAAGTATCCATAGGCCTCTTTGATGTTGAAGTGGCCAACTGCATTTTTACCCCATCTTAACTTGTCATTCTCACCTTCTTTTTGAATCGGTATTTTGTTCAGCTCTTCTACGAGATTCTTCCAGGCAAGGGGGTAGTCCTAGTGATCCCAGTCGTAGGCTTCCAGCCATTCTCTCCAACTTTTGTTATCATTTTTGTTCCTCCAATAGTATTTTACCATCAATTTGTTTTTATTTTCCATCTGTATTTTAATTTGTCTATACTATTCTTGATTTAATCTGGGGCTTTGTTGCCATTCGTCATCCCAGAATAGAGTTGTCTCTCCATTTTCAATTTCCTAGAAACAATGGTTTTGTATGATAGCTCTATTGGCCCAATCATGGCTCCATAGCACAGAGCCTTTGATTGTGCCGTTGAGATGAATGAGAGTATCATTTTGATGGGTGGGAGAATATTTAGCTTTCCATAGAGTCACCCATCGGGTATGTTGGCTAGTGATCCACCTCCACCATGTTTTAGCTCCTAGAATTTCACCGACCATGTCCGGGTCTCTGAGAACTAGACCCCCTTCATGCTTGGGCTTACATAATTTATCCTAGGCCACCAGTGCAAATTTTCCTTTTTCCTTTTTGCCTCTCCAGAGGAAGTTTCTTTGGATGGTAGTGAGCTGGCAGGAGATCAATTTGGGGACAGCCATGGCAAAGTATTGGTAGAGGGGAATAGCTTGCAAAACATATTTTACAAGGACTAGACGGCTAGCCAGGTTCAAGGCCTGGAAGATCCATTTAGCAAAATTTTTCTTCAGTTTGGTGATGAGAGGTTCCCGGTTGGAAATGGTTAAGGGCTTATTAGAGAGGGGAATGCCCAAGTACTTTGAAGGAAAGGAACTGATCTTGAATTCTAGAATACTGGCGATGTGTGATGGGATAGGAACTGAGGTGTTCATGAAGAAAAATTTAGATTTGGTCAAATTAATAGAGGCGCCAAAGACTTCAAAGAAGTCGTCAAGGAGGGATTTGAAGGGCAGGGTTTATTTCACCGAGGGGTACCCATAAGCATGGTGTCATCAAAAAATTGTTGGTGAGTGGAGGGGGGAGAGGAGGGGTGTAATTTGATGCCTTCGATATTCACACTTGAGGAGGCTGCCACGATGGAGCAACTGAGGCCTTTAGCCATGAGGACAAAGAGGAAACGGGAGATGGGGTCTTGATCTGATATGGGTGGCTAACTTGTTTTTCTATGCAAGCACCTCCCACTCAATTAAAACAAATTAAGGATCTTTCTTATACATGCATGTGCGAAATTGAATTCTTGATTCAAGTGTATGTGTTTTAAATGGTTTAAGGCTTTATGTGTAAGAAATTAAACATTTGTTTAAGTTTATTAAAATAATGTATAGCAACCATAAATCTCAAAAAATTAACCAACAACACATAACAACAAACATAATAAAAGACTTCACCCTCAACACTTGGGCTATGTCTCCTTGAGCCTCCATCAATGGACTTGGTTCTTTGGGATTAAGATGATCAAATTATTTTACAATATGATGTTAAAATCCAATGGCTGTTTGGACTATACCAATGGGTTTATAATACCAAAATACCCTTGGATTCACTACTCAATCTCTGGAAATGGACCTAAGCTCCCTTGGGCTTGACCTCTTCTATCGATGTCCTTGAGCTTCCCTAAGCTTCTATGTGGCAAACAAATCTTCTAGAAGTCCTCTTCTGCTCCTAAAACCTGTTCTACTATCTGCATCACATATCAATCATCCAAAATATGTCGTCCATTCACTCAAAATGAACTCAGACTCCTTGTTCTATGCCTCCAACACCTGGTGGCATTGGGCTCCCTGAAACTTCCCTGTGTCTTCTTCGACTCTAGAAGTCTCCAAATGGTTTTCAAAATCCTCCCATTGGATTCATAATGTCCAAAATAGTTATAAATGACTATTCATTCACCCAAAATGGCCTCTGGCTGCTCTGGCTATGCCTCCAACACCCGATGGCACCTTGTGGCTCTAGGCTCACTAAAAATTTCCCTGTAGCATATCCACCTTCAAAAGTCTCCAAATGATTCTGCAAACCCCATCGTTGGATTCAGAAGGTTCAATATAGTCAGAAATGACTATTGGTTTCCTAAGAATGGCCTTTGGTTGCCTTGGATAGGCCTCATTCTCTTGTTGGCTCCTAGTGGCCCTTGGAACTTCTCTGAAGCAAACTCATACTCCGAAGTCCTTAGTTGGCTTGCAAACCTCACCAATGGCTCTATAATGTCCAATATAGTTAAAATTGACTATTCGTTTTCAAAATTTGGCTGAGTGAAGCTCAAGATAGAGCACAATCAAATTTTCCCCAATTTTCTCCATTAATTCTGGGAACTTTGCCAGTTAACTCCATTAAAAGTGGAAGTTCGCCTAAATTTGGAGGCGCCTCCAGAATCAGTGCCATTTTAATCTCAACTTAACTAGAGCTTAATTAATACTAAACTGCAATTTATTTAATTAAATCCGTACTAAGCACGCTTAGTGGCTTAACTCCACCGGTCTCACTTCACATTCAGCTTAAATGCAATTTAGCACAGATGCTTTTCAAGTTCAGTCCCAATGGCTCATTTGTAAGGCATAATTGTTGTGGGCGGGATGTTTCAGGTTCAAACCTTGATCTCGCTCCCATGTTCCACAAAATTTTACCATATGCAAATATTATTGAACTTTGCACTTTGAATAGTCCGCCTCCATGGTTGATATATATTATGGTCTTTGGTTGATTTTAAATATGCGGATATTTCATATGTTTTTCAAATGGTAATGTCTAAATAATATATATATATATATATATGAAATTCTTACCTTAGAAATATTAGGAATTTTACCCACATATAAAATCAAACTGGCGATTCCGAAAATGCCACTTGGCGCATTGTCATTGGCTGTTGCTAAAGGACTTTCCTCATGCGTTGATTGTACCTGCCACATCATCCATGTGCCTGTTCTGCCAAATTTTTACCTATTTTGGAAAGTGAACAACAAGCCATAACTCACTCATACGAACTCGAAATTTGATCAAATGAGTTGCGTTGGAATATTGGTGACGAGCTCTATGCTCTCGTCTTGGTTTGAAGCATTTCTGAGAACTTTTAATTTTTAGCTAATTTTAGGCCCTGATCCAAATTATGATCACTACTTCCCACTACCGGGCTTTTGGACCCACAAAAGCTAATAATTATCTTCTTGAGCTTCAACACTCTTCTGCTTTCAAGTTATATCAACTGATTTTACTTGAAAAGTCTTCTTTGACAATCACCTTGACATGCCTTGCATCGCAACTGGCCATGTCTCTCAACCACTGCTTTCTGGCTGTTGCTGACCCATTTCAGCATTGCTGGCTGTTGTAAAATGATACACTCTTTGTTGTACCACTGATCTCTCTACGTGCTTGGAAACAGTTAGCCTTCCCACTTATAATGAAGTCCCTCTTGCAACAAATGCATACAAGCTCTGTCTTGGAAATCCACTTTCTAAATCAAGCTCGCAAGATGAGTGAACTCTTGTCGTCAACAAAAACACTAGCTTGTTCTGCAATGGCTGCAAAACACCTTGGATCTTGTCCACTTCTTCACTGAATAGACCAAAAATTCTTGCAACATCTTGTCACAAGAACACACGATCAATCTTGAAAATAAAATCTTATGCAATAATTGAAAAGAAGACCACCTCTTTTTGCTTCTTCAAAGCATCGATTGTCACCTACTTGTAACATCACATACATGGCGATCCTCTTGCACATTGGTGTATCCATTTATCAACTCACAAATGAAAAGCACCCTCGACTAAAACATAAGTCGTGTAGCATGCGACATCAACAACAAGTCGACATGAAATGTGCAATACAATCGACACAAGACGATATGAAAAGTGTGCAACACAATCGAAACAAGTCGACAAACAAATATGCGACACAATCGAAACAAGTTGATATACAACATGAAACATATTGACAACACTCGTGCATGTATCTATGTACAATGAATCTATTTACAAGTTCACCATTTACACATACAAACTCATGCAAATGTACAATTTCAACTCTTCCTTCCAAGTACCAACAAGTACATAATCCCAAAACATGTGGGTGACTATAAGAGCTAAAATGAATGATATTGTTGCAACATAAGTGAGTAACATACCCATCTTTTACACCTCCACGACGAAATTGTGCAACAAAAAAAAATGCCTTCAACTGAATAACATTCACATGCAATCTTGCATCATACAAGTTGTAATAATCTGTTGCAACTTGTCATACTTTCAACATAAATTCATGCATATGTAAGGCTGAAATTTGCATCTATGTACAAAGGAAATTCATGCCTTACTTGGTCAAGAAATCGAGCCATTTCTTACCAAACCAATTCAATGGCGATTTTTCCTGCTGAACATCTTCTTCTTGTGAATCTTCTTGACTCACATCGATGATGGAATCCCCTGTTCCATTCTCGCTAGTATTTTTATCCACTTTCTTCAAATGCTTTGGATGAGTGGTTGGATGCAGTGTCCAACATTGGGCAATGAGATGTCCCTTTTTCTAGAAATTTGTGCAATTCTTTTGCATCTTTTGTGCAAGTCGCCTTCGCTTCGACTGTTTCCTGTATTCTTTCATTCTCTTCCAGCATTTTGAAACTTCATGGTTACACAAACCACAATAGAAACATCAACTCTTTCTCCCATTCATGCATGTAGAATTGTCATGTTTAACATAGTCATAAACAACATGATTATGGGAATAATTATACCTTGAATGTTGCTTTCCATGTCCATATTTTACACCTACTTGAGGAGATGAACTTGAAGAGGTTCCAACTCTTTTTTGAAGACCAACAACATTGTTCATGTCCTTAGAGCTATCATAGCTCTCTTGTTCGCCATAAGCTACACGTATAAAAACATCTTGTTGCCACATGGGTTTCAAACAATGGCATTCATCTTGAATACACACTTTTCATGTTTGTGGGTTTGAACCTGCAACAAAAGTTCTTCTTGGAACTGTCTCAAGCGCCTTCATGGCTGTAGAGTTTTCGCCATAAGGTTGTCCATAGCCTAGACCAAACTTCTTAGGCCTTTCCTCAACCATGCCTTGTGAATATTTGCCTAGACCCTTGCCTTCGTAGCCCATTTTTAACATCAATTTGGACCCTATACCTCTAGTGTGTTTTTCAAATGAACCTACACATCTATCTGAAGAGGAATTTGAAGACAAATTCGAATGATTTACCTCTGCTTCAAGCATGTGTTTGGTTAAGGACTCTTGGGCATGATGGAGTTGCATCTCCATCTCATGCATTCTTTGAAGAAGTCCCTCTTTCTCTTGCTTCATAGCAACCAATTGCTCATGAAGTCTAGTTCTTTCCCTTACATCTTCATACCGACTTTGCATCATCTATTTCATGATGTGAAAGTCCTGCTTCATCTCTTTATCAAAGAGTCTTGCAAAGGAGGAGGATTTAGAAAGATCAGTTGTTGAAGTTGTCATCACTATGTAAATTAATTAAATAACTTCAACAACCATTCACAAAGCTTCAAAAACAATTGACAAAGCTTCTTAACATTTTGGATGTAGATTCAAGCTCTTCTCTGCAGCTTGTATCTCTTCTTCAAGCAACCTCTTTTGCAAACAATCCCTCTTGTGCTTCAAGGGTTGTCTTGAGGTCCTTTGGATGAGGAGGATGCTTTCAACTTTCTTCCTTCTTATCCTCTTCTGGACTTAGCTAGCAGTAGCTCCCCTTCACCTCTAGCAAACTCAAACTTGTAAACATTAGTCAATTTGCAAACAGTTAAATTCTTTGCACTGTTTAAACACCCTTCAAGTCAAACAAACAAGCAAGCAACCTTGTGCTCTGTCAAGCAAGAAACCTAGTGCTTTGTCAAGCAAACAACCTAGTGCTCCGATACCAACCTGATCTGATATGGGTGGCTAACTTGTTTTTCTATGCAAGCACCTCCCATTCAATTAAAACAAATTAAGGATCTTGCTTATACATGCATGTGTGGAATTGAATTCTCGATTCATGTGTATGTGTTTTAACTGGTTTAAGGCTTTATGTGTGAGCAATTAAACATTTGCTTAAGCTGATTAAAATCATGCATAGCAACCATAAATTACAGCAAATTGAACAACAACACATAACAACAAACATAATAAAGGAGTTCACCCTCAACACTTTTGCTACGTCTCCTTGAGCCTCCATCAATGGACTTGGCTCTTTGGGATTAAGATGGTCAATTTATTTTACAATCTAATGCTCACATACAATGGTTTTTTGGACTATACCAATGGGTTTATAATGCCAAAATACCCCTGGATTAATTGCTCAATCTATGGAAATGGACCTAAGCTCCCTTGGGCTTGACCTTTCTATCAGTGTCCTTGAGCTTCTCTATGGCACAAAATCTCATAGAAGTCATCTTCTACTCCTAAAAACTATTCCACTATCTCCATCACATATCAATTATCCAAAATAGACTGTTCATTCGCTCAAAATGAACTCAGGCTCCCCGTTCTATGTCTCCAAAACTTGGTGGCACTGGGCTCCCTGAAACTTCCCCGTGGCTTCTTTAGCTCTATAAGTCTCCAAATGGCTATGAAAATCCATCCATTGGATTCATAATGTCCAAAATAGTCAGAAATGACTATTTATTTTCTCAAAATGGCCTCTGGCTGCTCTGGCTATACCTCCAACACCTGGTAGCACCATGTTGCTCTAGGGTCACTGAAAACTTCCCTATAGCATATCGGCCTTCATAAGTCTCCAAATTCTTCTGCAAACCCCATCATTGGATTCATAATGTTCAAGATATTCAGAAATTACTATTTTTTTCCTAAGAATGGCCTCTGGCTGCCCTGGCTAGGCCTCATTCTCCTGGTGGCCCTGGTAGTCCTTGGAATTTCTATGAAGAAAAATCATGCTCATAATTCTTCAGTTGGCTCTGCAAACCTCACCAATAGCTCTAGAATGTCCAAGATAATCAAATTTGACTATTCCTTTTTGAAATTTCGCTGAGTGATGCTCAAGATAGAGCACAATAAATTTTTCCCTAATTTTCTCCACTAAATTTGGGAACTCTGCCAGTTAACTCCGCTAAATGTGGAAGTCCGCCTAAATTTGGGGGTGCCTACAAAATCTCCGCCATTTTAATCTCAACTAAACTGGAGCTTAATTAATACTAAACTATAATTTAGTTAATTAAATTCGTGCTAAGCGCGCTTAGTGGCTTAACTTCGCTAGTCCCACAGCACATTCGGCTTAAAGACAACTTGATGCAGAAGTTTTCTTTTTAAGTTTGAAGCCAATGACTCATTGGTAAGACCTGTTTGTTGTGGGGCGGAGGTCCCATGTTCAAATTCTGATGCCCCAATCCCATGTTCGAACACCCTTTACCACATGCGATTTTTTTAAAAACCCATTGCAAACGAAGATTTTTTTTAAAACCCATTGCAAACGAAGTTTGCAAATATTATCGAACTTTGCACATCGAATAATTCGCCTCCATGGTTAATATATATTATGGTCTTTGGTTGATTTTAAATCTCCATGGTTGATATTTTTAAAACCCATTGCAAACGAACTTTGCACATTGAATAATCGGCCTCCATGGTTGATATATATTATGGTTTTTCGTTGATTTTAAATATGCAGATATTTCATATGTTTTTCAAATTTTAATATTTAAATAAAATATATATAATATAATATATATATTATGTTATAAACATTATATATCTATATATATATATATATATAGTACAAAAATGAAATTCTCACCTTAGAAATGTTAGGAATTTTACTCACATATACGATCAAACTGGCGATTTTGAAAATGCCACTTAGTGCGATGTCATTGAATGTTGCTGGAGGACTTTCCTCATGAGCTGACTATACCTGCCACATCATCCATGTACTTGTTCTGCCCATTTTTTCCATGTTTTGGAAAGCAAACAACATGCCATAACTCACTCATACGAACTCAAAATTTGATCAAATGAGTTGAATTGGAATCCTGGTGACGAGCTCTACGCTCTCATCTTGGTTTGAAGCATTTCTAAGAACTTTGATTTTTTAGCTAATTTTAGGCCCTGATCCAAATTCTGATTAGGTCTCCTTTCCCTATACCTCGGGTAGGATTCATAATATGCGAGGGGGAGCCATTGAGAAGAATGGAGAAGAATGCTCCGGAGACCATTGCCATTATCTATTTTATGCAATCTTTGTTGAATCCAAAGGATTTCAGTACGACCTTGATGTAAAGCCAACTAATTTTGTCAAAGGCCTTTGACATGCCCATCTGCATGAGCATACTTGACTTCTTTTTCACTTTGAGAGAGTGAATGATTTCCTGAGAGAGGATTATGCTATCCAAGATCTGTCTTTCTTTCACATAACCAGATTGATGAGGCGAGATTAGGAGGGGTAAGATTGACTTTAATATGTTGGCGAGGACCTTGGAAGTAATTTTATAGATGACATTGCAAAGCGCAATGGGTCTGAATTGATCACGGTAGTTAGCCTTGTCTAATTTCGGGATCAAAGTGAGAAAAGTGGTGTTGAGGGCTTTGAGAACAAACTTTTGGATTCAGGATTCTTCGACGAGATCGTGAACCTCATTTTTTAAGATCGGCCAACAATGTTTAAATAAATCAGTTGTGAAGCCATCCAGTCCAGGCGCTTTGTCATTTGGCATGGTTATGACAACTTCCTCGACCCCAATCCCATGTTCGAACACCCTTTACCACATGCGATTTTTTTAAAAACCCATTGCAAACGAAGATTTTTTGTAAAACCCATTGCAAACGAAGTTTGCAAATATTATCGAACTTTGCACATCGAATAATTCGCCTCCATGGTTAATATATATTATGGTCTTTGGTTGATTTTAAATCTCCATGGTTGATATTTTTAAAACCCATTGCAAACGAACTTTGCAAATATCATCGAACTTTGCACATTGAATAATCGGCCTCCATGGTTGATATATATTATGGTTTTTCGTTGATTTTAAATATGCAGATATTTCATATGTTTTTCAAATTTTAATATTTAAATAAAATATATATAATATAATATATATATTATGTTATAAACATTATATATCTATATATATATATATATATATATATATATATATATATATATATATATATATATATATATATATATATATTACACAAATGAAATTCTCACCTTAGAAATGTTAGGAATTTTACTCACATATACGATCAAACTGGCGATTTTGAAAATGCCACTTAGTGCGATGTCATTGAATGTTGCTGGAGAACTTTCCTCATGAGCTGACTGTACCTGCCACATCATCCATGTACTTGTTCTGCCCATTTTTTCCCTGTTTTGGAAAGCAAACAACATGCCATAACTCACTCATACGAACTCAAAATTTGATCAAATGAGTTGAATTGGAATCCTGGTGACGAGCTCTACGCTCTCATCTTGGTTTGAAGCATTTCTAAGAACTTTGATTTTTTAGCTAATTTTAGGCCCTGATCCAAATTCTGATCAGGTCTCCTTTCCCTATACCTTGGGTAGGATTCATAATATGCGAGGGGGAGCCATTGAGAAGAATGGAGAAGAATGCTCCGGAGACCATTGCCATTATCTATTTTATGCAATCTTTGTTGAATCCAAAGGATTTCAGTACGCCCTTGATGTAAAGCCAACTAATTTTGTCAAAGGCCTTTGACATGCCCATCTGCATGAGCATACTTGACTTCTTTTGCACTTTGAGAGAGTGAATGATTTCCTGAGAGAGGATTATGCTATCCAAGATCTGTCTTCCTTTCACATAACCAGATTGATGAGGCGAGATTAGGAGGGGTAAGATTGACTTTAATATGTTGGCGAGGACCTTGGAAGTAATTTTATAGATGACATTGCAAAGCGCAATGGGTCTGAATTGATCACGGTAGTTAGCCTTGTCTAATTTCGGGATCAAAGTGAGAAAAGTGGTGTTGAGGGCTTTGAGAACAAACTTTTGGATTCAGGATTCTTCGACGAGATCGTGAACCTCATTTTTTAAGATCGGCCAACAATGTTTAAATAAATCAGTTGTGAAGCCATCCAGTCCGGGCGCTTTGTCATTTGGCATGGTTATGACAACTTCCTCGACCTCTTGCAAAGAAACCTTTCTGATCAACATTTGATTGTGTTCCTTGGTGAGAATATGAGGGATGTGCTCTATTATTTTCTTTATGGCATCCTCCATTGCGTTGTTGGGTTCAGTGAGGAGATTGCTGAAGTGTTGATTGAGTTCAACCTCCAAGTCTTTATGAGTATTGATGATGTTTCCTTGCGAGTTTTTGAGGCTCAGAATTCTGTTATGCCTTTTGTGCTGGATCATGGAGCGATGAAAGAAGGCAGTTTTCTTCTCCCCACATTTCAGCCAGTTTATGTGGGATTTTTGATTCCATAGCTTTTCCTCTTGGGCGACCCTTTCTTCCCAACTTTTTTGAAGTCATAGCTCCTCTTGTTTTCTTTTCTCATTCGTGCCATTGCTAATGATTTGCTGCTGCAAGGCCTCTAATTTGAGTTCCAACAATATTTTTCTCGGAAATGATATTTCCAAAAGTTTCCTTATTCCATGTTTTGATTTCAATTTTAATTTATTTCAGTTTCTGCTGAAATTTGTACATTTTGGTGCCTTGGGTGGGTTGGGGAGTAGCCCTCCATTCTCTCATTTTATCCATGAATTCTGGGCGATCAAGCCATAAAGCTTTGAATCTAAACGATTTATTTTTTTGACCTTCGGACATCTGGACCTTTAGAGTAATGGGCCAATGGTCTGAGCCTACCTGAGGGGATATGCATGCTTTTTTTTCCCATGACTTGATATATATCTCCTCCGATGGTAGGAATCGATCAAGCTTGGAGGCGATCTGCCTGTCTCCCCCTTGTCTGTTGTTCCAGGTGTATGTGCCATTTTTGGTGGGGATGTATATGAGCTTGAGATCGTGAATGAAAGCCTGAAAGGCTTCTAGGTCTTTTTTCAGCTTTCTTAGGCCCCCCCCGTTTATCCCCCAGATGGAAAATCATGTTGAAATCACCTGCTAGGACTTGGAGGGGATTATGGAAGGAGTTGAGGTGTTTTCCCAGACTTGTTAGCCATATGAGTCTTTCTGTTGCGGTGTGAGGAGCATAGACATTGGTGACATAGATGCTGTCTGAGGTGCCAATGATTTTTAGGATGGTGGTCAAAGCATATTTAGAGGTTGCAGATTCAGAGAGCTCAAAACGAGAATCCTTACATAGGGTAGTGAGGCCTCTCGTTGTTCCAGTGGAAGATATAACTACATGGATGTAATTCTTTTTGAAACAAGTGTTCTGGATCAGGTCCATGTTTTCCAAGTCCATCTTGGTTTCTTGGAGTAGCATTATGTCAGGCTTGTTAGTGATTAATCTATAATGTAGATTAGAGCTTCTGGAATCCCATGTAATATGATTGAAGAGCTCGACGTTTCGTATTCAGGAGGACAAAGTTGAGCGTAAGATAGGAAGAGTGCAGATGTCGAAGTATAAATAAGAGTAGATTCTAGCTGTTAAATTCAAAGAAGTTGATAGTATTCAAAATTAGCCATTAGGGAGAAATATTAAAAGATTAAATGCCTAATATTATTAACAAACTAATTCATTGAATTAATATTTTATTTAATTTGAATTAGCCGTTGGAGAACGATTTGGTTATGTTATGGTAAAAATCAATTAATTCAAAATTAAATAAAAAAATGATTTGAAAATAAAAGTTAATGGGATTTTTTTTCTTTTCAAAATTATGATTAAATTTAATTATGGAAAGTATTAAAGGGAGGATTCAAATGGTTGAAGAGGGGGAGGGGGGGTGGGATTATGATTAAATTTGATTATAGAAACTAGGGATGAGAAAATTAAAATGAATGAAGGGGGGGAGATATGGTGAATTCTATGTGGCAAGGGTGATTTAATTAGGTAGATCTGGAAAGGGCTATTTAATGAGATATGGTGATTAATCTGTTTTTCAGAATTCTTTTCTTTCAGGGACTATCAAGTCCTCTAATATTCCAAGAAGAACAAATCATTGATAACTTTTCGGGGTTAGGGTAATGGATCTTATCTTTCCTTAATTTATTATATAGGCTCCTAGCTCTTGAAGTATCTGTCTGGCGGTCTTCCGACCTCTTTTCCTATTATGCCCTTTTGGGAAGTATTGCCCAGCTGTTACGTTGGTGAGAATACCACTATCTGTCGATTTTCCTTTAGGTCCGTGCTCAGGGGTCCGATTCATTTCCTCTTGTAAGAGGTACGCTTCTCCGATTCTTTGATTTGATGCTGTGGGATAACATCTATCCCATTCTTGTTCCATTCCTTTGCTATTTTTTGTAGATCTATTCCTGCCAGTACTTCTTCAATCACGTTCTCCTCTGGTGTGGGTGCTTCGTGAGCCTGCTCTATTTCCGTATCTTATTGGTTTGTCTCTGTAGTCATTATGCTAAGGTTTTGATTGTCAATATCCATGTTATTATTTTGGATGGGATTCTCGCTTTGCCTATGATTATCCTCCCTTATGCTAGGAGAGCATTGTTCCTTTTGTATGGTGTTTAGAACTTCAAACTAGTTTTGTTGAGTAACCTTGGGCATATCTTTATTTGTATATACTTTTTTGTTTTGTCTACTTTTGTTTCCTACCCTTATGTATCCCTTCTTTTCCTTCTTACTGGTTTGGTATTCCATTGTTGAAGCTTTATTTTGGGGGCAGTCATGGAAAAGGTGTTCGTGCTCGTGGCATTTCCTGCATTGGAAGGGTATGAGCTCATAGTCGATATTTGAAGCCAGACTTCGTCCTTGTAGATTAATCTTATCGCTTCTGGCAGATCTCCTGAGACATCGATGTATGCACAAATTCTGGCATAGGAGATATAGTGCCCACTTCTGGTTCACTCAGACATCTTTATATATTCTCCAAGTTCATTTCCTGTGGCTATCGGGACTGAGGGCATCTAGTAATCCATAGGCAGAGAGTACAGTATGACCCACATGGGGACTCTGGTGAAGTCTTCTTTGTCCGGGGTGAAGTTATCCTTCCAGAACCATGGAAAATTTTAGGGGCTAATATTCGCAGGTGGGCTAATTCTCCATTTTTTTTCCAAAAAAAATATTTTCCAATTTTCATTTTTTTATAAAATTGATTCGCCCAAATTTTACAATATAAAATTATTTTAACTTAAAAATCGCCAAAATTATCTAGAGAGTATATAGAAAATCATTATAAATTTGAATAATTTGACAAATATATCAATAAACATTTTATAGTTTTCATATTAGGGACTAGTGAGATTCGCCAATGTTTTAAAATTCAAAATAATTTCCCACCCTTAAAATTTTCCCTGTCCAAAACCTCATATAGAGACTGGGAGAGTTGAAGAGGTAGGGTCCTTAAACTACACAAAAGACAACAAATTATCACTTAAACTTAGAGATAGACTAATGATCACCTTCTAAGAATTTGATTGTACAGAAAATATAAAATTTAGATATTAGCTCATTTTTTTTTGTGATTTCTACATTAAAAGGCCCATAGGCCCTAAGGGTTGATCCTAGGCTCTGATACCATATGTAACAACTCCAAAATTTAACATGCAACTAATTATATCAAATATTCAATTAATAATCAACACGCAAACTATTAACAAGCTAGCATAGAAATTTCATAGACATGAGCAAAGATGACTTACCTGTAACGACGATATTCCTTAATTGAGACTCTGAAGTTGAATGCTATTTGAATCCCGCTAACCATAATAAAGTTTTGGGGACGACTCTCCACCCAATCGTAGGCTTAGTTGCTCATAATATTTCTACAACTGGCCACTCCCGGGCCCTCAATCAACGTACTACTGCCAGGGAATCCTCTGTCTCACAATACTTCTCCCAAGAGAATGGATGAAGGAATGATAAAACTTATCTTTCTCAACATCTATTAAATAGACCAAACAATGGAAAGGGAACGGCATGCACACATTCCATGTGTCAACATGCAACTTTTATTTCTTTATTTTAAGTCGTACTTAATTTAACGTTTCTCTTAATTTAACTCTTTCTTATTTTATTTTATGTTACTTTTTGTTAACTTTACTTATTTTTACTATATTTATGGTTCTCTTAGTTTAACTCTTTCTTATTTTATTCATTTTTACTTTTGTTAACTTCACTTATTTTATAGTTTACTTTTATATATTTTTTATTTAGAAATTCAGTTTATTGTTTACTATTTTATTTATTTATTATTTTTGTTCTCTTTATTATTTATTTACTATTTATTTTAATATTATTTTATATTATTTATTTATTATTATTAGGGGACATTACATGAGCCCACATGAAGTTTTAGAAGTACAGTAGTAGCACTAAAATTGTGCACAATAATGTCATAATGGGCAAAAATTTGTTTAGACAAGAGCCCACTATAACGAGTATGGTAATGTAGAATCCAAAATTGGTAGAGATATTTAGAAGAGCTGGGTGGTTAACATTTTTTCAGAGAATTGAGAATATAGATGTACCCTTAGCAGAGCATTTCGCTCTAGATTTTGACCTCAGAACAAATACACTTCAGATTGCAAACTTAATATTTACCATCTCTAAAGAAATGGTAACTTGAATAACATGAATATATGTAGAGGGAAAAAAGTGGTTCAAAGAATGAGTAAAGTCGGCTAGTACTACTAGAGGAGCATTCCTCGAGGAGGGAGAAGTACTATAAGATACAAGACAAGGATTCATATGTGTGTCATTACCGACACCTTGGGTTGAAGTGCTTCAACATATTATTAGTTACTTCACTTGTGAGGGCATAACCTCTCTTTGTATGACATTATTTATGTTTCCTAACACGTCTTAGAAGAAATAGAAGAATTAATATATTGTACTTCCTATTAAAATCCCTACAAGATATGGTGAGTTAGTTTGAGAAGGTTAAATATCATTAATTAGCACATAATAGTTTGATTTGTCTTTTGGAAAAATATGTATTTACTGAACAAAGACCAACTGATAATTGGGGAGAATTTATTGAAAATTTATACTCACTAGTGTATGAGTGTGAAACACCCCAAATAATTTCTAGGAAGCAACAACAAGGCTTTACTATTGATACATAAGAACCACTAAGAAGAAGGTCATAGAAACATAGGAAAATTGTAGAGTCATTCAATGATAAAATGGACACACAAGCTTCTTATAATGCCATGTAGATAAAAAACCCAGAGATGAAGGCATCCTCTGAGGGATCCAACGGGACATCCAAATAGCAAATAAGTGTTGATTTTTATTTAATGGAGGAAATTGAAAAGCCACGAGAACAAGTAAAAGGGCTTAATCTTGAGCAAGAAACATGGAAACATCATTTAATCTTGAAAAATGCATTCCCATTGAAACTTTTCAGAAAAGAAATCATGAAGGAAAATAATGATTTTTTAATTCTATAGCAATTAGGAAGAAACCATTTGGAATTTGCAAGGGAAAAAATAAACAACTACCCAAAGAACTTGCAACAGTTAAACATAATTATGATGAGGAGTTGCAAGAAAAAGAAGAATAAATTCAGGAATTAAAGACTAGAATTAATAAGTTAGGTCAACTAACTTTTGAACTAATACTATGTAGACCTCTGTCACCAATATATACTTTGTATTTAAAAGAACAATGGATTTGATTCCAAATCGAATGACTTATCTCATACTTGTTGAAATCAGACCTTCTCGTAGAAATTTGTGTTCACTTTATTTTTCTAGTATTCCTGAGAGGAGAAATCTTGTATGTGATTTTTATTTACACATTTATTTGATTCTTGTAAGTTCAAATTGGAATCAATTCACTATATTGGGGACATCAATTTAACGAATTTTCAATCATTGTTGGAAAATGAATTGAAATATCTCATGAATTGAAATTATAGAAGATATAAGAACTTACTCCACCTTTGATGGTAAGAACATAACTAGATTCCATTAAAGATATTATTAAGGAACATAGCAGAAAGACGTATGATATGCAAATAAGAAAAGTCATATAGAAGCTGCAAGATGAAATAATTGAAGATTTTACAAACTCCATGAATAACTGTGAGATGGAAGCTTAATTGCATGTGAACAAAAATGGGAGGAATTTGGATAATGCATTGAAAGCAAAGGAACCCCATTTGCTTCTGAATCTTTATGCAATAATTTACAGAAGCAAGTTATACGTGAAATCATTAAGAACTAATGGATTGCAAGGGATTGGATTAAAATTTAAATATAATATTTCATCTCATTCTAGATTACAAGGAAACTAAAAGTTAATAAAGAAAAAAAAGGGAGTCAATTAATATATGGGAAGGATTTTTCCAAAGGAAACTAATACTTAAGTAGTTCCATATAAATTTTATGCTATCTTTGAAGAACAATACACTAAGGTTTTATCTTCTGATTTTGAGTCTGATTGATTGTACAGGGGACATGCAAGAGGTTAAGTTGAGAGGTAATGGTGAGGGCTGAAATTAACATTCATAATCACCCCTTTTACCATCATTTTCCTTACAAAAATCACTCATTTTGTCAACTTTCATCGATTTTTACCCTATTATTCATTATAACTATACTGATTGGATTTAGTGGTAATGAACAAGATTTTTTTTATAATTAGTTAACAATTTTTCATGCTCACATGGATGTTGGTTGATTGTGATTGTGAAAGTATCAAAGAAGACACCCTTTCTATAGTTTCACTTGAGAGGACAATTGTAAGAATTTTTCGTTTGCAATTCACAAAGTTGAACAAGTCTTTAGGATGAAACTCAAGTTTGAGTATCGTTTTACAACACTAAAATTCGTACCATTTGTCCATCCATACAACATAATTTCTCTACTGCTGAAGATAATTCTGTTGAAGAAAACCAATGTTGTCGAAACTTATGTCTGTTGTAATTATTTTATTTTTCCATTCTCATTTAACTTTTAACTCCTAGCACATACTAACTATTTCGTTTCACCCACTTCATATTGTTTAGCCCATGAGGCTTGAAATTAGGCTAAAGTAGGGAAGTTATGGGAAAACCATTACATTAGCTTTTTCTTTTTTTGGATAAGTTTTGGGACACCTAACTACTTGTAATTCAAAGTGATTACCTCCTTTGTTGCTCGCAAGAACCATTGAAAAATAACAAGCAATTATGTCTGCATTTGTATAAAAAATTTAAGTTCTTGAGAGTGTGCAACATGTAAATCACTGACAGGCTATAAAGCAAGAACCACTCTACATTCGTGGTGGTTATATATTCTTGCTGATATACATTTCCATGTTTTCCTATTCGTTAATTTCTTTTACAATTTATATATTTACCGCACATATTCTCTACTGCAAAATTGTTTCAATTTGTATTTCATCTATTTCTCTAACATAAAATTTCATTCTGTAATTAAAATTATGTTCCACAACAACTTACTTTTCATGAAAGTACTTTGAGCCATTTTCTATTAATGTGTTTCATATTACTATAGTTTATTCAGGAAAATGTTCAGTATTTTCAAATTTTCAACAGAGCAGATTAATCATATCTTGTTATGAAATATTTTATACAATGGTATAATGATGTATATACTAATAATAATTATTGTTTATATTTAAAAGAAATATTATTAATAATAAATATAAATAATAAATTATTATGTATATAAACAATAAACTAAGTTCTATATATATATATAAATCAAAATAGTAAGAAAAAATAAAGTTAACAAAAGTAAAAAGGAATAAAACTAGCAGTTGCCCCAGAAGGTGCAAAGAGAGGTCGATAGGAGTATTATCTTGAAGTTTGAAAGTTGGAAATAAAGTTGGAAATATAAGAAAGCATATTTTGTTTGAAATAAATTCTTTTCATTGTTAAAGACATTAAGTCAAAATTTCTAATAATGATTTCATTATTTAATATAAGGTTTAGAAGTATGAAATTTTTATTAATAATATTTTTAAATATTTTATGTTTATTTTACGTATAAGTATATTACTAGGTTAAAAAATTAATATAAATTATAGACATTTTTTCTTTTTTTTCTAAATTAAAGAATCTAAATACTATGACAGGTTGTTACTAATTGTCTTGAAATGTTTGCAATCTCAAAAATTTCCAAAACTCTTTTGCCCAAAAATCTATATAGCTTTTCTTCAAAAAGTAAATTTCTAAAAATTATTTGTTCAAAGATCTCACAAATAAACATATATTCTAAATTTATTTATTTACAATAACAATTTATAAAAATAGAAACATATCTATTTATAATAATAATTTATAAAAATAAAGACATATCTAAAAATTAAACCTTAATCAAGTCCCAAATCATTTCAATAATTATTCATGGCTAAAATAGATACTAGAATTATTTTATGAAATATTCGCCATTTAGAAATGACATGTGGTGGATTAATTTGCATAAAAAAAATGATCTGTGTGAAAAACAAATAACCATGGTTTTATATTCAATTGACATGGAAGATAAATTTGAAATTGTAGGATTGGTTTTGTGATAAATACTAATCACCGTACAAATTATTGGATGACTAACTTTATATCTTTTACATTCCATAAAAATAAAGCGATTTAATGGCAATACGAAAACAGTACATGAAGAATTAAATGTTCCATTGCATGTCATTTTTTATCTTTTGCTATTGAAACAGAATAGCGAGAGATAGTCTCCAGACTTTAAATGTTGAATGTTCAACTTAAATTAAATAAATAAAATGACATATAAGAATTTGCATTAAAAAAATGACCTGTGTGAAAAAAAAATAACCATGGTTTTATATTCATTTTACAGGGAAGATAAATTTGAAATTGCAGGATTGGTTTTGTGATAAATATTAAGCACCATACAAATTATTTGCAGGAAAAAGACATCGCTCTTCAAACTCTTCTTCAGCAAATTATCCGCTCCGGCTGCGTGCAAGAAAGTTTGAATTCGCTCCGCTGAACTCTGTCACAATTTTTTTAATACAGGGATAGTCTCATCATCACTTAAAATGCCTCAAAAGTTGGAGAGGTTTGATATGGGAGGTAACCATTTATATGGAAACCTCCCAGCTCAAATTGGGCAATTTAAAAGTTTAGGGCTACTTTATATAGAGGAAAATAATCTTTCTAGAAAGATCACTAATTCTAAAAATTCCTAAAAATTTAGGGAAATATGTGAACTTAATACTTTTTTTGCACACATGTCTCACTAGTGACATGTGTCATTACCAAAATGAATTGGAAAGATCCCTAATTCTATTGCCAAAAGAATCAGTTATCAGGGAAATTCCTAAAAATTTAGGGAAATATGTGAACTTACTACTTTTTTTGCACACATGTCTCACTAGTGACATGTGTCATTACCAAAATGAATTGGTTGACGAAAAAAAAGAGTTGATTCAAAAGAGAAGGCCTATCGACCTAATAATAAAAAGTTAAATTAAGAAAAAGAGTAGAGTTAAGTAAACTTAAAATAAAGAAATAAAAGTTGGCATGTTGACACATAGATTGTGTGCATGCAAATTCCTTTCCATTTTTGGAATTGTTTGTTTTGTTTAATGGACGAAAGGGAGATGCGAATCATTATTCATTCGTGTGGAAGGAGCGTGTTGTGAGATAAATGATTCCCTAGCAGTAGTAGTTGATTGAGGGCTTGAGGGTGGTCAAATGTAGAAATATTATGTGTAGTTGAGCCTATGGTTGGGTGGAGAGTCGTCTCCAAAACTTGGTTGCGGTAAGCAAGATACAGGTAACGTTACAACTCCGAAATCACTAGTAAGGTATATCGTCGCTATAGGTAAGTCTTTGTTTCCCATAGTTTTTGAAATTCTATGCTAATTAGTGAATAGTTTTGTGTGTTTATTATTAATTACATAAAATGATGTAATTAATTATATGTTTTAATTTTGGGTCTATTTAATATAATTAGTTTGTATATTTTAATTCTGGGTTGTTACATATGGTATCAGAGCAAGTTTTAATCGTATATGGCATCTAGGTAAAAGTTTGAGAAGAAATTTTAATTGGATTTATTAATAATTATTTATTTTGATAAAATTTCTATTAATCCAATTTCAAGTCGTGGCAACTATTATATTACTTTTTTTATAAATATAAGGGTTTATATAGTTTTTGTATATTTATAATAGACTGTGTGTTTTCTTAGAATAGATAAAAGAAACTTCTTAGAAATCTTTGGAATTTGCTTAAGAGGGAGTCATTTAAGATCAAAATAAATTTAAAAGAAAAAGATAAAGGCATATAAATCATTTTCAAACACCATGTCGATTAGTTAAATTCACTTGCAGAAACCCGATTATCCATAGTATCATAAAACAATTGTTAATGTTTCAAATCCCAACAAAGATCCATCTTCAAGACAAGTCAAATTCATTGTATCTAGTTTCCTTCCTATACTATAATTTGTTATAGATTATTTATTTTATTTACGATTCACCATGTATCAAATGTGAATCCTAGGCTTTGAGTTTAATAGATTATTCATTTATTTATTTGATACAACTCCATAACTTATAGCTTAAAAATAGTGCAATACCACGAGGTTTTGAACCCGAGCTCCATATATATATATATATATATATATATATATATATATATATATATATATATATATATATATATATATATAATTCTATGGTCAACGCCCCCTAACTTGATTTTTTTGAGAAATTATTAGATTACGGATATCATTTTCATGACGCAACTAAAAACAAAAAAAATCACAATTTTATTGTTAGCAGCTTAAGTATGACTTCGCTGCCAAGGTACAAAGTTAAAGGTTTCAGAAAAGGTCAGTACTTAATCCATCTCTCTTTATAAATGGATTCATCTATGTCAAAGTCAGTCTCTTTCAGAGAACTCGAGGAAAAAGATAGAGCTGAACAAAACCCGCTTAGGATATGTTTGCTAGCAGCAGCAGTAGAGTAATAAATGAGTCTGATCATTTATATGAGGAGGTCGAGCCCCAAGACAGATGGGTTTTGCCTAGAATATCCGCCTCCCAAGTCTATAGTGACCTAGGTGTCTGGCACCTCAAAGCAGCCACTAGGATCACCATAAAAGAATCGGTCAGCTCTATAGAAGAAAATTCAGATCGTGTACAGCTAATCCCGATCTTAAATCCAAAAGAGCTTCAAGCCGAAGCAAGAAAACTGGGAACCCAATTTTTGCATTTGGGTTGTGTGCGTGTTGGTATACATGCATTGGTGCATCCTGGTGTTGATGCATATGTGTTAGCTACCGTAAGGGATCTGACACATAATAAATATACAGATTCTTTGATTGGAGGAATTTTTGCTCCATTATCTAATGGACCGGTGTGGTTTGATTGTTATCTGAACTTTTCGGTATCAATCACAGACGAAACTTTGGCAGACATATTGCAGCTTCAAATCCAAACAATGGGATTTGATATGAGGAAGAAACGACAAAACATTGCCATTCAGTTTCGCAGATGTTTCCGCCATACCTCCACTATGTTTCCTGCAGTCCTCCATGCACCCAGCCGAGAGTCGAAAACCAGTGTCGTTGTCCTGACTTATCCCAAGAATCAGAAAATAGAACATCAGGCCATTAAGTGGGAAGATCTCACTTTCCCAGAACACTGGACAGTGCCAAATCCCAAACCTCTCGCTGTACAGAAAATAACCTCTGCCAACATCACAGAAAACCAATCCTCAGTTGTTTTGTCCTTTCCTAGACGATTAACCATTGACAGAAGAAGGATTGAGGAAGAATGTAAAAAGTATCCCAGGTATATAGCTCCGGATTGTACAGATACTGGTTGTAGTTCCATTGTTTCAAATTGTAGTCATGTAGCCTTATTTGAATTTGCTCAGTTTGTAAATTATCAGCCCCTGAGTGTCCAATGTCCACAATGCAGTCAGCATGTAAATTTGCAGAGTCTAGCCTATACAGTACTTCATAAGAACCACAACAATAGGACTGGTGAAGCCCCTCCTGCGTCTTCAACAAACCCATGTCCTAATCCTAAATGCTCTGACATTCCTTTCCCACATGATGAAGAGCATGTTCTTATGATGCATCTTGTCCCTACTCTAGAAGAAGAAGATCCAAGGCTAACTTCCATTTATATGAACATGAGACCTGCAAATAGCCCAAAGTATGGATTGGGTTATATTGAACAAGCTGATCAGTTGATCCCTGAATGTAGATTCAGAGATTTGCCTCTAGGATGCAAGAAACCATCAGTACCGGAGATCCACAAGTTTTACACTTTGATGGATGGTTGTCCTAAGAATCAGATTCCTGCTCAATGGATGAAGCAGATGATTAACTGGGATCTGTTTACCCATCCACAAGCTGATGGATTTGCTGCAGCTTTCCCAAAGGAAGAAAAGATGAAAATGGCTGAAGAATGGAAAGCTTACATGGAAGAAGAGAAAGTTTGGATTTCATTTTATTGATGGAAGAAGAAAATGGAATCTGATGTGGTTCTGAAAGCAGATTCAGTTGCCTCTTCTTCACATTCCTGGACTGCACCAGATGGCAGTAAAATAGAGACCCATACAACTTACCCTCCTTTCAAAAGCATTATCCTAGGAGAAGGACAAAGTTCTGCAATTGCATGTCCTCTGGTTCAGAGAGATAATGCAGCAATAGGGACAAAGGGTAGAATACAGAAAGTTTCTGAGCAGGTTAATTGGACTAACACTGCTCTAATTGTTCTTGAGAAAAATGTTGCAAAGACTGCCCTGGTCAAAGATCAGATTGATTCTGTCCAAGTTTCTGTAAATGATGTACATAGAGTTTTGAATTCAGTTCAGTGTGATTTGCAAGTAGTTAGACATATTTCTGAGAAATCATTTGATAGGTTTGAAGATGTGGAAAATTGTATAATAGAACAGTCTATTTCCACTCGGGATTCTGTTGCTAATCTGTCTGACAAGTTTGACAGATTAAATTTGAAGAAAACCAATAAGCCTATCCCACTTTCATTCTTGACTAAAGGAAAGAGTGTCCATCCTCATGAAAAAGAAAGCCCTGTATCTCAATTTCCTCATCTCTTTCCTAAAGAAGTGCCACAGTTGCCTCAGTCCCCTGAGTCTAAGCCTGAAGAAAAATATGAGAGAATAACCATAGCCACTGCTCTGGAAATCTCAGATTCTGAAAAACATGCTTTTCTTATTTATGAGCCTCTTGAACCTCAGTTTACCAGACATGCTGCCCCTGACCTATATGGTGCAGGAAAGATTCCAACCAGAGAGACTTTCCATGAAGGGAGTCATAAGGAGTGGAACATTGATGGTCTGTCTATAGCACAGATCAGGCAATTGCTTGATCAAATGATTGTTGAATATAAACTGATGTGTGTAGAAGGGAAAAGTGAAATTGAAGCATGTAAGACACTGATTCAGTGTTTTACTGGTACTCTGGCTAGAGGGTGGGAGTTGGAGTCTTCCCCTGTTATGATAGATAAAATGGAGAAAGAAGTTCTCAAGGATGAACAGGGTGACATAATGTTTAATCCTGATGGCACAGAAATGAACAATATGATTGGTGCACTAACAGCACTAATCCAGGAGCACTTTTGTGGTGCTGAATTTGCACTTACTGATAAGAATGAATTGATTTTGATGAATTTAAAGTGCAACAATATAAATCAGTATGAAGATTTCCACAGAGATTGGATTGAAAGAATATTCTTGGTCAAAGATCCAAAGAATATCCTGTGGAAGCAAATTTATCTTGCTGCTCTACCATCTAAATTGGTAGACATTTTGAAGTTACAGGAAGCATTTCCCCTACCACTTGAAGTTTATCTTTGGGGAGATTTTTATGCAATAATTACTAGAGTTTTGATTTCTCTGTGTACCAGCTCCAAGATGCAAAAGTCTATAGATAAGCTCAATAGACTTCCTGGTACAAAGTCTTTCTATGGTAGATATGGAATAACAGTTGATGATCCTTTGGTACATCGCAGAAAGCATAAGAGGCATGCAAAGAAGGCTTACAAAAGAAGTAAAGCCTCCAGCTACAGACTGAGCTCAGGTAAGAGACGAGAGCTCAGAAGGCCTAAAGAATCTCGCAGGCCTAAAGAAAGGAGAGGACATTATCGCTATAAGCCCAAGACTCACTATTACTAGCCTCATGACATCCGTCCCAAAGATGTCAAAATTGCCAGAATGAAAGAAGTTGTCTGTTGGTTGTGTGGTCAGCCAGGTCATACCTCAAACATGTGTTCAACATCCCTAGAATCTAAGAGAGGTCTTGGTAAGAAATCTGCCAAGTTTAAACAGCCATCTACTAGTCAGACTGTCAAACAAGAACCTAGATGTGTTCACTGTCATTCTTCATTCCATAAGACAACAAATTGTAAAAATCGTCCTCAGCCCCTCTCTATCCAACAACATGCTGAGCAATCCTCTGCCTCTTCCTCTTCAGATGACTATTCCTCCTCCTCTTCCAAGGAACAGGTCAATATGTATTGTAACTGTTCTGACTCAGATGCCTGTCACTGTTCTGAGTCTGATTCTGACTCTTTCTCTTCTGCTGAAGAAGAACTTCCCCATGTCCTCATGGCTCAAGTTGATGATGATCTTAAGATTTTTGCCCAGATTCGTGCCATGGACGAAGGCGATCTCAAAGCTGCCCTTCTTGCCGCTTACATGAAAAATATGCCTGGTTCTTCTGGTTCTTCCAGTTCCTCTACTGGTAAGAAACCCAATTTTGTTGACGCTTCATATGAGCGTAACACCAAAACGTATCTCCAACACAATTCTAACAAAGCTCGTGCACTCACTTTGGGGGAGGTGAGTAAGGAGATACATGATCTAAAAACTGAAATTCGCAGCATGAAAAATGAAATTTCTGTCCTGAAATCTCAAGTTCAACAACCGGCCTCATCTTCTACAGCCATTTCAGGAAGATAGACAAATTACACGCTGCATTCTACTCCAAAGAATGAAGTTCAATTTGCAACAGGAAAATTTGATCCTTCCACTAGTTTTAGTGAAATCAGTGATATGCAAGTCCTCGCCATTCAATACCAACAACACCACATACATGTAAATCTCTGTGTTGCTGGTCATGTATACAAGGTTATTGCACTCATAGATTCTGGATCAGATATTAACCTTGTTTCTAAACACATAATCCCATCTAAATACTGGACTACATCATAAAAGGAAGTTATGGGATTAGGAACAAAACAGTTGAAGTTTGAAGTTGCAAAAGCTGCTGTGTGTTTTGATTCAAAATGTGTGAAACTTTCCTTTGCAGTTTCTGATATTCCAGTTGACTGTATTTTGGGAAATATATTTTTAGCAGCAGTTGAGCCCCATGGGTCATTTAGATTTCCTGACAAATCTGCAGGATATTTCATCACTATTTATGGGAAAAGAATTGAATTGCCTTATATCTCCAGGACTAGAATTTCACCCATGGTTCAGGCCATGCAAGAACTCCACAAAGCTGAGAAACGCCCAGTTGAACTCAAAGACCACAAAGATACAATCAGAATTGAAGAACAGTTGAGTTCACCAGTGGTCCAAAAGAAGATCTCTGAAATTCAGAGAGAATTTGAAGAGACATGCTGCTCAGAAGAGCCGAATGCCTTTTGGCACCGTAAGCAGCATAGTATTGAGCTACCTTATAAGGAAGGTTACACTGGCAGACCTTGTAAGTCTAGAGCCATTTCCATGTCTGTAGAACATAGACAACTCTGCCAGAAGGAGATTGAACATCTTCTTCAAAAGAAGCTCATCAGAGAATCCAGCGGCCCTTGGAACTGCTATGGGTTCTATGTCAACAAAAGAAGTGAACAAATCAGAGGAGTTCCTAGACTGGTAATAAATTACAAGCCTCTGAATAATGTTCTACCAGATGACACTTATTTGATCCCTCATAAAGGTGATCTGATGAGAAGGATTTCGTATTTCAAAATTCTCCAAATCTCTGATCTTGTGCCGGGGCTTCTCGCAGGTGGCTACTACAGCAGAGGTTGAGGGATGACTGGTTCTCATGGACACTATGAATGAAAGTAATGCCATTCGGATAAAGTGGCAATTCTCTGGCAAAGTTCTTAAGGTGATGGATTCTATTCTAAACCTCTATGGAATGTAAGTACTGGCCTATATGATGATTCATTTTTTCTAAGAACTTGCAAGACCATTTTGAAAAATTGAGAATTATCTAAATTAGTAATAGTAGAATGGATTAGTCTTGAGTGTAGTGTAGATGAGTTGCAGGGGACTAAATTCAAGTTTTTAGGTGCCTAGGATTGAAATAAGGTTTATTTTAATTCAAGCACTAGATGCTCAAGTATAAGTTTCCTGATGTAATCTTAGATAAAAATCAGTTGCAGAGGTTTTTGGGATGCTTAAATTATGTGAACAATTTCTATCCTTAAGCCCATCTAGTCCAGTATTTAGATGGGATTATGTGAGCAATTTCTAGCCAACAATTTCTCCTACTTTTTGACAAGGATAATGAAAGCATTCTCCAGCTGGACCTTCAAGACAATCAGTACAGATTCTATGACAGTAGGTTTCATAGTAATTTGGATCCATACTGAAAGGGCTAACACCATAATGATGCCACCAGTCAGATAACCAAGGTACTTCGGGTTCTCTTGAATTTATCCAAGTAGGAGCAAACTTCAACTTGGTGTAGTGGGTTTCTTCCCGTCCATCTTTATTTAATAAGTCCCACCACAGTCTTTTGTATCCTGCAAAATCATAAACAGTGTCAGGAAAAATTAGATTTGGATTGTTTTCTGGCCATGTTTGGAATTTTCCACTGGTATATTGGCCAGGATTCCTTGTCCTGTTTATGGTGTATGACTGGTAATAGACTCTTGATCTATCTCCACCACCAGTACAAATGACGGAGAGGTCCCAAAAGTCTTGTGAGAGCGACCTTTCAGCTTCATGGGAAGCCGACATGCTATGTGAATACATCATGTCATGTATCCATCTACTTCCTTTAGGGTATACCCGTCGCTCAGGCACAAAGTGCTGGATATCATTATGACTTTGTAGATTTGCATCTAGCACTTGTGTATTTCGGAGTTGCCAGGTTGGCCTCCATTTTTCTGCATAAACAGGCCATGATTCTTCATCTGAAATATATTTGAGTTGTTCTCTCTGATTGGCCTGATCCCATTCTGTGAGAATGACCATTACATGAATTTCTTCCTTCTCAGGGTCAATTCTCTGTTCTTGTTGCTGGATATACTCTCTGCTTAGAAAGTCTAGAAGACAATTTTTAGAACCTTTAATGTGCTCAACTTTAAAATCAAAATAAGCAAAGAGAGCTTGCCATCTAGCAAACTTTGCATCTTCTGGGTTCTTTATTTCTTAGTTATTACTTTTTCCAGAGCTTTCACATCAGTTCTAAGTAGAAAATGTTTATTGGCCAAATGAATTGAAAACTTACTGATGCAATTCCAGGCTGCCTTTACCTCTTTTTCAATAGGAGCATAATTCAGTTCTGATCTGCTCCAAACTCCTGAAACAAACTGTACAACCTATTCTTGTTCTTTTGGGCTGTCTTCACTTGGCTTCTGCTTGAGGACACCTCCCCAACCTATGTTGCTTGCATCTGTTTCCACAATTTTAAAAGCACTATCATCAGCAACATACAATATAGGGAGATTGCGAACCTTGGATTTAACATCTCTGACTGCCTGAGTGTGTTTCTCTGTCCAAGGCTTCGGATTCTTTCTTAGTCTCTGGTTGAGCAGAGACCTGTCGATGGCACATGAAGGATAGAAATTGCTCACATAATTTAAGCATCCCAAAAACCTCTGCAACTGAGTTTTATCTAAGATTACATCAGGAAACTTATCAGCAAACTCTAGTGCATGATTCTGAAGAGCAATTTTTCCATTTTCAATCTCGTGCCCTAAAAACTTTATTTTAGTCTTGCAAAGCTCCATCTTTTTCTTGCTCAAGACTAATCCATTTCTCTGTACTAATTTCATGAATATTCTCAGGTGCCTGAAATGGTCCTGCAAGTTCTTGGAAAAAATAAGCAGATCATCAATATAGGCAAGTAACCATTCTGCATAGGGTTTAAAGATAGAATCCATCACCTTCTGAAACTTTGAAGGTGCATGCTTTAATCCGAATGGCATTACATTCCATTCATAGTGTCCATGAGGAACACTGAATGCCGTCTTCCATCTATCACCTTCAGCAATAGCCACTTGCCAGAAGCCTGACTTTAGATCAAATTTGGAGAAAATTTTGGCTCCTGAAATTCTTCTCATCAGATCACCTTTGTGAGGGATCGGATAAGTGTCATTTGCTAGGACATTATTCAGAGGTTTGTAATTTATCACCAATCTAGGGACTCCTCTGACTTGTTCACTTCTTTTGTTGACATAGAACCCATAGCAGTTCCAAGGGCTGCTGGATTCTCTGATGAGCTTCTTCTGAAGAAGTTGTTCAATCTCCTTCTGGCAGAGTTGTCTGTGTTCAACAGACATGGAAATGGCTCTAGACTTACAAGGTCTGCCAGTGTAACCTTCCTTATAAGGTAGCTCAATACTATGTTGCTTACGGTGCCAAAAGGCATTCGGCTCTTCTGAGCAGCATGTCTCTTCAAATTCTCTCTGAATTTCAGAGATCTTCTTTTGGACAACTGGTGAACTCAAATGTTCTTCAATTCTGATTGTATCTTTGTGGTCTTTGAGTTCAACCAGGCGTTTCTCAGCTTTGTGGAGTTCTTGCATGGCCTGAACCATGGGTGAAATTCTAGTCCTGGAGATATAAGGAAATTCAATTCTTTTCCCAGAAATAGTGATGAAATATCCTGCAGATTTGTTAGGAAATCTAAATGACCCATGGGGCTCAACTGCTGCTAAAAATATATTTCCCAAAATACAGTCAACTGGAATATCAGAAACTGCAAAGGAAAGTTTCACACATTTTGAATCAAAACACACAACAGCTTTTGCAACTTCAAACTTCAACTGTTTTGTTCCTAATCCCATAACTTCCTTTTCTGATGTAGTCCAGTATTTAGATGGGATTATGTGTTTAGAAACAAGGTTAATATCTGATCCAGAATCTATGAGTGCAATAACCTTGTATACATGACCAGCAACACAGAGATTTACCTGTATGTGGTGTTGTTGGTATTGAATGGCGAGGACTTGCATATCCCCGATTTCACTAAAACCAGTGGAAGGATCAAATTTGCCTGTTGCAAATTGAACTTCATTCTTTGGAGTAGAATGCAGCGTGTAATTTGTCTGTCTTCCTGAAATGGCTGTAGAAGATGAGGCCGGCTGTTGAACTTGAGATTTCAGGACAAAAATTTCATTTTTCATGCTGCGAATTTCAGTTTTTAGATCATGTATCTCCTTACTCACCTCCCCCAAAGTGAGTGCACGAGATTTGTTAGAATTGTGTTGGAGATACGTTTTGGTGTTACGCTCATATGAAGCGTCAACAAAATTGGGTTTCTTACCAGTAGAGGAACTGGAAGAACCAGGCATATTTTTCATGTAAGCGGCAAGAAGGGCAGCTTTGAGATCGCCTTCGTCCATGGAACGAATCTGGGCAAAAAGCTTAAGATCATCATCAACTTGAGCCATGAGGACATGGGGAAGTTCTTCTTCAGCAGAAGAGAAAGAGTCAGAATCAGACTCAGAAAAATGACATGCATCTGAGTCAGAACAGTTACAATACATATTGACTTGTTCCTCGGAAGAGGAGGAGGAATAGTCATCTGAAGAGGAAGAGGCAGAGGACTGCTCAACATGCTGTTGGATAGAGAGGGGCTGAGGACGATTTTTACAATCTGTTGTCTTATGGAATGAAGAATGACAGTGAGCACATCTAGGTTCTTGTTTGACAGTCTGACTAGTAGATGGTTGTTTAAACTTGGCAGGTTTCTTACCAAGACCTCTCTTAGATTCTAGGGCTGTTGGACACATGTTTGAGGTATGACCTGGCTGGCCACACAACCAACAAACAACTTCTTTCATTCTGGCAATTTTGACATCTTTGGGACGGATGTCATGAGGCTGGTAATAGTGAGTCTTGGGCTTATAGCGATAATGTCCTCTCCTTTCTTTAGGTCTGCGAGATTCTTTAGGCCTTCTGAGCTCTCGTCTCTTACCTGAGCTCAGTCTGTAGCTGGAGGCTTTACTTCTTTTGTAAGCCTTCTTTGCATGCCTCTTATGCTTTCTGCGATGTACCAAAGGATCATCAACTATTATTCCATATCTACCACAGAAAGACTTTGTACCAGGAAGTCTATTGAGCTTATCTATAGACTTTTGCATCTTGGAGCTGGTACACAGAGAAATCAATGGATTAAGTACTGACCTTACATTTATTTTTATTTATTTTTTAAAATTTAAACTATAT